>JAWZYV010016933.1:0-460211 GCA_038373885.1 Cheiracanthium punctorium
TGCGTTCGTAATGCGAAAACCCAATGAACCTCCTCAGATTACACGTAGTTTATAGGGATTACTGAGATTGCTAAATAATACATTTAGGTAAAGAAATAACAAGCGCAGAACGATGCGCGAAGCTGTCACTCAGCTGACGTCAGAGATACGTCACGTCGAAATGCTCTATATCTATGGATAGAAACCAGAGTAGAAAGACCACATATCCTGATGTCATGATTCGTAAGAAGTAGCTGTAGATGAAGATAGATTAGAACTTTGTACTTCTACTTTGATTAAATAATATGTTTGTGATTTTGAAAATATTCCTTTGTGAAATGTGTTGGGGTGTATATATTTATTTAGTTAATTTGAAATTTGATCATGAAGTGATTCGTAATTTTTAAACGGACAAGTATCCTTTGTTAGAGAACCCTTTCTTTATTTATTTGAAAAAATTGCTATGTTCACACCGCATTGCAGAATGCGTTAACTCTTTTTACTATGATTGATAAATAATTTTTCTAATCAAATATTTGTTTTACTGACATTTTTAATGATTCACATTTTTTAAATTAATTATATCATTCTAGTACATGCTTCATTTCTTTTCTGAATTCGTAAAAACGGATTGAGGCAGAGGGGTGAGGGTAGGAAATATATGTCACAATGGAACACATTTTTCAACAAAAATTTTGTTATTTCTATGAATATAGTAAGTGTTTTCTTTATTTATAGTAAGTGTTTACTTACGGTAAGTGTTTCTAAACACATAAGTGTTTATGTGTTTAGAATAAAGTAGAAAGAGGAAATTTGGAATTTTTTTATAGCTATTAATGATAATTTTTTGTAAATAAGAATGTTTGTAGAGTAAAACATTCGAGAATTACAAATAGTACAATTTTTGAATTCCTCCTTTACTTTTAAAAATAAAACAGAGTATGTTTCAAAGAATCTAAAAAGTAATATTTAGGTACTTGCGTATTATCCCGCCGGTCCGCCAAGACGAGCGATTTTTCGCAAAGATAAATGCCGGACACGAGAAATTATTGATGGTTTGGAATAAAATTGGTAACAGTTTACCAGCACATTTGACGAAAAAATTGTTTGGCGGGAATGACCGCTTAGATAATACGTAAGTACCAATATTTATTATAAAGGGCTGGTTGATGGGGGCTGTAGCCACCCCGAAATAAGAAAAGTGTATGGTACTGCTAATGACAAACTTCTGAAGTGATAACATTTATCAACAAGGCGCAAAAGATTTGGGCGCTCTAAAAACTGAAGAGTGAAATAATTAGGTCTATGAAGTAAATAAAAAACTTTGTAAAAAACACACATAAGAAGTAAAAGGAAAGAGGATACGCGTATCGTTAAAAAATTTTTGAACGAAACGCGTATCCTCTTTCCTTTTACTTCTTATGTGTGTTTTTTACAAAGTTTTTTATTTACTTTATCGTTTAACACCAGTATTTTGAGTGTTTTTTCAATTAGGTCTATGTTCCGTATCCGGTGCCCCTTGGTTCTGGTGCCATTTTGGGCGATATTCAGCGAGAGTAAAGTACCCTGCCGATGGTAGTTTTGGCTGGCAACCATAAAGAAAGGTGTAGAGCTTGGCGACGTTTTTTTTGGAGGTATGATAATGTGTCAAATATTGTAAATTGGATATTTTAGAAGTGTTGAAAGATCCAAAATTTCTTGCACTTTCGTGCATGCGTAATAGTTATTTTTTATTCTAGCTACTGTGTGACGTAAGCAGATGAATGTAACGAATTCGCTTGCTCAATTTGACGTCACTAAGCTGTTAATTTGCGTTTGTGCGCATGCATTATTGCTATTTTTAGTTTTTTCGTGTTCAATCTAATTTGCTTCAACTTGTCTCGCAAAGAGGCCAGCGTTAGCATATTTTCGAAGGGGCTCCATGAAGCAATGGCCACTCCCATGTGCGCCGGTAGGATAGTGTAAGGGGGCACTTGCCCCTCCCTGGATTTTTGCATGCAGTGTTTTTTCTTGCTTTTTTGTTCTTTCCAACATGCATAGCTGCCATACCTCCCGATTTTTCCGGGAGACTCCCGAATTTCAGAACGATCTCCCGAACTCCCGAAAAGTTTATAAATCTCCCGAATTTTTCCAAATTATTCCCATGTTTTATGTACTTATCCATTTTTGAAAAAAATTTACAGAACTTGTTAAATACTAACGACAGAAACTGAAGAAACTTCGCTAAGGCTACTCCAGAGGGCAAAGATTACTTAAAAGTATGGCTACCATTAAAGAACATTACACTACCATTAAACTTAGTTCAGAGGGGCAAATTCTTATTTTAGATCCTCGATGTTTCGAAAGGCATCTGATACATAATTATGTACTTGGCGAACTACTACACAACAATAATTATCTATCGAGACCTTTCGCCACTGGAAAACCGTTGTTGATGAGCTATTGTTACTCGTGACGTGTTTTTATTGCTGTTTTGCACACTTGATGAATCTATAAATTTTTTTCACGGACACGTACCAGCTTAACTGACACTTCTATTGTGGATTATTGAGAAAATGGCAGGTGTTAGCGAATATATTAGAGAACGTGGATTGAAAACGAAATGTTTTTGGTCATTTTCGGATCCAAAAATTTGCTTGGTTTTGAAAAAATCGTCGGCCGAACGAGAACTTCCAAACATTTTATGAATGCTAAACTGGAATTTTTGTTTAAATAAAGCAAACTGACTGTCTGCAAGGCAAATAAAACTTATATAAAAGTGCAGCTTTTAGTAATGGTATTTAAAATATAAATCTTGTTGTATTCCTTTAGGTCTTCAACATGCAAAGGAAGTAAAATAATTTATGGTAGTTTAAATATACTTTATTTCTTAAATAAATAAATTATTAATAATAATTCCAATAAATAAATACTTCGATATTTATAGCTATTAAAACGTACACATCTTAATTTTATGCTGAATAAAAGAATAATGCTTTTTTAAAATGTGAGTTAATGTTAAGAAATCCATAAGAAAAAGAAAACCAAAATTTTCCGAGCTTTGGTTTTTTTTTTGGCATTTTCTTTTTAAACAGTTACGTGGATTTTACTAAAAATATGTACCGTAACTTCGTGAAAAGTTAACTAATGGTAAGACCACGGGCGGATTAAAGGGGTTGGGGGGAGCGATTACTCCTCCGGTACAGGAAAAAAAAATTCTATTTTACTTCCGTAAAATAGACAAATTTCAACTAACCGCCCATAAAATTGCATTAATCTGTCCTTAGGCAAGACGTATCGCCCCCTTAAATAAATAAAAAGATTACTTTTATTAATCATTTAGGAAAATGTACATAACCAAGCAAAAAAAAAAAAAAAAAAAAAAAGAAGAAGAAGAAGAAAAGGTAATTACTAATTCTCATGGGTCAAGCCACATAATACTTAATTTTAAACAAGATTCAATTAATACTCTCGCTGGGTCAAAATTAACGAAATAGAAAATTAAAAATTTGCGCTCGCAATTGAAAAAGGAAGAAAGAAATTGAGGCGACACAAGTCATGTTTTAACGTCGCAGCAGAATTCGCTCTCTTGCTTTATTATCTAGCTTGCCGAGTGAAGACAAAACAATAACAACCTTCGCGATGACGACGCGGCGTCGGTATCTCGGTTTGTGAAGGCCCATTTTCCCCCGTATTACATAAATTATTTTTTTTAAAAAGCACATTCAAAATTTGGTTCTTCTGCATATCGGACTGAAATATTTCTAAAATGGTTTCACGAAGCTTGTCCACACCTGTAACTACATCGATGCTTTAAATGACATAATGGGGGGGAAATTTTTTTTTTTTCAAATGCTCCCTGCATGCCGACGTGCCGTCACTTGAAGTGCATCTATGTGCTTTATTTTCTACAGAAATAAATTTGTTAGCATCGGCTTCACCGGAGCTTGCGCGCTAACTACATATCAAAAAGTAAGATCAATATACTAAATTTTTTTGCATAAGAAATTTATTTCAGCCAGATAGTCCGTGTCCTGGAAAAAAATCCCTTTTTGACATGCATAGTCCGCGGACTATACTAGCTAAATTATGGTAACTAACTATCCCCGATCTCCAGGTTCCATATTTGCCAACTGAACTTCAATCTTTTTGCAGCCTTTTGGTAAATGAATAATTTTAAAAACAAGATGTAAAACAGAGTTTTTAACACTCTATTGTTAAATTAAAATTTAAGGGGGTCCGGGGCACAAAATTTTATTTTTTTTATTTATAGCTACTTTATAATGATTTTTTTTTCTGAAATATATATCTATGTCAAGATACCTTTCCATATAAAAAACTCTTGAAAAGATTGAACTTTAATTTTTTAAAATTTAAACATATTTTATTTTTGATATAACTGCAGAACCAATAGCTCGATTTGAATATTTCTTTCACTTTTGGACACAGAAAAGATGGCATTTTAATTTGTCTTCGGGATTTTAAAAAATAATGTTTATATATTTTTTAATAAATATAAATGTTAAAAAATCACTCTTTTTAAAGAGTTTTTTAGCTCTAGGGCATGAATTTTCAAACCTTTTGTCCAAAATCAAAATTCCTGAAGACAAATTATTAAAAATATAATAGAGAAAGTCAGTACAAAATTTCATACATGTACTATATAAGGAACTTGAGATATATCCTTTTAAAGTTGAGGAATCGCAAAAAAACTGATTCCGAGATAAATGGACTTAAGGGGACAGCCTACTTTTAAAATGCCCCCAAAATTGATTTTGAGATTTTTATCTCATTAAATAGTTTACTTTATTCTAAAAAGATTGATACCAACCATTTTTCTGTATGACAATTATTTATTGAGATAAAAAGGAAAATGTAAACGCAAGTTGGGCAGCATGCTGTAGAAGCTCCAACTAATGTTGACACTAAAAGCATAAAAGAGGCAGAAAAGAAATGTACAGAATTTAATTTAGAAACTCGAAGAGCCAGAAAAATGCTCAACAGTTCTCAGTTTGAGGCAATAAAAGAAAACGAAGGCAATGTGCATGAAAGCGGAAAATTTTAAATCGAAAAGTTCATAAAGTGAAATAAAATCAAATTTTTATGTTGCATAGTAAAAAAAATATATACATGGATATAATTATTAAAATAACTTCAAATAATGTACTTTACCAATATTCGTGCCTTTATATCCTAAAAATGTATCGTTTGTTAAGGTATGTACATATTTTTTCATATTTACAATTGTCGAGCTTTTCTTTAGATTGATGTTTCTTAAGCCATATTAAAACATATTTTGGGTTAATCATTTTAAATACTCAGTAAAATTATTTTTAAATAGTAAATGTTTCAATAGAAAATGTTTTTAATTTTTAAAAATTAAATTTATGTTCCAAAACTACAATTTGAACTTTAATTGGCGTTTTCTCAAAACACTGTTTTTCAAGTTTGCACGCATAATATTTTAAAAACTATTTAAGATATCAACTTGAAATTTTTCTCAGGCATTTATTTTAATATAATGAACAAAATGAACTAAAATGAAATGGTTGTGTTTCATAGAAAAAAGTTATGATTGTAAAACTATCAAAATTTTTATGATAATTTAAACTTTTAGATTAAATATTTTTTTAAAATTTAAATTATGAAAATAATTAAACCATTTTAGTTTAGATTGTTAATTATAATGTTTTGTTTAATTTAGAAAAAAATTATGAGGATCAAAGGAATTCTAATTGAGATATCTTGCGTGCAGTGGGAAAGTACCCTTGAATTGTTTTTACAATATTGTGTGGTAAAATAATATTTTTTAAATTATCACCTTTATAATAAACTACAATAATATTTTTAATCAATAGAGTAATGTCATAGTAGTTAACTGAAAAAAATTTGTGTTTCTGCATGCATTCATTATTTTTGTTTTTAATTATGAAAGTTGAACTAAAATTTCTACATTTTCTCATTCTTAAAAGTAGGCTGTCCCCTTAAAGATTTAGGTATACGTAAAAGCCAAGATTTCCACAAATTCTTACTCTATACATTTCGTCTTCATTCATTAATGTAAATTATCAAATATAATGCAAAAAGCACTTTAATAAAAGCCAAAATAACATTTAAAAAAATTAAATTAAGCATGTCCCTTTCCTAATGCTGTAGCTGCTTGAACAGCCCTTCTGTTGATACTAAATGGAGATTTAGTTGTCTTCGTTGACAGACGTTGTGACGAGAACGTAATAAATTGAAAGTCACAGTTATTGCAGGATAAAACCAATTCATGTGCCAAGCCATATTTTTTTCCCAAGCATAAATTCAGACTTGAACTTTTACATTTTTCACAACAGCAATTTTGAAGGATATTCTGCAACACTCCCAGACTTAAAATAATGTTGCATGAAAACAAGGAAGCATCAAATTGAGATGGCTCATCACTTTGAACTGCAGGCACACTTATATTATTAAGTTCTTGTGTTCGGCAAAAATCACTTTTACCAGGATCAGAAGTAGTTGATAACACTTTTTGGCGCTTAGCTTTCATCAAGTTCAACTTTTTAGCAGTCGATTTTCTTTTTCGTCCCATTGTTATCGTAGATATGAATGTTTATTCAAAACACAAGTTCAAACCGAAACATTAAATTACTAACAATTTGTAAACTATTTACACTAACAAACTTTTGTAAAATAAACAGAAAACTTAACAACATTCACCAACAACTAACTCAACACAAGAACCTAACACAACAAAATAAATAAGGCTTTTAGAAAGATAATACAGCACTGTGGAACCGCTAAAACAAGCATGGATTGCTAGAAATATCTAATAAACAAATATCCACTCACTTCACTTCGAAGAAAGTAGAAGAAAAAAAGATATAGTAAAAATAGAGCGATCATAACGGTTTGTTTACATTCTGCCACCCGGAGAGGGCCCTTTAATTCCAGACAGGTGGCGTGATAAGCACAGCTGTTGCAACGTAAAAGTTGTTATATCTACAGATGTAATCATCGTAGAAACATGCGGTTTGCAGTATTTGATTCTAAACATTCTGTAGTATTTTTTAAAGCAAAAAAATAAAAATGTGTTTTTTTCGAGATTTTTCTGCCCCGGACCCCCTTAAGGCATTTTAGTAACTCAACTCAACAGAAAAGTATTATTTTCTCCATAATACGTTTATTGATTTCTGAATCCTTTTCCCTTCAATTTTAAAATCAGGAAAATCGCAATTTCGTTTTATTCTCATGTGCAGGTTTTCCTTTGGTAATTATTTTTACAGTTAATTTTAAAAAGCATAATCTTGTGAGTTGGTATTTTGCAGCTAATATAGGAAGGAGCAGAACATATGTCCCTGTCATAAGTTCCACTTCTGTGTGCTGATGTGCTGCAAGACTGCTAAGATTCTAAAATTTTACCTGAGAAAATATTTAGACATTTATTAAATAATTATTCTTTTTCCAATAAAACAAGAAAACTTCACTTTTATTCTATCATTTGAATGCTTATTTTAGAAAATGCCAATGCCATATATATAATTTTTCATTCCATTTCTGATCAAAATTAAAAAAAAAAAAAAAAAAAAAAAAAAGATAGGTCTTAAAATATTTTTTTTTTTTTTTTTTTTTTTTGAGAATCAATTTTTAATTTTATTTTCATATCAAAAGAATAGTCTGAAATTTGGATGTGAGACTTATGATTTGTTTTGATCTAGGATTTTACGGTATTACTTAAGATAATTATTTTAAATAATTTTAGCCTGTTTTCTTTTAATAAATATTGTATATCCAAGACTTATTATTAAACATTTACAGTGCATAGTTATTTTCTTCAGGATCACAGTCAATTTGTTTGTGGTTGAAATTTAAATGGTAGAAATTGTTTAGTACACCGTTTAGTTTAACAGTGGTTGAATTTAAGCTCACACATTATTCCCCAGTTCCATTTTTTTGCATTATCAACCTTGTTATATATGCCTGAAAATACGTGCACGTAAATTTTTCAATTTTTTGCTGGAAAATATGTCCACTTGTATTTCCTCTTTTTTGCTCTTCAGCTGTTTTCATGCCTGCAAAAATCCAGGGGGGGCAAGTGCCCCCCCTTCTTGCCCAATGCTGCCAGCACCCATGAATGCAAATAGTTCAAAAGTATTTACTGTTTAAAAAATTGTTATTTCTTTAAAAAAGTATCGCATTTTAAAATTGGCTGTTTTAATAAATGTTTTAAACTACACATTTTTCTTGTATATGTAATTTTCTTGGTTACTGATATATTACACATGTGTACATGGAGTTTTTTCATCGATAACAAGGGTTTTTTAAAGTCTCCCTAATTTTTTTAAAATCTCCCTAATTTTTTCGAAAATCTCCCTAATTTTCATTCTCCAAGGTTGGCAGCTATGAACATGGTAACTATACGTTGAAGTAGTCTTTGTGCCCCCCTGGCGGCAGTGGTCGGTCCCACTGATTCTGTCGGCGGCAGTGGCCGGTCCCACTGATGTTTTTTTGGTCTTGCAAAGGGGCCAGCGTTAGCATATTTTTGAGAGGGCCCCTTGAAGTGATGGCCGGACCCACTGATGTTTTTTTTGTGTTTCGCAAAGGGACCAGCGTTAGCATATTTTCGAGGGGGCAACCTGAAGCGATGGCCGGACCTACTGATGTTTTTACTTCCTTGTACGTAGTATAAGGAAGTAATGTGATCCCGAAAAATTTTGGGGGCCAAATTTCGACAAAAAAACCGATTTTGACTGCCTCTAAATTGAATTTAAAAAATTTTTTCGATGCATCTCATCGTAGGCTATCATGCACGATCATATTAATGCGTCTGCAACTCATTTTGACCAGCGGCGAGTCTATTGTGGCCAGTTTTTCCATGCCGTCTGTACTGTACGTACGTATGTATGTAACTCGCATATCTCAAAAACTATTGGTCGTAGAATGTTGAGATTTGATATTTAGGATTGTTCTATGATCTAGTTGTGCACCTCCCCTTTTGGTGACAATCGAATGGATAGTTTATGTACAGGACCGCCCAAAAGATTCGAAATACATTACGCTCTATGGGCCGAAATTCATTAAACTCGCCTAACTCAAAAGCTATTAGGCGTAGAATGTCGAAACTTCATATTTAGGAACGTTGTAACATCTAGTTGTGCACCTCCCCTTTCGGTTCCATTCGACTGGATAGTTTATCTACAGAACCGCCCAAAAGATTCGAAATACATTACGCTCTATGGGCCGAAATTCATCAAAGCGTTTTTTAGAGGTATTGGGCTATTTCAAACGACACAGAAGTGATATATGCTGTAAAGAGTTAGAAAATGAATTTCTCCATTAAAAAAAGTGTCTTTATCATTTATAGTTCAGCTACAGGAACACTCAAAAGATTTCCAATACATTACGGTAAATGTCAATTTTAGGGGCATTCATCCATTTCAAGCACAATGCCGTCCTACCACATAAGTTAGGTAATGGTCCGACCACGGTCACGTGACTCCCTCAAGAACTATCCAAAAGTCGCCAAGCTTGGCGACTTTTGGTGTACGTGTGTGCATATTTAACTCTCAAATCTCAAAAAATATTATGAAATTTCATATATAAGATTGTTGTAACATCTAGTTGTGCATCTCGATTTTTGGTTCCAATCTACTGGAGAGTTTATTTACTGAACCACCGAAAAGAATTTCAGTACTTTAATGTCTCTGGACATCTTCAATATAATACAACTGTAGACGGTCATTGTTTGGTATATGCCCAAAATCTCGCCGTCTGTCCTCGGCCTTGGCGAGTTTTGGCGAAATATCGCCAAATTTGGCGATAGTCGGTCATTTGGTCCATGCCCAAAGTATCGTCATTTGTTATCGTTCTTGGCGAGTTTTGGCGAAATATTGCCATATTTGGCGATAATCTGTCATTGTTTGGTTCATGCTTAAAATCTCGCCAAATGTCGTAGAAATTGACGAGTTTCGCCGAAATATCGCCAAATTTGGTGCCAAAAATTATTTCGTATTTTGTATAACTGTAAAACTTTAACCCGTAGAATTTTGAACTTTTGTATTTAGAACTATTGTAATATCTAACTGTTTTCAATATCTTTTTTTGACAGCAATCGACTGAGAATTTATTTACAGGGTTTGCCAAATGACTTTAAATACATTGAGGTGTATGAATGCATTCAATTCATTGAAAGCCTGTGGTCAATGACTACTTTGGCTATCCCCAAAATCTCACAGACTATCTCAAGTTTGTCGGCTTTTGGTGAAATATCGCCAAATAAAGTGTCAGAAGGAAATCTTTCAAATTGAACTCAGCTTGGCGATATCGAAATATTTGGCTAGAAATCGCTAAATCTTACTATTATTGATATTTTATCTCTTTCAAACAAATAAGTTTAGAGGAAGTGCGTCGAAAATATTTTTGTTCTAATAGACGTGCAAGGAAGTCATGTGTTGGACACATCAGATTTTTTTTGCCTCACAAAGGGGCCAGCCTTAGTATATTTTCGAGGGGGCCTCCTGAAGTGATGGCCGGACCCACTGATGTTTTTTTTTTGGGTCTCGCAAAGGGCCCAGCGTTTGCATATTTTCGAGGAGGTCCCTTGAAGCGATGGCCGGACACACTGATGTTTTTTTTGGTCGCAAAGGGGCCAGCGTTAGCATATTTTCGAGGGGGCTCCCTGAAGCGATGGCCGGTCCCATGGGTGCTGGTAGGATAGGGTAAGGGGTACTTGCCCCTCCCTGGATTTTTGCATGCAGTGTTTTCCCTTCCTTTTTTGTTCTTTCCAACATGGTAACTATACGTTGAAGTAGTCTTTGTGCTCCCCTGGCGGCAGTGGCCGGTCCCACTGATGTTTTTTTTGGTCTTGCAAAGGGGCCAGTGGTAGCATATTTTCGAGGGGGCCCCCAGAAACGATTGCTGGACCCACTGATGTTTTTGTCTCGCAAAGGGGCTAGCGTTAGCATATTTTTGAGAGGGCCCCCTGAAGCGATGGCCGCACCCACTGATGTTATTTTTTGGGTCTCGCAAAGGGGCCAGCGTTAGCATCTTTTCAAGGGGGCCCCCTGAAGGGATGTCCGGACCCACTGATGTTTTTTTTTGTGTTTAACAAAGGAACGAGTGTTAGCATATTTTTGAGAGGCCCCTGAAGCGATGGCCAGACCCACTGATGTTTTTTCTCGCAAAGGGGCCAGCATTAGCCTATTTTTGAGGGGCCCCCTGAAGCGATGGCCGGACCTACTGATGTTTTTTAAGGTCTCGCAAAAGGGCCTGTGTTAGCACTTTTTCGAGGGGGCCCCTTGAAGCCATTGCTGGACCCACTGATGCTTTTTTGGGTCTCGCAAATAGGCCAGTGTTAGCATATTTTAAAGGGGCTCCCTTGAAGCGATGGCGGGACATATGAAGATTGATGTTTGGTGCTTTTTGATTCTGATCGAGTGGATTAAGTTTGCTTTCTATTTTCCTTGTGGTTTTGATTATGTTTCACGGACTCTTTGTCGTAAGTTAGTGAGCGTCTCGGGGAATTTTGTCGTTAGTATGGATGTTCCTGGTCCTTCTATCAAAAAAATGAGGTGGGAAAAGTGAGATAAATGCTTATTTAAGTGTACTTTTTCTAATGTTTTGTTGTGGATTTCACTGTTTTATATAGTGTCATTTACTTAGAATTGGTATTTCTTTGTAAAAATTTTAGTGGTAGATACTAGTGTTCATGGGCGTAACTTGGGCTTCGAAACTGGGGGGGGGGGGGGAAAAGTCATTTTAAATGAAAGTCCATGTATGCGTGCCCGTACACACACATGCATATATATATATATATATATAAACTATAAATTCGGTCTTTGAGCCTCGTCAGGGGAGACCCTCTGAACCCGCCTAATTTTTTAGTTTCATTATTGCCATATTAAAACGATATTAATTGACTATGTCATTTTATATCTCACCCCTTTTATTCTTCCTTTACATTTATTTCATCGACTGGAAGTAGGAGGGTTTCCTGATCTTTCCTTGCAAATGCAAGCGTGGGCCGATGATAACTGAAGTATCTTATAGAATTTTTAGTATCTATCTTAACACATCAAAAATTTTACTTTTCGTTATTTAATATTGTTGAGAGAGCTTTAGGCGAGTAAGGTTGCTGTATTTCGCGTGGTAACTCTATTGGCGAGTCATCCAGAGTGGATAAAAATCCGTTAGGCTTATGTTTAAAATTATTCTTTTTTCCACTTTCAGATTCGGTAGCCCAGTGGTCGATACGTTTATACCTTTTACAAGTTATTCTTGATGTATCCTTAATTTTATGAGTCGGCTGGCCCGAGTATTTTCCATAATTTTTATTCTTACGCAGGTTTTCTAGGAGCAGCCACGAAAGCACCCGAGTCTTCCGCTTGTCTGTCATCGTTACGCCTGGCATTTGATTCTGAGTATTTCTGGCTTCGGAAGCTCATCATTTGATTCCATAACACATCGGAAATTGTTGAAAGTAGAAGGGAGGCTATATAACAGCATTACAGTCAGCAAGTCGTCGTCTATTTTAATATTCATTTCTGAAAGTCTGTCCACTATGTCGAAGAATTTTCTCAAATGGTCGTGAATTCCATTAGACGCAACGGGTATCTTATATTGAATTAGATTTCATTAATGCAGCTTTATGAACAGGTCCTTTAGACTCATAGATTTCTCCCAGTTTTTTCAAGACATCTGATGAAGTGTCACAATTTTTTTATTTGTTTGGGTTCAGATGGCGATTTACATAGAATTATATCTGCTTTTGCTTTTTCGTCCATTTGGAGCAATGGCGGCTCGTGGGATACAGCAAGTACAGCCGGGCTGCACTCGAAATTATCAGCACATACTTTAAAATAATTTATTCTACTAATTTTCCTAAATTCAGATTAGAATTGTGGAAATCCTACAGTAAATTAAAAAAATCTCCGAAAAAAACCAAACAAAAAAAAAACGTATTGTGGCCGGATCGCTCATTCAGAAAAAAAGCACTTTAATCTTCCCGCAATTCAATTGGGAAAATCTTTGGTTCAGCCCAGAGTGCTGAAAATAAAATTGGCAGCACCGTTACCATGACAACGACTACGTCAGCAGCCTCTCTGGCATAGGGAGTATGCAGCTGATACAGCCGATGGAAGATTTTCTAACAGCAGATGGACTTGAGAACTGGACTAACTGATTCGCTCGGACGAGAAGTGAGGGAGGGGGTTAGGAGAATATATATTTGGAAAACTCTGGACTTTATATTGCTAAATTTATCAAGAAGGTAAGCCTGAATAGACGCTTATGAATAGACAATTACTCATCAAAGCAATATTGTTTTTAAGTAAGCAAGAACTGGCATTTAGAGGACATGGCGAGCGAGAAAATTCTTTAAACATGGGAAATTTTAAAGAGCTTTTAAAATTATTGATATCTGAATTAAAACAACGCCTTTTTATGGGGACATCACTGACCAATTCGCATGTTTAAAAGAAAGGAGGGTTGATTTGACTTACTTATTTTTTATAAGTTTTTTTTTTTTTTTCTTTCTTCTCAAGTTATCGTTACAAAAGAAAATTCTAAGGAAACTTCGAATCAGACACGGATTAATGCAATTTTGAGGATAAGAGCGGCTGGTTGAAATTTATGTCCATTTTATGGAAGTGAAATAGGATCTCTGACATTTTTTATGCAATTTCTTTTTTTTTTTTTTTTCCCCCCCCTCAGTGAGGGCTTAATCCGCCAGCTTTCGAATTCAGTAACAAAGATTTTCCAATCCTCTCCGGAGGAAAGGGGGGGGGGCTCATATGCTTCTGGCTGCACTAACATTTTTGACCACGGGCCGCCACTGATTTGGAGACCCATGTATCGAATTCTTCTTGCGTTTTTTGTCATTTTCCAAAACTTCAGGTTTAGGCTTTGAACCTGATGCATAAATCCAGGCATCATTCTTTATTAAAAGCACTTTCATTTGCATTTTCATGTTTCGTAATTATCTTTATTCAGCGTTTCAATTCGCCAAGTTCCAGTCGCCATTTTGAGGATGAATGATGCATCCTTGAAACGAACGTTAAAAATCGGCAAATAAACAAATTAATCCATCTGGTGTCTATAACCTTTTAGAAATGTTAGCAAAGTTATGGCACAAACATAGTAAACATGGGATTTTAACATAACATATTATTAGAACGGAGGAAACAGGCACATCACATAACAAGGTAACATCAAGAAGGAAAAAACTATATTTGTTTGTTTTTGTGGGATTACCGCGGATTAGCTACGCGTGGGCTCTAGGCCGATGGGTGGGGATCTTTCTAAGGGGTCTTAACCCATATTTACGCTAAGTGAAAAAAGTATAGAAGAAGTAAAAAGAATGCGTGCGCGATCATAGTTACAGTTAACTAGATAAATGTTTATTGAGGGATACAGAATTCAGGAGGATAAGACATATATAAAAAAATAAACAATTCAAGACAATGAAGAAATGAACAATTCAATACTCAACAATTTATTCTTACTTTTATGTCGCATTTTTGGGACACATTTTTCGGAAAATTTTCAATAGAGGGGGTAAGAGATAAAATGACAGTCATTAAATCAAAAAATATTTCTTCTATAACAATGGAAAAAATACTGTACTAAAACGGATGAAATTTGAGAACAGTTATTTTTAACTCTTGAAAACAAAAAGTAAATAGTGCAATAAGTATAATTAATAAAATAGATAAAAGGGCTTACTTTTTTCCCCTTTTATCAAACCAACCCCACAGCCACTGGTATCACTGGGGACCGAATCAACTTTTAGCGGTAGAGTCTGTGTGTACGTCCAAAACAAAGTTCATTGGAAGGATTAGAAATTGTAAATCTATGTGTTCACTACAAAAAAAAAAAAAAAAAAAATACTCCACAGCCACTGGACATTAGCAGGGCTTGACTGTCAAGAAACATTTGACGGTCAAAAACTGAAGCAGCCGACTTTGATTTTCAAAGGGTCTTTCCAATAAGTAAGGAGAGGCATCATTTTTAATTTAAACAAAACTACATTTCCCCCCTCAAAGCGCAACTATAATGGATGTCTTCTCCTTAACGAATTCCTGACAAAAAACCCAAATGATCAGTACATTGTAGTATTTTCTCCAGACTAATACTTTATTTAAAATTTACCGATTTGACACGAAAATTACGAAAACTACTTACCTGTACTCATACACAAAACAAGTTAACATTTCACTGGAAGATACAGATATTCGGTTGGTAAAATTCATTTAACTTAACCAAACTTGACACACAGACATCACTTACCTATTTAGCTTGGCTCTTTGTAATCCATTCTTTGCAGCTCATTCAATAATCCCTCCAACCCTCTTGGACATCTCCCTTGTTCTTCGTTGGTATTTTCCCCCCAACCAGGTAGCGAAAGATTAACAACAGACTTGAAATATAAAACATCATGTTACATGCAAAAATTTTTAAAGCTCCCTTCTCTTACAAAGTCAATATGCTTGTGGGAAAAACTGGTCCTAGTCTATTTAAGTGAACACACATGTGACTGATTTTTGAGTTAACGGGAGATAAAAGGGCCGCATTCGGCATTTAAATCACTCCAATTTTTCACAGAATCTTAATGGTCATTTAGTGATGACATGTTCTTAAGTTTTGTTTGTAGGACCAAAAAAAAAAAAAAACGATCATTTTATGCCTTGTTAAAAAGCCTCTTCTCTTGCGAGGTTTGAAATACATTACAATGAAACTGATTGCAGTGCACATTTTCTATTTTCTGTAACCTCTCTTTATTTATTTATTTGGGGGATGGGTGGTTTTGTAAATATTTTTAGAAAAGTAATGTGGAAAAAGATATTTAATAATTTGAGAAGCTGGAACGACTTTTAACGTGATTTCATTAACCAAAAGCTCGGCATAAGCGGGGGACAGGGGTCGATACAAACAAAAATTGGGTCCGTTTTGTGGCCCTTTCACAAAATTACAATCAATTTAAACGGAACCCTTTCACAAAAATACAGTCAATTAAAACTGCCCTTCATTGGCATTTTACCATACATTTTAATGTGTTTCATCAATTAACAAAAAAAAAGTGACTTTTATTAATATTTGATTTGAAAATTCACAAAAATAAGTGCTGAAATTCACAAAAATATGCAATTTTTACAAAAATGGGACCCTGGAAAATATTCCTGGACGGACCCCTGATAAATTATGTAAGGTTTTGAGTTGAAGACGTTTTCATGAAGAAAAAAAAAAGGGGGGGGGGTATGTAAATTAGGTGAATGTACAGCTGCAGAAACAAAAAAGTCCCACTTGCTCTTTATTTCGCCGTCATTCGTCGTACAGTAAAGTTATATATACCATTCGTTTGCAAATAACGCGTACTTTAATTTACTATTAATTTGATTTGCATCAGGGGCCGTCTTCATATTTAATTCTGCACCAACTTCGCTTTTCTCAATGGCAACCCCATATTTTGACTTTATTAAACAAAAGAAAACCTTCAAATTACCCTAAATATATATTTTCACCAATTTTCTATGATAATTTCCGGAGATATTGCGAATTAATTTTTGCGCGTTTTTAAGGGACTTTCTTCAAATTGAAAAACGCAATTTTGTAGGTTCCAAACTTTTAGCCTTTCATTAATTTCGCTCTCGAGAGTTAAAAGAAATTATTATTTTCGAGGAAAATATTGTTTCCATCTTTCTTAAAGTTTTTTGTACTGAGAATATCAAGGGTAGAATAGAATATTTAGTCTGTGGTTCAAATGACCCGTGAGTTCATAACTTCCTTGGTTCGTACACATGATTTAAGGGAAAAATGCAAAATGACTGCTCACGATTTTGAAAATCTTTGTAATTTTGAAATTGTAGTATTTCCGTTGATGGTTCTCTTAGACAGGTGAAATGTTGGCAGGAGTTAGAGGCTGCTCTCTGCTCTTCTGACTGCAAGCTTGAATATTACTCAGCTATGGTCGAACTTGAAGAATAATTTCCTGATAGAAAATTTATTTGTTTGAATTTCATGTAAAAAACGCAATTACTTTTTTGCCGACCCAATATTATCACTGTGTTTGTTATTTCACTTTCTTCATTTAATACTATCGTCTGCAATGTGCAATATTCTTACGATGTTTGCCGGTATTTTAATTTATAGTTAGATGAAAATTTAGACAGAAAAACGTGATTTTTAATGTTTGATAAAGTATGGGGAAGTCCAAAGACCTAATGTTTCAGATATTAAAAAAAGGTCACATTCACACCTGGAAAGTTGAGGATGTTAGTTTTTCAGAAATAGGACGTTGTATTAGAAGACATACATCTACTGCATCTAATTCTATAGCTGGAAAATATTTTATTTTGGGGAATATGGTAGCGGACGCAACAATACACGCTTTATAGAATCCCTATCAAACTGTAAAAACCTCTTAATTCATTTGCTTCAAAATTTGATATTTTTAATACTGGTATCTTTTACTGTGTTTGTGCACAAAATAAATCTAATTTACGTTTATTTTATGCAATTTTCAAAAAAATTTCACTTAATAAATTTATATATGGTCCCTTAACTCATGAAAATAACACATTTTATTTAATATAAATTAAACTACTGAATGTAAAAATTTGAAATTTTGCACAGCCATGTAATATTAATTTCTGCATCTATTTCCATCGAAATTTGGCTAGGTCGCTATTCATAATTTTTTTAATATTAATTTAATAATTCATAATTCATATTAATAATTTATTAAAAATCATAATATTAAATTATGTTTGGGTCGTTTAGTTCTAATAGTACTAATAAAAAACAGCTTCTTACTACCAATATTATTTGAGATATGAATTGAAGTATGAAAAAATATTTTAACATAGGGGGAGGGGGATTTTGGGTGCTCATAACTCACTCATTTTCTGTCCAAATTTATTGAAAATTGGTGTCTGGGGTTAAAATGAGCTAAATATTCGAAATATGAAGTGGAATCTAGGGATTGCTATTAAGAAAAAAAAGTTGGTGCGAATTTTAATATGTAGATGGCCCCTTATACAATTTTTATGCATAGCAAATTAAAGTGTACGTCAATCGTAAACGATTGGTATCTGTAACTTTGCTGTGCGACAAACGACTGCCGAAAAAAGTACAAGTGGGACTTTTTTTTTTTTCCGCAGCTGTATATATACTGTGTACTAAAGAAAATAATATTCTGAGATATTATCTTACCTAGACTTTTAAACGAATTTTTTGAAATGCTAGAAAATAGAATTATATGCACACATAGGTACCCATAAGAGGGGCAAGGTAGGGAACTTGCCCCCCCCCCCCTAAAGTTTTAGGTTAATGTCTCATGATGGTAACAATGGCAAAAACAGAACTAAATTTATTAAAAGTTTGAAATTTGCCCCCCCTCTAGAAATTTTTTTTGAAGTTTGCCCCCCACCCTAGGAAAATTACTAAGGGCGCCCATGTATGCACATCAGCAGATCGTTATAAACAATAGCTGTGAAGGTTCCCCTTCTGTGTTGAACGTTGCTTCTCCGTATTGCTGGGAGCAACGCTGTTAGTAGGAAGTAATGAGGTGATTTGCTGCTATATTTTTCTAATGCATGAAAACCTAAAAGGGTTAAAGGTATCGAAATACTGACTTAGATAGTACTGCAACTAGAGTTTATCTCTCGCGACGAACCAACAAGAACGGCCCCCTCCCATGGAACCATAACTTATTTTGGAGCCCCCTACCAAGTTTGAGGCACTTGTCCCTAGTTGCCCCTGGCAGCAGATATACATCATAAAATTGCCGACCGTTTCTTGTTCTCTTAATCTGCGTCGCATTTGAATTCCCAATTAGTCTTCTGTCAAGTCAAGCAAGTTGTGCACGATCATAAAAATGTGTTGTCTCTCTGCTACTGTACTTCAAACACCAAAATTAGGTTCACTAAAATATAAATGAGAAACTGGCCCCAACCTGTGACAGGGTGGCAACTAAAGGGGGGGTAAGTGGGGACAAGCACCGGGAGACATTCTAAAAGGAATGCCAAAATCAGTTATAGTTTCTTGGGATGGGGCGCGGCTCCATGCGAGGGGGCACACGACCTTGGATGCTCATAAGTGGGGGGCAAGGTAGGTAACTTGCCCCCCCTAAAGTTTTAAGTTAATGTCTCATGATGTTAACAAATGGCAAAAACAGAACTAAATTTGTTAAAAGTTTGAAATTTGTCCCCCTCTAGAAAATTTTTTTGAAGTTTGCCCCCCCCCTTCCCCTAGGAAAATTACTATGGGTGCACATGCACACAACACTAATTATGGTTTGCCCCGGATGACATAAACTCTAATTGTGGCATTGCCTGTGAAAATGTCCTCTTTTTCCTCAGTATTTACAGCAACAGGTCTTTTTTTCTAACGCTGAACAATTGATTTCAGACAAGTTTAAAATCGCTGCCCCTTGATTTTTGCTTTCATGAGAAATTATCTAGCTTGGCCATTTGGTAGAATCCGCCATCGTTCTTGTTGGGTTGAAAAGCTTCTGTGACTCTATTCTTTTGTTGATTTTTGCAGGGGAATAATATTTTTTTTTTAGAATCTGATAGTATATTTGGGTTATAAATGCATGATTTGGGTTCAAAATCATAACTTTGCCCCCTGACTTTTTAGACTAGGGGGGCAATTTTTACAACTTCAGGGTCAATTGCTCCCCCTTGCCCCCCCCAGATTACACCTATGCTAGTGTTTATTCTTCACTCACAAGACGGTGATAGCCATCGCTGGAGCTTGGCGCCAAGGTCTATACGCTCGTGCTTGGCGACTGTTAATCTCCAGTGGCTATCGCCGTGTTTACATGAGTTGGCACCGTCTTGTATGATTTTATCAATAATTAAAATCACAGTGAACAACACACTGGTCGGTGAATCATGTATGCGTTGTGCTTGTGTTTTTGTTGTTGTCATGCACTTAACATGATGTTACAATAGAAATTCATTACGATGGTGTTATTAATGAGTTTGCAGTGATGATCAAAACTCGGAGAAAACCTTTGTTGTACAAGTACAATAATACTGTGCCTTATGCAAATTTATTTTTAAACATGTAATGTTAGGTATAAGATAATCTTGAGAAAATTAAATTAAATATAATGAAGGTTGAAAAGAAAAAATTACATTCAGGGGTATATTTCATAAAGTAGAATTACTGAAAGGGAGTGTAGACAGGCCCGTCTGCAAAATGCAGCAGCTTTTTCGGGCAGTAATGCAAAACCCGGAAAACAAAATATACGTATACAATGGGTCCCATACTTTACTTTTCAATTTTAAGATAATTATATTATTAGAAGAGAATTATAATTAATTTTTACTTACTTGCAATTCTATCAGAGATGAAAATTTGTTTTCAGGTAACTCTTCCTTGGCAAGCCAATACACAGTTCTTAGTTCCTTTTCTGTTGAATTTTCAACTTTCTGGACCGCAGCTTCTGAAGTTTTCTTGAAAAAGGTCTGTTGTTTGACAATATTGACAGCTTTAAAATGCTGTCCTGAGGCACCATCATTATTTGTGAGATTTATATGTTGTGATAACATACTTTTCTGAAAATTTGTACAGCCTACTGTGAAAGTATTTTTCATTTTCGCTTTACAGCATGTGGTGCAAAACATTTCTTATACTGTCCCAGACAGCACATAAGCTTAAATCAAGCTTGAGATTTCTTTGAATTTGACGTATTAATACAAGCTTGACAGTTCAATTCAATTTAAGCTTGCTGCAAGCTATCAAAAGTCATTTGCCTTTCGAAAGCGTGCAGTGATAGTGCCATCTGTGAAAGAGAATGGACATTAATTGTCTAGCGTTTCTCAAATTGCACATACTAAATAAAGAAAAATTCGTAAAAATTGTGTTTTATTTTATTATCGCACAAAACCTGGACATCAGAACACGCAAGGGGAAGGAATGAATGGGATAAGCCCCTATGAAGTGTAACACAAAGGGAGTTTTAGTTTTATTTACATCTAATTAACATTAGTAATTCCATTAACTAATTAATTAGTCCTAAAAATAAATTTTAGTTAGTTAATATACTTTACTTTATGGGTGGTTCACCATAAAATTAAAAAAAAATTCTATATTTCCAAATATGACAATTCTTCAAAATAAACTACAATTATACTACGAAATTGATTTCAAAATCAGTCGTTTGTCTCGATTTTGGCCAGCAGTATTCCTCAACGATGAGTGTTGCGATATTGAAAGTTTTAAAACGTGTCCTGCTTTTAAGTTTATATTATGCTTATTTCCCTAATAGTAGAGTCTATAAATCACACACAACATTATTTAAATTTTGATTCATCCCATGGAAAAATAAAAGAAACTTATCAGCATCGACCATACTTATCGATCTGGCGTGACAACAGTCACGTCAAACTTTGGCCATCACGCCTCAGGCAGCTATGACTAATCGGTTAGCATGCGTTCCTTCCAGCCTAAAGTTCCAGGGATCGAACCCAGCTGCCGACGTTTGATGGGACAGATTAAAATAACTTAAAATTTCAGCATATAGGGGGAAAATGCGCGGAAAAATAAAGTATGTGGGGTGCGGGTGCCCGTGTATTTAGAAAAATTTTTTAAGCTTGAAATTAAGCTTGCCAATAGGTGTGTAAATACAAGCTCACATAGCATTTCCGATGACTTAATAGTGTTTCATTTACATTTGTAAATTAAATATCAAAATGTAGGAATGACATCTTTAAAGAAGTAATACACAGCAGTAAAAAAACATTTTTAAAAAATTGAAATGAAAATTAATAATTGTACTTATCATTAAGAGAAAACAAGTTTAATTTTAAGACAGTACAAGCCCAACATAACACATACTGAATTAATACTGAATATTGTTGAAATTTATAGTAAATTAAATGTCTTGGTTGCGATTTATATTCTTTTACTAGAAATATTATTTACTATATAAAACTGCATTATATCAAACTTATACCATACTTTATTGGTTTTCATATAGAAAAATTTCAAGAAAAAAGAAAATAACAAATAAAATATGTTTTTATTATTATTCAAAACAAAGGCTTTAGCAAAATAGCGAAAATGTCTTGTTTCATTTTCGCATTTTTGTATAGTCTTTTCGCATTTTTAGCAAAATGCGACCGTAGCGGAAACCCTGGTTTTGAGATATTCAGGGTCAAAAGTCAAGGTCTAGTGACCTAGATTTTTTTATCCGAGTTTTGGCATCATGTTATATATCCAAGAAAAGCTTACACCAAGAGCTTTAAAGTGAGCCCTCATTTGTTTCCGTGGTGCAAATAGAAGAGAAGTTATGTGCTATTTTAGGAGGTAACTAGCTGTGTTCCTGTTCTTCGCATGGCAGGAAACGAAAGTTTTCCTTATATGTGCAATTCGAACTATTTCCAGTTTTGTAGAATCTAAAAAAAAGCAAAATTATTTGACTCTTGACTTAAAGTTTGCCCCATGAGTACTAACCTGGCATCATTGCAATATTATGACTCAAAAAACTTTCGCCAGTGTCATTTGCGATCAAAAAATTGAAAAGCTTAACAGTTTGCAGAGAACTCCTGAATTTCAAAATGCCTTATTTCTACATCATACTGTTTTTTAGGTTCAAGTTGTAGCATTAAATACCTCAGACACAATAAAAACTTATAAAACATTATTTAATACAGCGGATTAAACAGTTAAAGTTTTTTATTTGGGAATACCTTATTCCCCCGTAGACGATATATATTTCGGTTACACATAAACACATAACCATCATCAGTCGTTTCTGGATCTCACACCAATGGCGGCTTCCTCTTCAATCTCTTCTCTCTTCTTCCGGAATTTTCGATGAATGACGTCATCCCATGATCGGTCGATTGTATGAAGCGCATCGTTGATGCTGCCATCTGTTGTCACGATTTCCAAGCTCTCACGAATGTAGGCATATATACTATTTTTAAAGTTGGCTATTTTTTTTAATATTTTTAAAATCAATGGTAATGGGCTCTTCCAAAGCAAAACGGGCTAGAGCGGTACTTTGTTTCTGGAGGTTAATGTCTTGAAAGTGTTCGTTTTTTCGCTCTTTAATTTTCCTCTACGATACTAATAAAGAAAATTGCTACATCGGCGTTACAAAGAGGAAAAAACGATACTAATAAAGAAAATTGCTACATCGGCGTTACAAAGAGAAAAAACGATACTAATAAAGAAAATTGCTACATCGGCGTTACAAAGAGGAAAATTAAAGAGCGAAAAAACGAACACTTTCAAGACATTAACCTCCAGAAACAAAGTACCGCTCTAGCCCGTTTTGCTTTGGAAGAGCCCATTACCATTGATTTTAAAAATATTAAAAAATTAGCCAACTTTAAAAATAGTATATATGCCTACATTCGTGAGAGCTTGGAAATAGTGACGACAGATGGCAGCATCAACGATGCGCTTCATACAATCGACCGATCATGGGATGACGTCATTCATCGAAAATTCCGGAAGAAGAGAGAAGAGATTGAAGAGGAAGCCACCATTGGTGCGAGATCCAGAAACGACTGATGATGGTTATGTGTTTATGTGTAACCGAAATATATATCGTCTATGGGGGAATAAGGTCAGGGTTCGCACTAGACCGCGGGATTGCGCGATTCCCGCAATGCCACATTAAATCCCACTCAAAAAAATAACAGTCGCGGGAAAAGCCCACATGCTGGGTTGTTCAATTTTGATGTAGCAGCAAAATATTTAATGGGATAAAGAATCAAAGATATCATTAAATTGTATTGTTATCAAAATCATTTGTGTATTACATTGTTAATTTTGATATTTATAATCTGTTGAGCTCATTCTAGGCGGGGTCAGTGGGGTGCCACGCCCCAATGCCCTTTAAAAAAAAAATCGTTAGCTCCCCGATGATGAAAAACTAGACACACTCTTTTGCCGCAAAGTTTTTTTTATCTCTAAAAGTTTCTTTGACCCTTTTATTTGTTCAACTCTTTTTTGTTTGCTCACACATAATGCGCTAATGATACATAATAAATGAAAGGGATGAATTTGCGCAACTTTTATGGTAATAGAACTCCCACGCCTTTTTTCCTTCTCTGGGAAGACAGGAAGCGCTCGGGAGGCCCAGTCGGGGTAGTAGATTAGCCGATCATGATGAGAAGGGGGGATGGAAATCAACTATGTAAAAATTCATTCATCTATAATTTTTGTATTAATGGACCGATTTTTTTGAAATTTTGGGGATCACTTTGAAATGCAAAAATTGATGCAGAGTCTAAATTTTAAAAAGGCATCTTAATTTGTTCAAAAGTTAGAAATTTACTGTCAAAACATAATTTTTTCCACCCTTTCTTACTTTGTGGTTTTCTTTCTAAGCTAGACGGGGAGGAAAAGATAGAATCTATGTTCTTATCTCCTTTCATCTCCTTTCGGGCTATTTCAATATTGCCAGTTAAATAAGTGACCAGCTGATTGCTAATATCAACAGAATAGTAAAAATTTTAGCTTTTGTCCATTTAAAAAAGTAAGAAATAAGTGGAATTTGTAGTGGAATAGACATAGAATAACTGGAATAGGTATTTATACCATTATATAGGATTCTTTTGAACAGAAGTGTTATTAATATTTTCAAGTATTAACTATAATATTTAAACTGTTTGGACTATTCAATTAATTCTTACAGAGACAAGTGAATGATGAAAAATTAAATGAATTATTTTTATAGGTGTGATAACTTAAAAATTGAAAAATTTTTTTTTAATGAAAATTTAAGTTTAGAACAACTTTACTTTATGAAGTGTTTCTTAATTGAGTTAAACTTTTAATGATGATTCTTGACAAAGTGATCCAATAAAGCTCTTATTAAAATATTCTTCTTATGCAAAAGGTTTACTTAATTAAGCATTTTCTTGTCTGTTAGGTAAGTTTGGGGGATTATTTTAGGGGGTGATTGGGGGATGATTTATAAGGCTGCTATAAAAAGAAGCCTTAAAAATCTTTAAAGAAATATTCTTATTAATTAATTATTTATAATTTATTTTAATAAGTTAATTAACAAAGTTACTTAAAAGTAATTTAACCATTTACATAACTTAGCTTTATCAACTTAATCAATTTTATCTAATTTTTAATAAAGACTAGTAATTAATTTATTAATAAAGATTACTAATGAATTATTATTAATTTATAAATCAATAAAGCATTGTTTTACTGAATTCTTCATAGTTTTTTTCCCGAAGTAGAAGTGCTTATAATCAGGATATGTAATGCTCTTTTTAAGAAACACAATGCTCCTTCAAAATAATGATGCCCTTTTTTAAAACCTTTGCACCCAGCCATTTTTCCTACCTAGAATGAGCTCTAATCTTAGACATTGTATTTTTGTAATGACATTATTTTTGCTTGTAAAATGTGAAAAAAAAATTTTTTTGAAAACAAACAAAATTCTTTTCTCACTCAGATTTTTAAAAATCCCACTTAATTTTGGAGCCAGAGTGGGAGAATCTCACCCAATTTTTTTCCCTAGTGTAAACCCTGTAGATATAGGAATAGTGAACTAGATTGCGCACAAGGGGAGGAAACTTGTTGCCAGTGCACTTCCGGAGCAGACGACACGATAGTGGCAGAAAGACGAAAACGTCGCTGCTTACGACTGCTATGCAACAGCATTAATTTACATTTAAATACAGAATTGATGATTCGTTCAGAACCAAATTCAAAGAAAAAACATTTTGTTATGATATTTTGCTAGCTATTTTTAGTTTATTTTTGCTGTTAGATGGTCTAAAAATGTAACACATTAAAATAATCGATTAAATGTTTATTTTTGCACACAAGGAAAACAAAAACTTTTTCTGAACAAAGATGGGAACTGAAATTAAGTATCAATTGTGTATTGGAAGTACTAGGGTAAAAGACCGAGGTGTCATAGATCTCGTAAGAGAAAACTACGTTCATATCAAGGGGGGGGAATTGTGCTTCTTGTTACATTTTAAGAAAATCATAATATTGTGGCATAGTTTGGTGATTGAGTTTGGATCTTTCTTTACCTCGTAAATGTATTTCTAACGTTCTTGAGATTCAAATACGCCTTCGTCTACTTTTTTTTTTTTTTTTTTTTTTTTAAAAGGAAAAAGGCTATACTTAGGAAATTTTATCCCTTTTGAAGTGGTAGTCCAAAACGTGTTTTGTACACGTCCTTTATATCTTAAAAAGAAACCGATTTCCAAAAAGTTATAATGTTACATTCTAAAAATATTACAATGTAATAAACTTGGAACCCTAAATGTAAACATCAGTTTTCAAAAAATTGCCTCTCTTGAACAGTGCATTTTCGCTTATGTACATCCACAACTTTGTACAGGTAAAAACATGTTTAGCTAATATTAATATTTAGGATATTTTAAATACCCCCCCCCCCATTTTTTTTTCTGGGGTGCATGTTTTTCACACATTTCTCATAACTAACATAGTAAATATAGATTATTTTAATACAGTTAATATATTTTCAATAGATTATTATTCTTTGTTTAAAATATACCAAGGCTCATTGTTTTTATTCAAAACATTCTCCATTCTTTAATTTTACCATACTTTCGGCTAAATTTGAAGAAATATTTTTTCAAAAAGCTTGATGGGAGAAGGTATGTGGAAATGCATGCATTTAATACGTATTTATTTCATGCGTCTCCCTGTTTCCTACAGAGAAAAACACACGTTTATTTCTCAGAATCCCAAATACACAAAAGTTCATTATTTTTACATCCTTTTCTGACAAACATAGCTTAAAATTGTAATAGTAGGTAAATGATGATCGCATACCAAATTTTTGTTTACCTGAAATATTTGTAAAGTTCATTGGAACAATATTTTATTGTAATTTCAATATCAAATTTGCAGTATCTAAGAAATAAAGCAGGGATAAATATCAGGAATAAAGCATTATTTTATGCTGGAATTCAAGCGAGATAATTCTCCACCAAGTTGAAGCCGCACTAAAATATTTCTAAAAATCTTGTTAACTCTCAATTTAATAACAGTACATGTTCGAAGAAGGCTTACTATGTATAGCATATTTTTAGGTATTCTTCCTGATACTTAAAAAAAAAATCAAAGCTAAAAACTAAAATAGGAAAGCAACATTAACAAATTCCAATGTCAAAACTCTGAATGAAAGAATGAGAGGGATGGCACAGCAGAAATCCATTTATTTGTCAATTCTTTATTAGATAGTGGAAACCTAAACAATCAGAAAGTTATTAAAATCAGAAAGTCATCTAGAAAAATTAAGTAAAATGACAGTTTGCAGCATCGAAGCATTGCACAAAGCATGTGCACTTTTTGTGCACAACATTGCACAAAAATCATCAGAAATAATCCTCCCATGATAACTTTGCTTGGCATAACTTAACTGTTTTATGGCTTTTTAAAAATACATTTTATAGTGTACGATTGTTTGTAGGGATGTGTAAACTTAAACGTACATTCAGTTAAAGCACTGATTTAATAGAATTTCAGTTAATATTAAAAATTGCGTCACCAGCCAGGTTTTTTTTTTTTTTTTTTTTTTTTTTTTTTTTTTTTTTTAAATTAAACTGTGGATTTGATACAACACTACAGAGCTGATATGCTTATTTTTTAAAAAAAAGTTAAAATACTTACCATAAAACACTAACTTAATAAAGCTTACTTAAACAAAAGTATAAAGAAACATAAATAAAGACTTAAACAAACAATCACGTTGAACTAAAAAAATGAATTTAATATTAAAACTAGTAATTTTGAAAGTCGTTAAAAAATGCTCAAATGTGGAAAATCTAGTTAGAATAAATAAGATAAATTCAATATCCCCAATTCAAGAGTTATTTTTGAAAAATGATAGAAAAATTAATCATTTCCTGTAAAATATGATTAATAATTATTCGTAAAAAGTAAATTACGATGCTTTATTTATCTCATTTTTTATAGTTTAAGTGCCAAGTATACAATTTAAAAATAAGTAATATATATCGTACGGGCAAATGTTTTAGGATTATATTTATATAGAAACATAAATTAAGCAATGTCTACTTTAATTCAAGAAGGATGTGCAATATCTCCTTCAATTACTTTACAAAGTGAACGAAAAGCATAGGTAAATAGGAAATTTAAAAATACTACTGTTATTGAACATCAATTGGTATTTGATTTTCAATACCACCAATTTTAAGCATTTGTTACCTGTGAAAAGATATTCCAGATCCTTTCCTAAACCTGTTAGTGTAATTATACGCCCAGCACGACTTGGGCATGATAATGCTTAAAGTTAATTAAAAATAAATAAATAAGATGCTGGACTAGTGGCGAAAATAACCATAAACCATGATCAAGACACTGCTTTCTGCCACTATCATGGGCGATGCCACCGAAGATATTTGGCAACAAGAAAAACCTCTTACTAGTATACGGATGCGTGATCTAGTTATTCCTATATCTATGATCATGGGATAGAAACATTGCACCCAGCCATTTTTCCTACCTAGAATGAGCTCTAATCTTAGACATTGTATTTTTGTAATGACATTTTTGCTTGTAAAATGTGAAAAAAATTTTTTTTTTTGAAAACAAACAAAATTCTTTTCTCACTCAGATTTTTAAAAATCCCACTTAATTTTGGAGCCAGAGTGGGAGAATCTCACCCAATTTTTTTCCCTAGTGTAAACCCTGAAGGTATTCCCAAATAAAAAACTTTAACCTCAGACACTATATGAAATTTACAACCAGTATTTTTAAATCGCTGTGCACCCATTCTTCATTCGGGAAGAAGCGAATATTTTATTAAAATCATATCTGCATGTGAAAAAACAGAAGTTCCTTTAATAAAAAGTTCAAGTAATCTCCTCTGTTGAAATTACTGCTGGATATACTAATGCAAATTAGTATTACTTATCGTTTAGTTGGTTGTAAAACAACCCTTGGAAAAGGATAAACTGAAAACTTTTAATATCATGAAATATCTATTAACATGGCATATTGTGATTTATTCATATTATCCTTACAAAACTACTAATACTACCTATTACGTATATCAATACGCTTCTCCCTCTTCAAGGCTCAATTAAAAGAAATAGCTTAGATTATTTGGTAGCAGTGGGATCTTTTTATTCAATGGCGATTCTTTGCAATATGCATTAGCACAAACAATTATCATTTCACATGATGGTTGCCATTAAGGAAGCTCTCTATATATATTTAATTTATGCATAGTTTTGTACAGGGTTGGCATGGTTTAAACCGACTCGTTTAAACCAAATAGTTTTTTTCTCAAACCCAATTGTTTTTTTTGTTTTTTTTTTGAGACCAATTGATATTTTATACTATTTAAAATAGGTAAATTACTGAAAGTTAAAAATGTCTCTGAAAGTTAAAAATGAATTTATTTGATCAAAAGCAGGTTGGGGGGGGGGGGGTCTTCACTTCGAATTCATGGTTATAACATTATAAATATTTTCAGCCAATTTATTGTCTGAGTAATCATGTATGCATTAGTACAGTTTCTTAAATTAATTATTAACTACTAAACAAATACAGGGTGATTCATAATGAATGGGACAAAAAGAAAACATCACTGTGAACATTGTAATTAATATATTTAGAAAATTCAAATTTACATCGAAACTACATGTATTCAAGTTTCTACAGGTGTTCAATATGTGCCCCTCCGGTGACACGGGATTTGATTTTGAGGAACTCTGTAAAAATGAATCATGAATTCTTTCAACCACTTCAGGTTTTGTTTCTTTTCGTCCTGGGCTTTCATTCTTGCATAAGCAGCTGGTATCCTGGAACTGCTTCACCCACCTGCTTATGTTATGCCGATGCGGTGGTTCTTTATGAAATTTCGTGCGAAAATGTCTGCACAACAGTTACCGAGGAGGTTTTGGCATATTCGAAAACACAGTACACTTTCTCCTGCATGGACGACATTTTGCTTAACAGCGCCTCTAGCGGCAAGTTTGTCATTCAGTGATTTTTCCCTGTTGCCAAATAAAACTTTTATAATTGTAGTGGCAGAATAAATTTGTTTCAGCTGAATAAATCCATTACGGCAGTCACACTGCAGTATTCTTTTTGGCCCATTCATTATGAATCGCCCTGTATTTCTTAATTACATCAGCTGTGGGGTTTCTCAAATTATTTCTGAATTAGTGCTCAATGCACAATCCATTCTGTTTATGAGCTCCATATTTCTGCTAAAATGTACTTATCTCAGGGATGAAATTCTTCAGCTTTTTAGCTGATTTCAGCTTTTTGTGAATAAAGAGGAATTCACTTTTTTGTCTTTTTTCTCTGAAAATTCTATTTTTTTCTGTGAATTCCTGATTGTAGTTATTAGTTAACTCTGATATTTTTATTTTTTAGCATGTTCCAATGTTTTTCTTCTTAAAACTTCTTTCACATTAATTATATACAAACATCACATGTATAATTTTTTTGCTCTCGTATGATTTCAGCTTTTTTGCTCTTTTGCCGATTTCATCCCTGTTATCTGTTTTAATAACACCAATGTTAATGCACCAAAGTTAGCAATTTCATGCTTTTATTTTATGATTACATTATTTATATATATCCCTGGTTATAATGATGTAAGAGAAATAAAAAAAATAACAGTATACACCATAGGTTCCCAACGTTTTTTGAGCTGGTGCCCCCTTTTCTAGTGAATATTTCAATACCGCCCCCCCACTCCAGAGAAACAAAAGCTTACATAATGCATGGTGAAAACAAGAATTAAATTAAAAAAAAATTTACTAATAGATGGAATATTGTTGGAATTGAAACGCTACTGAATTCTTCATTTTAAAAAAGGAGTAAGTTTTAGCTTACCTGTTATAAGGACAGGCAGGGGTTTTGATAATACGAAGTAATAGATAATAAACTATTGCTTTCTAAATAAATAAATTGACAGTTTCAGAACAATCAAAAAGCCTACTTAGTTATATTAAAAAGTATATTTATTAAAATTTATTTTTATTAAAATATTATCAGCATAATTTTTAAGTCTTTTTTAGACTATATTTGGTTAATCTTCCCACGCCCCTCCGTGACATATCAACGCCCCCTAATTTTCTCTGGTTTTTTTTACCGCCCCCCGAAAGTCTCAAACGCCCACAAGGGGACGTTATCGCCCACGTTGGGAACCTATGGTATACACTAATATTAAAAGATTAAAATCAAGATGGCTATTCCATAATCTACGGAGGATATTCCATAGTTACACACATAGATTCAATACCCAATTCCTCCGGAAATATATTTTATCCGCTTTCCCATAGCCATCTTCAGTCCAGCTCATTCCTCTGTGGGAATGGCGTTGTAACTTAAGTTAAATGAACTGGACCCCAATAATTCATCTATGAAAAAGAAAATAATATTTTAAATTATCTGAATGTTAAAATTATGAAAAATAAAAATAACTAACTGCAAATCAGTTTACCAGAAACCTACCAGCCAGGGCCGGCCCAAGGGGGGTGCGAATGTAGGCGATCGCCTAAGGCCCCGCGCTTATAGAGGCCCCGCTCCTGGGCCATTTTATTGCTATCTCATAAGGCATGATAGAGAAGAGGCCCCGCTCTTGCGCTTCGCCTGGGGCCCCGCACGCCCCTCGGGCCGTCTCTGTACCAGCAATATTGCAATAGTTAATTTAAAATCAAATATTCCTTTTAATTATAAAATCGCAGCAATTTGGTCATATATTGATCATGCACTATTGGTATGTTGTAATGAAAATCTTTTACGTAACGAATTCCAAGTTATCCAGAAGCAATGCCATGAAGCAAATTATCCGCAGCACATTTTTAAAAAACTTTTTAATGAACAAAAAAGAAAACTAAATATAATTAACAAGGGCAAAAACCTAAATTAAAATTCACCACAGCTATTTCATTTTGTAGAGGGATTGCTAACAAAATATCGAATTCCACAATAAATAAAAATATTCGAATCCCTGTTAAATCTAACCAATCCATTTTCCAACGCGTAAGATCCAAAAAAGATAAGGTTAACCCGCATTGAAAGCACTGGAATTTATAAAATAAACTTAACGCATAAAGAAACAGATATGGCAGGGAAATCAAAGACCGTAAAACCGAACATATTAACGATATTAAATTAATAAACAAAGCACTGCTTTATTCCGCTTAGCTTTAAATAAGCCAATTACAATAGACTTTGAAGGAATCCAGAAAATAGCTAATTTCAATAATAAATCGTATGCCTATATCCATGAATTTTTAGAAATAGTAACTACAGAGGGCAGCCACAACGACATGACGCATGCGAACATTGATGGAGTTGTAGGGGCTGAGCAAAAAGCAATCAGCTGCCCTTCAGACAAATGCTCTGCAAGTTTACTTTAATCTGAATGTTAGCATGTGTATCATCATAAAATCACACAGACCAGTGTATAAAGAACAAGTTAATTTATTAGAGCAAACAACAATCCTTGTGAACAGCATTAAAAGAACAACATTAGTAAAAAGCAACAATTAACAAACAAAGTTAACAACATTTTAATAACTGCTATGACTTGACCTTCTGGCATTTTAAAAGATAAACCCCTGATATTACTAAATTACCCCATTTATATTACTAAATTATATCTATACCTAATCAGGGAGGAGGAGGAGAGGCAAACTTCCACACTCACTTAGAACCAGCTCAACAACTGTATTTGTTGTTGTACAGCAAACAGGAAAACCACTGCTTTTATACACCCACAGTGATGTCATCAGAGAACTTTCTGGAACAATCCAAGTTTAGTTGCACACTTGCTGCATGCCCAATAAGGATGTAGGAAAAACACCTGACAGTTCATTCTCATGTGAAGTGGGCACTTGAACACCAGCACACAAACCTGTCACACAGTTTGTGTGTGCAGCAAAGCACCAGCACACAAGCCTGACACATCAACACTTATTGCAAGCCAAGATGGCTGCCAAAACAAAATGCCAGAAGGTGTACAGTTTCTGCATGATTGAATACTAGTTGAAGTGAAATTATTTCAGGTATTATGAAACTTAACATTAATGAAACTTTATTATTTTAATTAGAAGACTTCAGACTTTACTTTAATTAGGAGGAAAAACTGTTTACTTATTGAATTAAACTAAAGTTTAGATGGATATTGGATATATAAAGGGTGATATGATGAGGCTGGGAAGCACATTAGCTGTACTTCCAACAGGAGTATGGAGTGACGTCATATGGCGGAAGATCTGTGGGGAGAAAGAGGAACAACAAAATATGACGCCATTCCTGCAAAGGAATGAGCTGGACTGAAGATGGCCTTGGGAAAGCCGAACTATATTTCTGGAGGAATTAGGTATTGAATCTCTGTGTGTAACTGGTATATAAGAGTATACACTTTAAAACTTTTTAAATGTGTATAGCTGTAGTTGTAATATTATATAAGCACTGCAATGCTTAAGGCTGTTCCATATCTAGAAATATACCTTGCAGATATAGATATCATAGATTGTCCCAAATATCTTTTGATGTATCCTAACAGTAGTACATCAAAAAATATGAGGATGATGCTTCTACGACAGCTGGACTGAAAGAAAACATAATGATAAAAGCTTAAAGAGTGACCTTATATTGGCTTAAAGAGTGTATTGGTTCTTCAGTTTTTGCACATAGTCAAGATTATGTAGCATTGTCAAGAATGACAAGTTTAAACGGATCACATCTAATTAATGTAGACTTGTAATGTAAAGCTCAAGAGTCTGCTACTGCTGAGTACAGGCTCAGATGCACCAAGTATCCAGATTTGCCTAAATCCCGTAAACCGAAATGCCAGAGAAAGAAAATATACAAAAATCTGTAGCCATTATGCAAGAAATTGAACCATGAAATAATATTTTCTTACAAAAAGGGTTGATCACATCAAAAATTTTCTTCCTGTAAAAAAGTATACCAGGTCTCACAGCACTTTTGCTGTAAAAAGTTTTGATGCTGAACAGAGCCAAGTCATCCATTCTATTACCTTGGACTATAAAGTTAAGAGAATTTACTCAACAGTTGTCTTAAAACTATACAGACAATGTAAAGGATAATTTAATAACTGATATTTATCCTTAATGACCTAACTTAATTTTATTTAAAATGTGTGCCTTTTGACTTGGTATTAATGGAGTATGAGAATATTCTCTATCAAAAAATTGCTTGTTAGCTAATACACAGCAGATAAATGACTTTTTCAAGTTTTAATAAATGAATTTCTTATCAGAGTGCATCCCAGTGCTACATTATTCTTATGTTCGAAAGGTACAAGTTTTGAAGAAAATTAAGTTGGTTCACGCTAATGACAAATAATTAAAAAATATTATTTAAGAATTATTCGTTACATTGTCTATGTAGTTTTAAGACAACTGTTAAGTAATTAACTTCAGTGTCAAAAGTAATAGAATGGATGGCTTGGCTCTTTTCGCCATCTCAAAACTTTTTCTTATGAAACTGCTACAAAACTTGGCCTACTTTTTTACAGTAAGGAATGTGTTTGAGATTTTTTAATATTGTACATCGTTTTAATCTGAAGAACATAAATTTTGCATACTTCTAAAAAGTCATTACTGCTGAAAAGCTATCATCATCTTTTAACGCTTTTAAGTTAAGTATATCAATTTTTTTTTTTTTTAAGTGTTCAGTGATTCATGATGCTTTGCCGTGAAATGTGTAATAATCTTATTAATTTTTGTATGATGCTATTTGCTTTATTTATTTATTAAACTCCATTTGGTGTATAATTTCCTTATTTATTAATCTTCCTTTTGAGTTAAGTTCGTAAGTTTTCATGTTAAGCACATTGTAACTTTTCCTTTTTAACTTTATAGCTATTTTGAAGTTCACTAATGAAGAATCTCAAGATGCTTCCTCAAGATTCTGTTGTCCGTACTGTTCTTACTCCTCACATGTACTTGGCAATGTCCAAACTCATACAAGAATTCATACTGGGGAAAAACCTTTTTCATGTGACGTTTGCTTTAAGTCCTTTACCCAAAAAATACATTTGCAAGATCATTACAGGACTCATACTGGGGAACGACCATTTGTTTGCTCTCATTGTGATAAAGGCTTTTCGCGCAAATATTACATAAAAAGACATGCATGCAGAGGATTAAAAACTGAAGCATGAGACACTTCTATATTAATGTACTTCAAAATGTTTTTGGAGCAAGTAATGGCTTTCTTTTTTTAATAAACAGATTATACTAAAAATTTAGAGTAAAGTGACCAAACATCTCAGCAATTTTCAGGGTCAACCAATTTCAGGATTTTTTCAGTTTGTCTTCAAAATGTCAAATAGTAATTGGGCACAAAATTTTAATTGTAATAATTCCTTTTCAATTAAAAAAATCAGTCATTTTTATTTCAATTCATAAATGTTAATAATGCTTAGGTTGGATAAATATAAGCTCTTTTCCAAAGAGCACTGAATTCATAAAATGTCCCCAATTTTTGCTTCAGAATTAGAGACATTGCTGTTTCTCCTTAATTCTTTGTTAAAAAGTTTGGCCATCTTAATTTAGAGGAAAAGATCAAAATGTGTTAAAAAATTCGCCATTTTTGATTTGTATGAAAAAGTCTACTAATTTACATGCATTATATATAAGTATATTTTACTGAAATGTTTCCCACATCATGATACGATTATTTTTAGTACAGTCTGAATAAAAAATCATGATTCAATTATCTGTAAAATTTTCCTGCCTTTAATTTAAAATAAAAGAATGGTACTCAAATCAGATCTAATTTAAATAATTACTTATATGATTAAGCTTTTATTTATTTGAATGTATTATTAAAGATTGTGTTTTTCAAATGAGACAAAATATCCTACTATATATGCTGATTCCTGACTCACTCTGTAACCATTCCAGACAACACGTCCAAGATACAAAGCTTTTACCTCCATTACTCCAAAAAGATTAAAAGTTATACAAAAAAGCAATAACATCTACACCATTTGTGCAATCCGCTTGAAATTTTTCATAATTATGCATAACAATATAGAAACAATCTGCGCTACTTTAAAAATCTGAAAATCAACCCGTTCCCTCATTTTAAAGAGATTTTTTGCTATTTTCAGCCGTATTTTATTTCTGAGAATAAAAAAAATTGAATCTTTTGTGTGTCACTATTTACTATTTCAAGTGAGAATGATGCCATATTTAAAGACATGGTCATAAAGCTTTGAAGGGAAGTCAATTCGTTTTAAGTTTTTTCAGATAACATAGTTTAATTTTTTTTTCATTAAAATAATTGTCTGCTTGAAGCATTGATATAAGAAGGGCTACACAAAACGAAATTCCTTGAATGTGAAAAATTTCCGCATGTTTTCAGAAGCGTATGAAATTCGATTTGGGTCTATAATAAAAATTGAATACGAAGTTATTTATTTTGGATCATAATGGGCATTATTCCATCAGGGCCAGGACTCTTGAGTGGTTTGAAAGTGGAAATGGTCCACCTTACATTATTTTAAATAAGGATATTCTTAGCATCGGTCCAATGACTCTTATCAACTCTAATTAAAGAGTCAATAAAGTGCTGACTTTCATTGCTGTTTATATCCCTAGCTCCTGGAAAATGGATTTTGGTCATGGTATTGGTTGTGGAAGTCGTCAAAACTTTCATAACTGCTTTTCCAGTATTAGCAAAATTACCACCCTTTTCCTTTAAGGTACCAACCAATGTTGCAGGGTGTCTACCGGTCATGAAAATCATGAAAATGTCAAGAATTTCAACAATGTGTCATGAAAATCATGAAAATGTCAAGAATTTGAACAATGTGTCATGAATGTCATGAAAATGTCCCGAATTTCTATAGGATGTCATGAATTTTTTTTTTTCCTACAACCCAGTCTCCTGTTGTAGGGAAGGGAAAAGGACTGTCTTTCGATCTCAGTGCCGTGTGGCAGTTTATCTTGTTGATTAGGATAGTTAAATTTCATTTACTTTTGACCATTTAATTAATTAGTGACTATTAAGCGTAATTAATATTATAATTATATATATAAGCAACAAAATGGTGGTATGTCATGAAAATTCCCTTGTGGTCATGAATTTTTTTTTCTGCAGTCCAGTAGACACCCTGTGTTGGTTCATCCCTTCTTAGGATGCATTAGAGTCTAGCTTCCTCAGTGATATAATCTATCTCTCCCCAGAACTTTCTCCAGGATACATTTTAGCTTCTTCTAACATTCTTGATATAATTGGTGAGGGTCATTAGTTATCCCATTTACCATATTTCTTTGCTCTGTTAAAGAGTTTTCTAACCTTTGCCCTTTCAGGAGCCAGAGAGTCATTCCACCAAACACTTTGGGGTCTAGTTCTCCTGGTGAAAATTAGGTAATCGTTATAATAAAAATTTAGAATATTCTTTTGCAGATGCTCTGCTGTAATTTCTAGATCATAGTTATCTCTAATAGGCTTAGACTACAGCTCAGTTATCCCCATAAGTTGCTCCTGAAATTTCTTCATGGGGTCTCTAAACCTATGATCAACATTTATATTAGAACAAAGTTCAAAATGAATATTTTGATGGTATGAGCATGACTGTCTGCCATCAACTTTCCAATTTTTGATACTTTCACAAATGAGCTGAGTATCAATAATAATATCAATTACTTCAGCTCTATTAGATGTAATAAAAGTCGGATCACTGCCTTTATTTACAATATCTAAATTATAATTAAGAATAAATTCTAAAAGGCACTCACCTCTTTTGTTTGTGTCTGTGCTTCCCCAGACAACATTGTGAGCATTACAGTCTAATCCGAGGATTGCCTGCAAGTTGTTCTCTGCTCAAATTTGAAGAAGTTTGTGCAGAGATTCATCAGGTGGCGATTTCTCTTCATCGAGCAAGTAGACAGAGCCGACTGCTGATTCTCGATCACTTTCCCCTATGTCGAGCCAAATCTTCACAACAGTTAGGTCTTTATTGATAAATTCAAAAAGAGGTAAAACCTTAGTATCTTTATCTACAAGAATGCAGGTTCTAGCATTACTATTATAATTATAGATTAGCTTACCTTTGGTACCTTTGAGGCCATTGATTCTTCCCCTGACTAACCAGGTTCTTGAATCAAGCCAGTTGGAAGTGCTCAGCAAGAAATTTCCTACTGAGGTTAGTAGTGCCACTTCTACTATTGGCCTGAAGAATCTTCACCCCATCAGCCTTTGATGTTTTGTCTAGGACTTTGGCTTGTGAACTTGGTGAAGTTCGAAATAAAATTTATATTCTCTTCTACCAAGTGTAGTCACATCCATTTTGGACACACTGAGGACGATAGTCTGCCCTGATGTGTCATTCTTCAGGTGCAGAATATTCCATTCCATAGGAGTAAGCCTATCATTTTGTGCCTCGATCTCAGGATCATTTTAGGATCCAGTTTGCTGTAAACTTCTGGCAGTTTAGCAATAATTTTGGTGGTTCTGGCAAGTTTCTTTGCCTCACCCACATAAAGGTTTTGCTCCTGCCAAGGGTTTATTTCACCAGCTGCTTAGAGCTCCCCAGATCTGCGCTGTTGATAATAAGAGCCCCTGTTTCCAGTTTGCAAGATAGAAAAGTGGAGGCAAAGTCCTCATTATTCTATCCTAATTTTTCTCTATAAGAAGTTCCAGGTTAGCGGCCTGCTCTTCTGTCAAATGTTTTTAAGGATGTCCTTCAAGGATCACAGCCATCTTGATCACCTTGAGAGCCTTCCTGTAGGTTTCACCTCCACGTCTGACTTTCTTGGCAGTTTTCGATGCTGAGTCCTGCTCCATCCTTATGTCCTGTCTTTCTCACCTTTACCCTAGCGATTTTTCTTTCCTTGGCAAGCCTCTTTTTCTGGGTGCTGGAAAGCCTCTTTTTAAGCTTAATTTTAACTAGAGTGGCAGTCATGCTATTGCATACCTGCCAACTTTTACGGATTATCCGTAAAATATACGGATTTTAGTGTTAATTTACTGATGTATGGATATGACGAGTCATTTTACGGATTGTTTGGCGATTTTCGAAGTTCTCAGTTTTTTTCAGTACAATCTTTTTCCATCCGTCCAGAGAATATATACTTTCCCTTCAACACTCGTTTATTTAAATGTCCAATACCGTAAGAATAAAAATTGATTCCTATTTTGATTTTAAATATAATTTTTTACCTCCCCTCCCCCTCATCTCTCGAAGAAACCAATAAAGGAAAAAAAAAGCAGCATTGAATAGGGCAGGATCTTTTTCCATCCCTCTTGAGAGTAAATATTTTTCCTTTAGTACTCTTTCATTTAAAGCTCCAATTCCGTAAGAAAAAGTTATTCCTATTTTAAATTTAAATTTTTAACCCTCCCCCCACCGGAAATCAGTCAGGAAGGGAAAAAAAACTTCATTAAGTAGAACAGGTTCAGTTGTAAATGAAAATTATATTAAAAATTAAATTAAAGAGCATTTTGACAATAAATAAACTTAGTTTAACAAGTGGTAACAAGAGCACTAGTTATTAACAAAAAATGAACTTAGTTTTACTGATGTGAGATGGGAATTTACTGAAATGAGCACAAGATTATACTGATGTTAATTTTCCCAGGTTGGCAGGTATGCTATTGATGGCTTCCTGACCAGCTCTAGATGTAGAAAGTTGTGTGGAGGTTATTTCTCCCTCAACTGTTGAAGGATCCATTCCTGCTCCCCTACTTACTTTCTCCTCAGTTGCCTGTCTACGGAAGACAGGTCTACCTCAGGAGCTGCATCTGCAAAAGTAGTAATGTTAGCTGCTCCACCAATTTCCTCTGCCAGAACAACTGAAAGAAAACCTCAGGAAATTAGAAAGATCTACTCAGTATTGCTTGAGATGCTGGGTAAGGCAAAATACTCTAGAAGTTTGCCAGGCTAACTAAAGGCTCCGTTAGGACACTGTAACTGCACTGCCATTCACCCTAGGAACGGGTTGCATACACCAGGGTTATGCGAGTTGGTTTGCGGCTTATTATTAAATATTTGAAGCCATCTTAGTACTGGATGTCTGGCTATCCACCACCTGGCGATGTCTCTGGTAGCTGTAGTAAAGTCCCAGGATGGTTTTATTGCTGTGTAATATTGTTAATGTAAAAATAATATACCGATGTATAAAACTTTTTATAAGAATATTTCTTTGTTTTTTATTTATTTATTGTAAAATATTTGTTGTTTTATAATTTTATATATATATATATATATTTGTTTTTTCTGTTTGCTTTATTCTTTTTGATGCATTCTTTGGTTCATAATAATACGCATAATTTAACAAGCTTTTATTTTCCCCCTTTAGCTTGTGTGAATATAGGTTTTAATCTTGTTTCTAAAGATGCACTAGGCAAAAAGCTTTGCCATCTTTGTCCATATGCAACAAAAAATGCTACTCACTTTAAAGATCATCTAAGAATTCACACTGGAGAACGTCCGTTCAAATGCAGTCTGTGTTCAAGGTCTTTTATCCAGAAATCACATCTTAAAAATCATTTTCGATCTCACCAGTGAATGCTCTTATGTGTGCCTGTTTTGCAATAAACAATTTTTGCAAGCTAATCATTTAAAGACACTCATGAAATGCAAAAGTATTTTAGTTTTTAAAATTGTGTTTTTAATGTATCAAAATGAATAGACTACTTCATCAACAATAAAACCTCATTTAAAAAGGTCTCTATCGTGTTGAAACATAGCCCAGTATTCAGGCAGTAATGTTTTAGAAACTGGTTACATTACTTAAAAAAATTAATTCCAAAACATAAATTTTTTATTACATAGAAATATTTAAATATTACTTTAAAAATACACTTAAGAATATAACACTAATCAATTTATGTAAGGAATACTGTATAGGGGAACTACACTATCTTCAGAGAATAGAAATCTAGAAACAGTAGAGATAAAGAGATTGTTCTCAAAGCAAACTCTTACTAAAACATGGAGGGAAAAGAAACCTTGAAAGTACCAGAACATTCCTTTCCAATTAAGAATATAAACACCTGGTACCTATTTGGGGGAGACTTACCCTTTCTCATAAGTTCATCAGCATGTTGAGAGAGGCAACCGATTCTTCAGTTTCATATTTTAAGAGTATTCCAGTGATGGTAACTCAGGAAAATTCCCATTTTAAGGGAAAAATACTGAAAATACAATTCTGAGAGAAAAAGGGAGATTATTTGGAAAATTCAATGTTTTGAGGGAAATTTTGGCATTGTTTTTTTGTGCTCCTATTCATTTATTTAACTTCCATGTTAAAAGCTCCGATTAGCTTCGGCTACAATTATTATGCATATCTCCTAGTAAATAAAAACTATCAAATTCTAAACTTTTTTCACTTGAAGAAGTGATGTGCTATTTTATTTCAACCCGAAACAATTGTTATGTCTTTTCACATATGTTGTTGCTTATTTTAAATTTTAACTTTATGTACAATCAGTTGTTATGTATTTGAAACTTTAACATTACTTAAATATCTCCTTTTCTATAATTTTAATTGTTTACAGCTCATTTTGCTTGTTCCTTGTGTTGTCGTTCTTTTACAAGACAACTACTCTTTCCCACACAAAAATTACTCCGTGTAATTCTTGACTAATTTATTCGAACTATTTACACATATTTTACAATAATCATTACTATAATTTGACTGCCACACCGCAGTACTCATAGTGCATTGTTCCTGGAACAACAGTCCCGCTCGTTCTCTCTCTTACATCACACTGCGTCGTTTCACGGCGTTGGCAGCGCTCTCTACAGGCTTATTACATTACATTTACTCTACAGGTTTATTACATTTGGTTCTAACTGTTCTACTCTATAGGTGTCGTTAGGAAGTACTTCAGTTATTGTTAGAGGTCCTTGATATTTTGGTTGAGTTTTTGTGGGTTCTGTTGATTTTGGCACTCTTTTCATCACCACAATTTCACCTATTTCATATTTGGTGATTTGACACTTTCTTTTATCATAGTACTGTTTCATTTTTGTTTGATTTGCTTCAATGTTTTGTCTTGCTTAATTTTGCACAATGTTTGGTTCAGTCCAAACTTCTTCATCAGCTAATCTTCTGTGCAATCCGTCATTAAAATGTGGCTTATAACCATGTAACATTTCAAATGGCGTTTTATTTGAAGTTTTATTTAAAGAATTATTTAAATAATTCTCAAATTCTTTGATTTTTGCATCCCTGTCCTTTTGCTTCTCATCTTTCATGACCATGATTCTTTCCTGACAACACAATCTCCTGATTGTTGAATATTATTACAGATGAAGGGTCCACGGGAAGAACAATGAGAGTCCACTTTTCATCAATGTTGAGGTTTCTACTGCATTCTGTTGTTCATTAGTGGCACTATTAATATCCGAACCCATAAGGGGAAAGAACGATGAGAATACACTGAAAAAATAGCCCAAAGATGCAGTCTACTGGGGAAGAACAATGAGAGTCCATGAACGCCAAACACTATATACACTGATTTTTTGCAAGAAGTTAACAATTTGTCTGGTTTCCTGCCTTCACGAGGAATTATATTGAAATATGTAATTGATATGGAATGCTTTAGTGCATCATTTTAATAGCATTGATAGTAAAAATATTGACACTATTAGACTTGAAAGTTTATTTTTCGATTTTTGGAAAATCAGCTCTATTGGACTCTCATCGTTCTTCCTGTGGACCTTTCATATCTAATAAGTTACTTACCTATGCACAGGAGAAATCAACATCACACAAAATATTAGCATTTACATAAAAAAAATAATATATCTGTACTTAGAGTTCTTAAAGAGTTCAAATTTCTTCATTATTGTCTCTGCTAAATGTCTCTCTGGAATAAGATATAATAGGAATGTTCTTATCATAGGCACAACTATTTAAAAAAAAAAAATCTGTCAGTCTTTTGTACAAGCTGTTCTGAAAGGGTTGCGTCTCGGTGCTCTTTTGAAGTCATCATCATCATCATCTAGGAGGCTTTGGTCATCATCACTCGTTTGGGTGTAACATTGGGTGGGACATAATTCGTTTGGGTGTTTCTACTAGGAACAAGCTGTACAAATCTAGCAAAGTTTTCGATAATAACTAGAAGTGGAAAAAACACTCAAAGTACTAGTGTTAAATGATAAAGTAAATAAAAAACTTTGTATAAAACACACATAAGATGTAAAAAGTAATAGTAGATACGTACGTTTTGACTAAAAATTGTTTTAGTCTTCCTCAGTCAAAGGCCTTCGTCACTAAGAACAGAGGGAACTGAAAAGAGATAAACAAGCAAGCATGTTGCCACAAGGAAAAAAGAAAAGGCAAACAAAACCACTGAGAGAGGAAAAAAAAGAAAGGAAAGAAGCACAAAAATAAATATTTATGTGTGTTTTATACAAAGTTTTTTATTTACAATAACTAGAAGTTCTTGATTGCCTTTTAAACTTTGAACAAATGGACCTAAATGGTCAAGGTGGATAATAGAAAATGTCCTGTTACCAGGACTTATTGGATGAAGTAGGCCTTGTTGTTTCCCAGATGGTATCTTGTTTACTAAGCATTCGAAACACATTGCTATGTGTCGTTTGACATATTGTTTCATTGAAGGAAACCAATATAATTCTCTTATTTTTCCGATTGTCCTATCAGCAGCAAAATGTCCGAAGCAGTCATGAAATTTCACTACTATTTTTTCCTCATAGACTTGGGAATAACAACACTTGGGAAGTAACTTTTCTTCACCTTTTACTTTAGTCTTATAAAGTAATCTATTCTCTTTCAATACATAATTCTTCACTTTTTCTTTTTCGTCTTTTGTTCTTTCACTACTTTTTTTCTTTAAGATTTCAATTATTTCTTTTAATTGCAAATCCCCCTTGTGTGACTGTCTGTAATGGACCACACACATCCATATGCAAAAGCTCAAGTGGGTGTGTAGATCTTACACTACCTATTGATTTAAAGGATACGCATTTTGACTTTGAAAGTTTACACAGTATACAGCCTTCGTTTTTCTTCCCAAGCTTCGGTAATCCTCATACACTATTATTTTTACTGGTATTTATTAAATAATCCTGATTAATATGGCAGAAACATTCATGCCATAATTCATTTGTTTGGAGTTGTGGCTTAATATTTCCATTTTGTGTATCTAAAGTATTAATCTCATTAATTACCGACTCAGTCTTATATTTTAAAGGTTTTAAAAAATAAAAGTTATTTTTACGCACAGCATAAAATAATTCCTCTCCTTGGGATCTGTAAAACCACAGTTTACCTTTATCCCCAAAGGTAAATTGTGTGTAAAATACAAATCTCAAACCATGACTTTCAAGTCTAGACGCTGATAAGATTTTGCTTCAAAGCAAGGCTAAACAAGACGTTTCCTAAAATTACTTAAGTTCATTTCCAAACTTTACATAAAAGTGTATGGTTCCAGTTCCCTCTACGGGGCTTTCCTTTCCCCCAATGGCTAGAGAAATTTGTACATCCTTTATGGGTTTAAAATTTAAATATAGATCTCTGTTATTACAAAAATGTATTGCAGAGGCTGAATCTATTACCCACTCTGCTTCAGTATTGTTAACCTTACAAGCACTATTAGCCTCTTCTGGTTTTGGCAAAAACTCAAGGAGACTACATTCGAACTCCATAAATTTATTTTTAACTGATAGCTCTAAGTTTTATTCTCAGTTTTTCCCTTATGCTCAGACATGTTCGGTCTGGCTTTACATTTTGAGGTTAAATGTCCCATTTTCGCACAGAGAAAACATGGTCCCACAGTTCTTCGCTTAAATTTTGATTCGTGGTATGCATTTCCAGCCCTCTGAAAATTGAATTTGGGTTTACCTCTATTCTCTGGAGTGCCTGATCTGGAAGAGTTTACACTGGAATTCCATAGTCGTGATTTTTGACATCTGTCCTGTTTTCACTCACAGGAATCTGGTTCGACAAAGATTTGCCATCCTGTAAAGTCTTTAAGGAATTCTGCTCATACTGTCCATGCCTTGAGTAGTACACTTCACTAGTCTCGTTGAGGTCACTTTTCACTAAACTAAGACAATTGGCTTCTAATAACAGCTTGGACTCTATTTTTAATGCTACAAAGTCCTTGTCTGGCCACCGATAAATATTTTGAATGATCGGTTTGAACTCAGCTGGCAAACTTCTAAACATTTGAAAACCTAAGTATAAATCATCAATACTATGACCAGCATCTCTTAACTTCTCAGCTGCTTCCTTTACACGGCACAGAAATAGTCCAAAATCCTCACCATTTATATACTTCGTCGAAAAGAATTCATCTAATAGTCTCACAACTCTTGACCTCGTTGTTGGTTCAAAATGTTGATGCAAAATGTCCCATGCTTTCCGTCCATCAGTAGTTGAAGAAATAAGCCGACGTAAATTACTTGATATGCTACTGTAGATGAGGGTGTAGGCACGGTCCTTTCTTAACTATTATTCATACTGACTTTTCGATGTTGATGGCAGTGTCCCTTAAGAAGACTTTTTATCTATACTCTCGGGCTTTTCCGTTGCTGCATCTTTAACAGTTTCACCAGGCGATCTTTCCTCAATGAAAGATTAACATCTAAAATGGATTAACAGCACTCTATATCGGACTTCCAAGTCTCCCAATTGTCAAGCTTAAGTTCTGTAATTTTTGTTGAGAATTCCATATCTCCCTAGACTGAATTTGCTGACTACTAAAATTTCTTCTGGGCCCATAACCCTTGTGGGTATGAGGCCGAGTTCTCTAAATATAAGTTCGACTCCACTACCTTCTGCATCGCAGTGAGTGTGTTGCTTTTGGGAATCATAAAAAGAAGTCCTTTGCAGCTTAAATTACTTTGTTTAAAATCATAGTTTACTTAACATTTGATACTTAACGTAAAACAGTGAATAAAAGCATAATACTTGTCTAAACATAATATTTGTCAAAAACATAATACTTATCTCATCCTGCATTGCACACACCGGAATTCTCGGTATATATTAAACACACCATTAATTAAACAAACAAAAATACATAACTGCTGTTTCACAGAAAAAGGACACAAATTCTAATAAAGATTATACCGATCAAAAGAAACTACGAGTTACTGCTTGTTAACGGAAGATGACGTTTATATTACATGTTACCAGTATCGCCGAGAAAAAAAAAATGTTGCTACCCAGAAATCTTGTTGCTATGCAACGGATTACTAAAACATACGAAATTAGGCACTTGTTTTAGACACCAGGCATTTTTCCTATCTTAAAATTGAAGCACTAGATTTTCTTATCTTAATAATGCCGTTTTCCAACACAATCAGCTTGACAAGAGTCTCTTAGTGCTTAGTCCCCAAGTAATCATGCTTCTCATTTTATCAACCCACTCAAAGGATGAAAGCTGAGCCAACCTTGCCTCAGCATGGACATATAAATTTTGAAGCCTTTAAATTCTTAAATAGTGTTTGCTATCTCAACACGTAATTCAAATAAATTTACATGTTTTGCCTCTTTCTGATAATGCATTTTTAATTTGCACTGTAATTTAAACTGCAAAATTGAAAATTATAGTACTTAAAGGATATAATTTTTAATGCAGACATTAAACTCAACCAACAAAAATTATGAGCTTTAATCTTTCAAACTACCTATAATAACAAAAACAGTTAATCAATATTGGTGAACATTCTACACAGAGCAATGGGATTCTTTTTGAAAAGAAATTAAGAACCTTATTTAAAGGTTAGTCTTTTTTAGCTTTTGTGTTTCAATTTGACAAGGCAGTTCTCTCCCCTCCTTCAGAATGTTTTTGAGATTGAAGTTTTATAATTTTTTTTCTTTTTTGTGTGTGTAGAGCTTAGTGAAATTTTTTAGAGGGTGAATAATGAAGTAACTCTATGAATGATGAAATATTACAATATATTGATCTTATAAATGTGACTTGTCTATCTTCAAATGTATGGCTATGATTGTGTAGCACTCATGTTTTTATTTTTTACTCCCTCATTTGAGATGGTTTTAATTTGGATTTTTTTATGTTGTATTTTACTGTTAAAAATGGCTACTTTAAATTATATGGAAATATTTCATATTTTGCCTTTGTAACACGAATATGTAAGATATTTGTAATAGTATCTTGAAAACATAAATAAACTAAGTTTTCATTTCATCAGAGTACTTAATATTTTTGTTTGATTTTCATAATTACTTTGATTGTAGGTGTTCACTTAATTCGTCGGGCAATTTTCATTTCCATTAGAACAGTATAATAGTTTCACCAGTTTATCATCTGTATCATTTGATTCAAATTTTTGCTATAAAAGGTTTTTGTTAAAGGGTTGTTTTGTAAAAGGGTTTTGTTAAGTATACTGCAGAGCAGCACTAAAAATGTCTTTTCATTTTATATGTATATGTATAAATTGCATGTGTAATGATCTTGTCAATGTGTACATTTAAATGTACTATGCATAAACACTTTTATCTTTAAAGATCTATTTTATTTGTTTCTATTTATGTAAAAGTTTTCAACTTTAAAATAACTTTTAAAAATGTATTTTTAAGTTATTTTCCATTAATTTCTTTACATATCAGACTTTATTTAACATATTTCTTTATTTATGTGTCATTTTTGCAAATTTAATGCAAGTGCTTATTATCCGTATGCTTATTACGTATTATCCCTGCGGTCATTCATGCCAAACTATTTTTTTGTCAAATGTGCTGTCAAACTGTTGCCAATTGTATTCCCAACCATTCTTAATTCCATGTGCCCGGCATTTATTTTAATTAAAAATTGCTCGTCTTGGCAGACCGTCGGGATAATACGTAAGTACCCTTTATATCTATTACTAATCACTTTAGTTGTTGTTATTACTTTATTGCTGATCTCTTTTCTTGTTGTCATTTGTATTGCTTATTTCATGAAGGTCTGTAGAAGACCTGAAAAGTTTGGGAAATAAAAATTAAAAAAAATAGGAGGGGAGGGGGGGGGATTCATGTATGCTAACACAAAAAACTAAAATTTAGCATGAAATAAACTTGTCCTATTGGAAGAACAAAAACATTCATTTTCCCTTCTTTTAAGATGGCTTGTGCAGTATGTTCAAGCATATTTATCCTCCGTATGCATCTAGATTACATGTTCATTACAATTCCATACCTAGCTTGTTCAAAGCTGCCAAAAAAAGAGGAAGAAGAAGAAGAAAAAAAAAAAAACTTGCTATTTTTTGTTTAAATTAGATTTAAAATAGTTCAAGAATAAAAACTTACTTTCCATTTAAACTCTAAATTCCAAATAAAAAGTGAAGGGCAAGTAGAATGAAAGTCAGGGAAATAAAAACTCAGATATCTGTAGAAAACTTGCATGTAAAAATAACCAATCTTTAGTTTAGACTCATTTTTTTTTAGTTTCTGTTAAAAAGTTCTCTTTGATCACCTAATGTATTGATAAAATTTATGGAAAATGAAAATCAGTTTTTTTTTAAACAGTAGCAGCTGTATAATAATTGATTTTTCTTTTGTTAATAAACTGTAAATATTTTAAATACATAAAAAACAAATCAAGAATTTGTTTGTTGTACATTTTGTTGATGGTCTGTGAATTCATCTATGAAGCTATTCTAGTTATTAATTTTTATTTAATTCACTAAGTTTTTGAAAAGGCTTGATATCCAATGTTTCATTTTAGTATTGTAAAATTTAAAGCCACTAAGATTATTTTTAATGGTTGTTCTTCATTTTTTTTAGCTATAATATTGTTTACCAATGGGAAAAAAGGTCGAGGCTCTGGACAAAGATTCAAATGTACGTTTTGTACCTATGCAACACATCGTTTCTGTCACTTTCGTGATCATATACGAGTGCATACAGGAGAAAGACCATTTGTATGTGATATATGTTCAAAATCTTTTGCTGTAAAATCAAATCTTACAGTTCACTACCGTTCTCACACTGGAGAGCGCTTCAACTGTGTACAATGCAGCAGAGCTTTTCTTCGGTTGTCTGAACTGAAGTCTCATATTTGTACATGCTAAAAAAAGATATAGGTTTTTTTTTTTTTTTTTTTAAATATGAAACAATCTTATTGTAGGGCTTAAAAATGTAAATTTGAATACTTTCTTTCATAAATACTACCAATTCAAAGTTACATTCACATAATACTGTTTTACTTCCCCACATGTACACTAAAAATATCTCGGGTATCAATTACTTGGTTCAGTTATAATTTAGCATAGAAGCATGAAAATTTGTTAATAATTTTCTTTTAAAATAATTGCAGCTTTAGCCGACATAATTTAAATTGTACTTATTCAAAAGTTTTAGTGGTATGCATGCATCTTTTTATTTTTTCTCAGTTTCTTTAAATTTGTTTAAAACTAATTTTGAATTTGCATGCTTACTATTTTGCTAATCTGTTTTATATAAGTTGTTTAATTGAACAGTAATATCTGTTTTCTGTGAAAGGAAATCCCATTTGTGCATAAAGTTGCCTCAAGATACAGCTATGCATATTTTGGCTTCATCGAATAATTTAGAAAAAATTACCCAAAAGTAATTACCTACTTTTTATTGTTTTGTTTTTGATTGGTTGCTGTTTTGTAATGTATATTTATATTATTATTATTTTAGCTGTCTTTTATATTGAACAATGAAAATGCACTTCAAGACTCTTCAAAAAAGCACCATTGGTTGTTTTGTTCATACTCAACAAAGAGAATAAGTCATTTGCAATATATATATATATATATATATATATATATATATATATATATATATAATATATATAGCACTGGGGAAAAGCTGATTCAGTTGTAATATTTACTTCAAATCTTTTGCTGTCAAATCAAATCTTACAAAACATTATCAGTGTGACACTGGTGAACTATATTGTTGGCATTGCAGCAAATCATTTTCAGAACACTATGCACAGAAAGTTCACTGCTGTGATTGGTTATTTAATTATTTAAAAGTTTATGATTCACTCTTTATAAATATATTTCAACTTAAAGGAAAAGGAAATAACTTGCAATATAGTGAATGCTGCATGGAACTGCAGAAAAATGTGTACTTTTTTAATCTTAAATTTTGAATATTTGTCTGTTGTAATTGTTAAACTGACAAGTTCACATCTTTTTACTTACTTTTTCAGCTGGCTTATGTTACTAAGTAATAATACAGCATCTTTTCTGATTAATGGTGTTCTATTTTTATATGTATTTTTTAAGCTAATATCATTAAAAACTATTTCAAAGTGCAATGATAGAGTTGAAACTTAATGATACGTATTTGGGAAAATTGAAAGATTACAGTCATTAAATTAGATTAACATCTAATTCAGTTATTTTTTAAAATTTGTCATGCTACATTTTGTAAAAAAAGATTCAGTATATTTTAATTATATGTTTAATAATAATTAAGTATTAATCACTGGGTAAACTATAAAATATTTAGATGTTCATATTTTGGGACTGCACTTCATGATGTAAAACTATTCTTTTCTCAGCATCTGCAGTCTTGTGAAATTTTAAGAACCATTGCTTTTAATACTACCAACATACTCGTGTATTGAACTAGTATGTTGGTAGTATTAGAAGATTTTTGCATGTAACTTACTGGGCAACCTTTTGTATTCAAAACAATGTAAGCATTTATTAAATGAAGCAAAACTGCTTAAGATTTCAGTTTTGCATCATAAAATGTACATGATGGTAAACTATCACATACTTTTCATCAATCTTCTTTTCAATGCCAAGGAATTTTCTGATTTTGAATAACAAATATATATGTATATATAACAGATAAAATATCTAACATGGAGGTGATTAATTCAGACTTGGAAGTTTTCCTGTGTTTTCAAATTAGAGAGTTTGTGTACATTTGAATGGCATACAAAAATAGATTTTGGAAGGTGATATTTCAAGTACATTTTTCTCCTACCCTGCATTCAAATTTAATTTTTTCTTGGCACCTTGTTTACTATAATTTTTTTTTAATAATTAGAAACATGTTTTAATACATAATGTCATTCCCTTAATATGGAAAAATAGAGCATATCATCCCTCATTAAAAAATGTGTAGCTTATTTCTTTGTACTTTTATTTATTTATTTATTTGTAAATACTTATAATACTCAATCATGCTGTAACTAGTCTGTTAGTGTCTATATTTGTTATTTACTAATGTACAGTATAATTCTGGATTTTTTACAAATAAAAACATGTGCTATGTTCCTAAGCCAAAACTTGTGATATGATTTAATGCGTTCATATAGTTCAATTTTCTGTTTATTTATTGAATTTATTCTACAACCCCTTTAAAATATTAAATATTGAATTTTTTTTATAATACTTGGGACCAAAACCCCTAGACTCGCTACACTTGCTTTTCGTATGAGGCATTCAGCCCCTAGTAAGGCTTATTCGTAAAAAAGGCATAACTATTAAACCCAAAGATTGGATCTGATAGAATGTTACCAAGCTACACATTCCTTGGATTTTGCATGTTCCTTGGAACAACTTCACATTTATTTTTAATTGTGTAAAACCTATATAACACCTTGCATATTTGCCATCCATGGTGACTTCTCATAATTTGGCGACTTACATATTCATATAGTTAATAATTATTTCTTAGAAAACAGTGCTTCATATGTTTTCATTGATAAAAACTATGGAACAGCTATTATATCTTGCTAGTAATGGCAAATTTTCATTATTTGGCGATTTACACATGCATATAACCAATAATCATTGTTCATGTAAGGTTGCTGTGAAAACAGTTATCCATACATTCATATACATAACCCATTGCAGATTGGCTTATTTAGCATCGCAAAATATATTAATCTCGCTGCGCTGTCAAATATTCAAGCTGCACTTGCTATAATGGTGCTATAATCAACGCCACCAAATATTTCTACGAGTGGCAAATACCCAAGCCGAAACCAACTGGCATTACTATGATATGCATTTGAATTATTTTTCATTTTTAAAATATTGGGTGCTAACATTTTGGAACACGCAGTATTTAGATTCATCCTGCTTGAGATAGGGTTTTTAAATCTGTTACAATTACAGGGATGTTAATTCTGTGCCGAGCTGCTCCAAAACGCAAATCTTGCGCCGAAGTGCGCTTTTAGCCGATTTTTGCACCGAGCTGCGCCGAATACGTCATTTTGACTCTTTGTTAATTTTTTGCCACTCTTGCAAACTTTGCTTTTCTTATCTGCATTTATTGTAAGTGTTGACTCTAGATTGATTTTGCAGGGCGCAGCGTCCGGCGGCCCTTTTATGGTCTTTTTAGAGACCTCCTGGTTTTACATTTTTATTATTCTATGAAATCTGATCTTTCCCACAAATGCCTTTTTCAGATATTCTATTCTTTCAGATCGAAATATTGTTACTGCCTTTTTCATTGTCTTTGCATTTGCGCGATCCGAGTAACCCGAAAAGGGGCCTCTCTAGTATGTTTTGTTTTTGCTGATTCAATGAGAAGCCCGATCGACTGGGCAGAACTACCTGGGCATTTCACTTAGGAGTTGGGGGAAGAAAATACGGCTGGGAAAATCAAAATTTTCTTAAGCTATCTAAAAATTTGCGAGTCCATCTGTCAATCCTGAAATTTCGGTAGGTACGTTTCATAAATAAGTAGTTGCGAATTATCAAACAAAGCATTTAAACGTATGGCTTATCATTATTCCAGAGTTCGTCGCCAGCTGTATATAGTTATAGCTCTTTATGTTTTTAATAGTTTTGTGCACTAGCAAGTTTTTTTTTTTTTCCCCTAAACGATTTCCTCTTTTTAATCTGCTTTCTTAGTACATATTATTCTTAATGTATAACAGCTATTTACTAACCATACATAATTAAGGATGATACAGAAAGTATGCCATAGCAAAACGACGTTTTGCGATTCGAAAGTTTTGCGGGATTTGCTTGTTTGTTATGGCAAGCCTAGACAAGGGATATCTCCTAAAGGGGGTGCCTTGGTTGTGTGACTTTTAGTTCTAACGTGTATTGACGTTACATTTGATGAAACCGACAAAAACTCCAGACCGACAGTCGCGTGGCCGAATTTCTAACACTTCCGGCGTCTACTATGTTCAGTGGCTTTATCCACTCAAATCGATCTAAAAAACGTGCGATTTGTGACGTTTTGCGAATAAAGCAATTGAAAGACATTATACTTTTGCCAAAAAAGAGCATAATAATGATCTTTTGCTTTAGCAGTGTAGCGCTAGGGTTATCGGCGCCCGGTACGGTCCTTCAGTTTGCCGCCCTATTCATTCTAAGTTTCAGCATTCTGTCCCCATTTCGGTCCTTTAGTTTTCCATCATATTATTTTTAAGTGTCCTGCTGGCCACCTTTTTAAATCTTTCCACCTGGGCGCCCCCCCCCTCTTATTACGCCACAGTTTTAATTATATAAAATTAGAGTAACTGCAAAATTTAGTAAATCAGACTATTGACAAGATTTGGTATTCTAAATACTCATATTATACATTTTCTATTTTTTTTTTTTTAAATTCTCAACATTTTAATGAATGTAGAAAAAATATTAAAAGCAAAAGGTAACTAGTTCTGGGAAAGGATGTCTTAAGAAAGCAAACTGTGTCATAAGTTAACAGCTAGGTTATTCATAAAACAAACTGTCATCAATTTAAGCTTATTTTCAGTTTTTAAAAACTAAAAAAAAAAAAAAAAAAAATCCTAAATAATTTTGGAAGGTTTTTTAATATATAATTTGTTTGAGTACTTCTGGCAAAAGGATGTTAATTATTTTTATTATTTTAAGCTGATGAAAAACATTTGATAGTTAAAATAAAATATTAATGCTTTTTTCATTTTCAAAAGATTAAAGCAAGGTTTAAGAAAGAAAATTTTTAAAGAGACCTTTTTAAGTATTTTACAAAAAATTAAAAATAAAGCTTTATGAAAAATAAATTATTTAAAATATGTTAAACTGTATTCCATACCTTTGGACAATTCTGTGAGTTAAAAAAAATATTTATTGTATACCTGCTAAAAAACTTACATGTAGTAATTATTTTTATTTATTTTAAAGAATAGTGCTTTTTAAAAATCTTATATTCATTTTTCATGAATGAGCAAACCTTAAATTTGAAGTGAAAGAGAAAGAACTAATATATTTCAGTGATTTGATATGGTTTAGTACATTCCAACCATTGGATGTAATACAAAATTTGCATGACTATGTCATTTATTCTAGTAATCTTCTGTGTTCTGAATTCAATTTTCCCAATTTCTATAGTTATCAATTGATGGATGAGTTGAATTGTTTGATGCAATTCCAAATAATGTCTAATAGTAATAAAGGTATATATTCAGTAACTTTAGAAATCTTTACTTGGTAATCATTCAATAATTATTGCGAACAAAAGAATTTAAATAAAATTATGATTTATATTATTAAATTTTATAATCCTGCACTGCATAAATTTTATTATTTTTATTACATGCTAAACACATCTATCCTAATCCACTTACACTGACAGACCTTTTCTGTTTAAAAGTTTGTACCAGTATAGGTGAAATATCATATATGAATGTGATCCAGTAATTGTGGCCCAGTAGTGATGATAGTGTGATAAAATTGAGGGACAAAAATTAACAGTCCCTTTGCCTTCCCCTACTGCCTAACAAATCATGTCTGGCTAAAAATTTCTGAAACCTTCTTCAATAAATGTACTATTCTTATAAATAATAAACATCTACATCACGTAATTTTGAGGGAAAAAAAATTAAGCAGAAAATTCAAAATTACTTAGATTAAAACTTCTTTTTTTTAATCAAAAACTTCTAGTTATGTACAGATTTAATTCACATATTTATGTCATGTTTAGAGCAAAATATTATCAACATTTTTCCTATTTCGCTTACACTTACTTCTACAGGATATTTTCTCCAAAAGAAGGGGGGGGGGGGAACTAAAGACAAACTGGAAAAAATCTAACTATGCATCGTAAGTCAGAACACATATTACAACTCTACATGTTAAATTTTCGCGGATCAGATAGTTTCAAACCAGTTTCTAGATATGTTATCTACCTGTACATTCTCGTGGAACCCCAGAGTGCCCATTTTGAGAATAGGGGTGCCCTTTTTGAAATTTCCCCCCAGGCGGCCCTTTTTTCTAGAGTCAACACAGTAAATCTTCAATTTTAGTCTCCAAAATCATGTTAATTCTGATCGCAAATCTTAGTTTTCCTCGCAGAAGCAAAATTTTTTGTGCTCCCAAGGTGTTCCCAAATGGAATTTTTTTGCTCCCAAATAGACTTTTTCTGCTCTCAAATGGAATTTTTCTGCTCCCGAGGTGCTCCCAAATGAATTTTTTTCTGCTCCCGGGGTGCTCTCCAATCGAATATTTGCTGAAATGTTGGAGTTAACATCACTGCAATTATTATTAGAAAAAGTATTATAAAAATGAATTGGCATCAATTTTAAACTCCTGTTATGTAAGAGAACTTACTATTTGAAAATCGTGAACTTTGTGTAACACACTTTGACTTATTTATTTCACTTATTTTTTAATTTGGCATAAAAATTGTGCGATTCTACTTCATGTTTATCATTTTCATGCAGGAATTGCTTTGTTACAAAGGCATGAATGGCTTTATGCTGGCGAAAACTTGCCAAGCCTGGTAACCATTATGCTTATTTTTTCAGATTTTTATTAATGTCTTCTAAAATAATTGGAATTTCGAAATCCGTGGGCACCTACATTGACACTCATATCCCCATGGTTTCAAAAGAGATATCGCAGAACAAGCTTTTGACAGCGGCGACAGTAGCCGTTACTTTTGTTAGAATAGAGATATATTTTCATTATTGATCTTTTATAAAAATATACTTACAAAGTATTATTTTCTGCTTATTCACTGACTTTATTTTATAACCTCTTTAAAATTTTATTGAAAGTTTAATTTTTAGAATAATATTTTTCATTCTTTTCCATTTTGTTTTCTTTCATTTTTTATATGGTCTACTAGAAATAAATAAGTTTTTATTTTTGTTAGTTCCTTTTTTTTTAATTTTTTTTATTTATAAGTATATTGATTGAGTTAAAAAAAAGAATTTGGTTTTAAAAAACATTTAAATTCACAAGAAAATTTTGTATAAGATTTTTTAAAATGTGCAATAAATTTGTTGTGTAAAGCTGTCTAGAAATGCAAATATTCTTTTCTGTAATAAATGCATTAAAATTAAAAAGAAACTGTGAATTAAACTAAAAGATAGTGATCTGTATTTACATTAACTTTTTAATATCAAGCTTCAGTTTGCACTAGTATCTCTGTTCCAAATTGTAAATAATAGTCACTATGTATAAAGTAGAATTTCTGTGTACTTCTTTCATTTTGTATTTTGTCTGTTGAACTAATCATTTTTCTCCTCTAAACATTTTTCTTTGTTCGGACCTTCAATGTGAAATTAATAGTAAAAATTTCTTTAATATATCTAAAAGAAAGTGTTTCATACTGTAATTATTTCAATGGCAAATTAATTTCATAACAGTCAAAATAAAGAAAAGTTTCTAATTAAATAAATTCATCACATACTACTTATTGTATCTTCTTTTTCTTATAAAAGAGTTCAGTTTCCAGAAGTCTTTGTTAAAAATTCAAAAGAAAGGAAATAGAATTGAAAATGAATCTTGCCTCCTCAGAAAGAAATTCATGTTATAGAAAGTAAGCTTTCTGTTTTAAATCTTTGTCTGGTCACTATGTTGAGACCATTAGTGTCAGCTGGAAAACATATCAAATTTGTTGAGGTTTGCAAAATTGCTAATTGAAACCAGATTCATGAGCTGATGTAAGATGCTAAAAGAAATCATCATAAAGTAGTAAATGAACAGTAAATTGTTTTGAGTAACCACTCAGAATTAAAATAAAATATAAAGGCAGTTTTCCGTTATTGATACCTAGATTAACAGTGTTTTACATGTTAAAGTTCTGAGATTTGTATAAAGTTCTCTCAATATACATACTAATTATTTCTGTGGCATCATGCATATGTGTTAAGGTGCTGCTAATTTTTTTAAATTTGCTGAAATTAGAAGAATTAAAAGTGCTCGTTAATATTATTATTGCACTTGTTTATTTCTCTATCTGCTAAGATAAAATCTTCTTTTTATTTTTAAAACATGCGTTTTCATTTAACTATTTTCAATTTTATAGATAATACCAAATGGAATCATCAGGCAAAACACCAGTGTACCCTTTGTGCTTACAGAACAATCTACTCTCACCATCTTCGAGATCACATGAGAGTGCATACAGGAGAAAAACCTTTCAGTTGTGATATTTGTTTGAAATCTTTTTCCCAGAAGTCATCCCTTAAATCTCATTATCGTCTTCATACTGGAGAAACACCATATAAATGCTTAAAATGCAAAAAAAGCTTTACTCAAAAAGCATCATTAATAAGGCATACCTGTTTTAGGTTCTGACTTTTTATTTTGTTATTATTTATTTACTTTTTATTTCCATGTGAATTATATTGCAGTGTACCATTCAATTATGTTACAAACGGTGCAATACTTTCATTCTTCAAGATGCTATGATTCGGTTTACAAATAATTGCTTTTATTTTGTTTGCAACGCTCAGATTTGTAACTAATTGTCTCCACTTTTCTGTAGTGTTGTCTTTATTGTGTGCAAATAAATTTATTTTGATTTAAAGTACAATTCATCAATCAGATTTATTTTGAGATTTTAAAATGCTTTTGAGAAATTTGCAAATTTTATAAGTATTGAAAAGTTTTATTTCTTTCAGAATATTGCAGAATTATACCAGATGCTTCAAAATAGATATTAAAGCGATTATCTTTTAACCATAAGCAGTCGAAACATACTTTCAATTAGAAAAGTTCATTGTATAAAGAGTAGCTTTCAGATATGGCAACTTTTTTATTAGGAGCTGTATACATATTAAAATACAAAATTTAATTTTGAAACGGTCGCTCCTTTCCTATCACTTATATTTGGACAAATGTTGCTCTATATGGCTAAGAAGGAGGGGGGGGGGAGAAATCCCATGTTTCTGAGTGGATATTGCAAGTTAAAAATGTTAGCGTTTGTTGCCAAACACTAAAGAATATGTCTTAAAAGTTTTAAAAAAAAATATATTTTTCAACTAATATTAATTTATATTAGTGGTAATTTCACAACTACATTTGTCTCCTGCAAATCCTATTTTAGCTAGAATTTTTCGATAATGCATATTTGGCAGTTTCTGGTGAAAGTTAACCCACACCATCATTTTGCCATTTTCTGTTACACTTAGAAATTCCTTCTCTAGAAGTGTGATGTCAGAGATGGCCCGAGGGGCTTGCGGGGTCCCAGGCGAAGCACAAGAGCGGGGCCTCATCTCTATCATATCTTATGAGATAGCAACAAAATAGCCCAGGAGCGGGGCCTCTATAAGCGCGGGGCCTTAGGCGATCGCCTACATTCGCACCCCCCTTGGGCTGGCCCTGGTGATGTAATTAGTGGATGACCCCCCTAAAAGATTAAATTAGCAAAAATTTCATAACATTGTACCTGTCAGCTCAGGTAAATTTGTACCTGTTAATTTCATGCATTTGAATGCGTTTAGTTGCCATTTTCCGGGAAAAAAAAAATAGGAATCATCATTTAACTTTATCAACTCATTATTGGTCCCCTAAACTACAAATATTTTCGTCTGAAAACAGACACCAACACAGCGGGTAAAGTGATGTAAGCTGTCAGTTTTAACATTAAATATCTTGCTAACTTAACTATTTAACTTAGACTTGTGGTCTTTTTAATTAATTTTATTGCACAGAGCAACATTTGCTAAATATAAGAGATAGAAAAGAAAGGAACACACATATAAAAATTGAAAAAATGAAATATCGTGTAATATGTATACAGGTCCTAGTAAAAAAATTGCCATATCTGAAAGGTACTCATTTGACAAACTTTTCTAAAGATAGCATGTTTTGATCACTTAGGTTTTAAAAAATAATTGCTTTAACATCTATTTTGAATCACCTGGTATAGTATTAGTATAAATCGAAAATTAGGTGATATGCTTTTGTATATTGGTCATTTTTTAAATAAATTTTATATTTTCCAAAATCTAATTTGGCACTTGTATGAAAAGAAGTGAGAAGCTTATTTATATTGTTTCAATGAAGTTTTCAAAGTATTTTCATGATTAAAATAAGTTACAATTTATTTAATGACATTAACTCATGAAATTATTCAATAATTTAAGATCACATAACTTAAAGCGCACTGGTTATATGCTGCAGGATAATGAATTTTTACAAACTGAATACAATAGCCCCTCGTTATATTGCGCTTGTCGGGTATAAAAAAAATGTGCGATATATCCAGGGGCACTATATAACTGGCGGAAGGGTCGGGGAAGCGTGATGTGTGATATGATGAAATTTTACTTTATGATCGCATGCACTTAAACTATGATAAAATTAATAGTATAAGTACTGCAATGAAAGATAATCACATTAAACAACAAACATAGAAGTTTAATATACGTTTCTATATTTGTGTGCAAATACATATTTCATTTCCTGCTGAAGGAACTATCCCAAGACTTTTTGATTTGATTTTTCTCTCATAACTTGTTTTTCATCAAAGATCAGTGAGAGAAAATTAATAAATTCTATCGCTTTTTATGTGAGTGGAGTTGTATTTTTCAAATAAGCTATATTATTCTCATGTAAATTAACAAAGCAAATGAGTACAGAAAAAAGTTGAGACATAGAAAAAGCATGATATATCCGAATGCGTGATTTATTGAGGTGCGACATAACAAAGGGTTACTGTATATCAAAAAACATTCTAAAAAACCTCATATTTGAATCTACAAAATAATTTATTACCTTACGTTTTAATACGTTTAACTATAGGTTTTAACTATAATTTTGTTAATTCATCAATTTTTAATATTCCTTAAAATAAAAAAGTAATGAAAAGGAAAACTAAAGTTAGATTTTCAGGTTTCACAGCCACTTTCCAGGTGCACTATAATAAAGGGCTGTGTTTATATAATTCCTTAGTGAAATGAAATACTGTATTGTGTGGCAGTACCAATAAGAATTTATTCTAGTTCACAAACCTATTCTAAGCTGCATCATAGCTTGAGTGTCTTGTTACTCTATAAACAGTATATTTCAGCACTTTTTTATATTTTTATTCTCTTTATTGAATGTTTTGAAATCTTATAAAAACTATTTTAAAGCATTCAAAAGTTTTTTGGGAACAAGACTTATTTTGGGGTGCCTTGTAGACGTACCTCCTTGTGGTGCACCCTGGGCAACGTTTAAATTAACCCTCTAAAAACTAAGACATATTTTTATGTTCTCTGAAGTAGAAATTGTACACTAAACCTTAATATTTATATACAGTTATTTATATATACCAGTTTATTTTTTAAGAAAGTTTTCAAATTATATTTTGAATTTATATATTCTTGAATTGCAAACTTAATTATTATGTATGTTGAAACTACATGAAGTTACAGTATAGTGAAAATAACTTTACATTCTTAAAAATTTGTAAGATTCTCAGAGGGTTAACGGCTAAATGGTCTACAATTTGCATTTTTTTGCTAATTGATAAATCTTGTAGATTAATTTGAATCTGCTACGAAATAAAGGGATGTATTTATAAAAATGTGCTGAAATATTGTCTTGAATCATTGTATTAATCCACCTACACAATAAAAAAAAAAATGTTGAACATTTGATGCTGATTTGTTAAAAATCCTTAATAATTAAAAAGGATTGCATAAAATAAAAATTGAATGCGCTTTAGCCATACTAACTTTTTTAAAGATTCAAGAGTCTTTCTGGCAGTTTTTAACTCTTCAAATCAAAGTTATGAAGAATTCCTGAAATATTATATTGACATACTTATAATAATTCAGATTTTGTAACCCTTTATCGGGGGTACTAAAACTCCTCTGAATTTTAAAATTAACTTAAAATGATCAGCTTGATTATTCAGAGTTCAAATACTAATCTAGTCATTTTTAACCCTCGGTTTGTTTTGTACTTAACATTCAGCATGTTTATGATACTTTCATGTTATATTATGGGAATTGAAAAATGTCATTTTGTCACTAAATGTATGTGAATATTTCAAGCATCTGATGCTGCTGAATCTAATAATAGTGAATTTGGGATATATGAGGTTTGTAATGTTGGTACTTGATAAGAGAGGATTTTCCAAAGTTCATAACTCTATAGGGTAGGGGGGTTAAAATTTTCTTTTCAAATATTCCCTTCTATTTAAAGAGAACAAATTGATATCCTTAAAATTCTTGCTTTAAAATGTGACATGCACAAATCCTGAACATCAATTTCAGGATGTCTGAGACGGAGGGTGAGAAGCCAACCCTTTTTCTCTGTATATATTTCTTAAAAATAGTTATTTATAAAATTCTTGCTTTAAAATATGCCAAATATAAAATATGTAAGCACAACTAGTTCATAATTAAATATTTCTTAAAAATTTGTTTGACATTACTTTCCAGTAAACAACACTAGTTTCTGGTACATTTAAAATTTTGCTAGGGACTTCCTTTAATTTTCCTGAAAGGTAAAATATTAATTTTGAACTTAAATCCCTTGCAGATCAGCATTTCGTTATTCAAAAGGTTTTGTTGTTATTCTTGATGTTTTAACTACATATCAGTAACTTTCTTGAAATGCAAAATAAAAACAATTTTTTTTTTCTTATTTCTAGAATCATCTTTAAGCTACAAACAGAATTCCAGAAGTATATCTGACTGACATCACTGTCCCTTTTGTTTGTACTCAACAAATAAAAAAACCAACATTGACAATCACATACGAATCCAGACTGGCGAAAAACCCTTTAAAAGTCTTATATGTTTAAAATCTTTTTCTCAGATAGCTCATCTTAGAGCCCATGAACGTTCGCATACTGGCGAACGTCAATTTATGTGTATGTTTTGTAGCAAAAGCTTTTCATAGAAGGTATATTTACAGATGCATAAATGTGCAGTTAATCATTTATAAACTTCTGGGATGTCCACCTATGCAAAAACTGAATCCAAGGGATTGATTATTGATCTAAATTTTTAATTAGCAACCTATTTCATTTAACCGTTTATCTACTGAATTAAGTATTGCCAGGAATATCATGAATTGAATTGTTTTCTGTTGTTATAGCTAGGCAATGAATTATTAATGTAGTAAAAAAGAAAATTACGAAAAAAAATAATAAGCATAAGCTATACGTTTGACGACTGGTTTTATAAACAGTTAACAAATCCTTTTCAAATGAGTATAAGACCAACAAATCTGAAGAAGGCAAGTAATACTTTGATTGACACACTTTTAGAAAATTTATTCCTTTAATCATAAAACAGACATCTGAAAAATCACTAATGCTCTTTTTTGGGGAGGAGGGGGTATGACATGTTTAGAAAGTGAGCAGAAAGCTGTCCATTTAAAACAATCTACTGTAATAGAACATGCAATCATGATATAAGCTGATTAAATGAAGTATTTTGTAGTGTTGTTTCAAAGGAATGGTTACAATGAATAGATTTTTCTTTCTTTTTTTTTTTTACAATTTTAATTTAACGGTACTTCTAAGTACTTAAAGGGTTCAAAATTAGTTGCTAATGGAGGCTTCAGATTAAGACACTTTTGTATCAGTGTTATAATCACTTTTATATGTATTTCTCTTGCTTATTTTTTTATTAATTAATTTTTGAGTTTTGATTTGTTGTATTTATTGTGTGATATAAAAGCTACTGAGTGTTTGTGTATGAGAATGTTAAAATTCGTCACATGTACAAGTCACTGGTTGTTTGCATAAAATTGTCCTTCTTAAATTTGGTAGACACGTTGTTATATTTCATTTTCTACTTTTATGTGTAAAGTTGATATGTAGCCATAGAATATTATGTTTACTTCTTTTTTATAATGGTAGTGAACTGGGATCTACTTATGTATGATAGTATGGAAACATGCATTTATTAACATTGTGTATTTTCAAGCAATTTTACATATGTTTATTTCTGTACCATCGCCCAAAATTTCAGGTGAGTCTAGTATTCTTGTTTTATAAAACACTGCAATTTGGGATGAAAGAGTTGAAAGTGTGTTTATGATGCTGACAAGTTTTATCTTTGTACCATAACAAATTTTGTATATATTTAAATTTGTAATTGGAAAAAACAAACAAATATAGCTAAAAAAAAAAAAAAAAAAAAACTCAAAAAAAAAAAAAAACAAACAAATATAGCTTAACAGATAGTATACAGACCTTACCTCAGATTAGTTTCATTTTAAAAGTACAATGGGACTAGAATGTATTTCTTTTTTGATGTATATGAGATTTACTGAAATGTTGAAAATCATTATTATGATGCGTATAAAATAACAATGTTTTGTGTGAAACTTAAAAAAATAGTGTACATTCCAAAACTCGATTATTCAAAGACTTTACCACTCCTTAAGTAAATATCCATTAATATTTTTTATAACATCACAAATACCTTTTCTAATAATTCTGAATTTTTTCAATTTCTCTTTTCTTATTTCTAGAAGCATTCTTCACATCCAAGTGGAACTCCAGAAGAATGTCTGTCAGACATCACTATCTCTTTTGTTCATACTTAACTAATAGAAAAACCAACATTGTCAATCACATATGAATCCACACTGGGCAAAAGCCCTTTAAATGGGATCTATCTTGTCTGTCTGTCTGTCTTGTTCTCATGGATTTTGGGGGCTTAGGCACTTCTGCTTTTACAGCATTTTGTACCAATCCCAAATCCAGATTAATCCGATAGCCGCAGTACTTGCCAAGGGTGTTAGGTCTATCACAAACTCCCAGAGAGTTCATTTCTACCTCAATCAGAAGCCGATAGATGTCAGCACTACTGATCATTAGCTAGGCTTCTTAATGTTTGAAGCAAATACCAAGCAGAAGATCCCAAGGTTTATTTTTGCCACCCTTAGAAGTATCGTTTTTGTTTGGGAACTTTGAGGATATTGCGGCCACGACGCATTTAACATGCCCAAGTTGCCATTAGCGAGCACGGCGGTATTTGGTTGATCCCAGAACTGAACCCACAACCTTTCGGCTGCGATAACGATTCCTCTCCCAGCTGGGATAGTGGTCCCAGGATTGAACCCACAACCTTTTGGCTACGAGATCGATTCCTCTCCCAACTGGACTGCTGCATCCAATAAATATGATGCCTGCTGAATGTCTTTTGCTCAAAAATCTCAACTTCTAGCCCATGTATGTTCGCATACTGGTGAACGTCTATTTTCTTTCATGTTTTGTGGCAGAAGTTCTTCACAGAAAGTGCATTTACAAATGTATAAATGTGCTGTTAATGATTTATGAACTGCTGTGGACCTAATCATAAGTCACCAAAAAGTCAAGCTATTAGGGGAAATAAAAGTCATGAGTTAAAACTAGGATGGTAATGAAGATGGTTTAGATCAGAAATTTTGCCAAATTTAGGCATAATTTTTTCATTTGTTTGTTTGTTTGTTTCCATATTACAATCTCTTTTTTTGCAGTTCTATTTGCTCATTCTTTCATTATGTTTATCTAATAGTTTTTTTTTTTTGTGTATGTTTAATTTACTATTAATTAAATGGTATATTTGTGTCTTGTTGTTGCATTTCATTTTATTAGTTCTTTGACATGTTGTAAAAATTCAAATTGTTTCTTTCATGTGTAATAAAATTAAAATACATTAATCACTCAGGTCATCTGTAACAATTCATTGGAAAAATCAAAAAGTGAACCTTGATGACTTATTTTATTTTCTGTCACTATGCTTGAAGCTGATCTGTCAATATTAAATAATGTCCTTGTTGTAATGATATTGAAATATCTGTTTATTTATGACGAGTGGGGGAAATTGTCAAGACAAGAAGACAGGTATGAAATAATTTTTACTCAAGTTTATATGGCATTAAAGAAAACTTCTAAAGACTGAGTTTGGACTTTTAAAGAATATGTTACATAATCAAAATAGACTGAAGCATTTTTCTTTCAAAGCTAAATGTTTGTTAAATAAATATTGTTATCAATGGTCAAGGGATTCACAGGAGCAGGGCAATTCTACTTAATACAAGTTTTTTCTTAAACCATTTGCGCCTAGCGTTCCTTCAAGGAAGGTTCAAATTTTTAGCATTTTTCATCAGTTGCAAAAATTTGTGAAGGCTATTTAATTTTCCTACCTTAACTCATAAGTACTAAATCTCAGTTCCACCAAATAGTTTAACATGTCTTTTTATACGCAGTTTAAAAAAAAAATTCTCACTTTCTCATGCAGTTGATGTCAGAAATTTATCTATTATTGCTGCCATCAGCAAATATTGGAAGAATTCATGCAAACAGTCTGGGCACAAATGGGTCAATAAAGGTGTGTTTAAAATAAATTTTGCCATATTTATTTCCAAAATTGTTTGAAGTATACTCAAAGTAAAATGAAAAAAATATATACATATCCTCATAACACTGTGATCCTTTGTGACCATAAAATGAACACATACATGTCCTGTGCAGTTACTGAGGTATCGCCCCATGTTCATCTGCAATAAAGTCATAATATCACACTGCTAGTGTTGTGATACCCACATCCTGGATGCAGTCTCCAAAGTGAGTGAATGGCATTACATTCTCAATCATACTGCAACTGCAATGGGACAGCAGATTGTGATCACAGCATTAATTGTGTCCATGGCATGGCATATCAGCAACAACTGTCAAATTAAAATATAAATGTGTGGTGCTGTCATCAGACGCTGTTGTTCAATATCACTTCTGGACATAAGCAACTTACTAAACCAAGTTCTAGGACTGAACACGAAATTGCAATTTGCGAGGAAAGCATCTACTACCATACAATACAGTACAAGAAACAGGTAGCTTGAAGGGCATAACAAAAGAAATTGTATGAGCAATACATATTGATTGCCATTAAAAGCTGAATTAAAATATGTAATTTTGCACTCGAATTTAGTACGAGTCAGGTTTTTTATGGACTGTGATCAGTCAAAAAACTTCAAATTATATTCAGCCTATACGGTATATTCTGAAAAAATAAATAAATAAATAAATAAAAAAATAAATAAAAATAAAAATCTGCTGTTAAAAAAGAAAGCCATACTTTTACTAGGTTTGATACATTACATAAAGGTACATTTTTCTAATTTATGAATTTAAATACTTTTCTTTCAAGTTAAGACGTTTTGTAACCATTTCTTTTATTTGGGTAATTACTAAATATTTAATATATATTTGTAAGTATAGTTTGCATATTTGATGTATTCAGGTGTGTGCAAATGAAAAGAAAGAACAAAGATTAAACTTCCTTGAAAATTTAAGTGCATAGTGTTTGTATTTATTAATAAAGTAAATCGCACATCCCACAATGTCATTGTTAGAAAAACATAATTATGAACCATAAACAACAGTTTAAAAATGTCAAGCCTTTACAGAAGGTGGGATAGTTTAGCAATAAACATAACTATTTAGCTACTGAGCTATTTCCGGTTTTTAGCAGCGTGCCGTTTTTTATTGTTGCTTTATTATTCATAATTATCTATACTTCCTGACTTGCATTAAGGGATATTATCCTCTTTACAATTATGAATATGTATTCGTAATTTTACATGGATAAGCAGCTGATTGGACTGCATTTGTGAATACAGGTGTTGGTTTTAATTTTTGTAAAATTTTCATGTATGTATATATTTAACGCAAGCATGCATTAGCGAAAATCTTCAAGTAAGTTGCAATTTTGTATAAATATTGTGATTTTCTTTAATTAACTTTACATCTATATTTTTTAATTCATTGAAAATATATTTAACCTTTTATTTTCCTTTTAACCTTTTTAGCTTTAGCATCCTCAAATTCTATGCAAAGTTTTCAAGATATGTTTGCAAAACACCAGTGCCCATTTTGCCCTTATTCTACAAGCTTTTCATCTAACCTTCAAGTTCACAAACGAATACACACAGGAGAAAAGCCATTTAAGTGCAACATTTGTCCAAAATCTTTTTCCCAGAAGGCACATCTTAAAACCCATTATCGTTGTCATACAGGAGATTACCCCTTCTGTTGTATTCATTGTAAAAAGAGATTTTCACAGAAAGTAAACTTACAGAGGCACAAATGTATTTCAAGTGTCCGTTTTCATGCAGTATAAGTAATAGCTTGAACAAAATTATTTTGAAATTCACCATTTATGCATGATACATTGCAGGTCATGTATACTGTACAGATGTATGTCATATTGTCATAGAGCATGAAATTTTTCAAAAAAAGAAATAGTGTAATAGTTTAGCTATTTTTGAACTAGTGAAAGACGAGGTATTGTGCATTTTTCATTTTTATATCTAAGTTTTAACTGTATTAGATGAACTACATTGTATAAATCTTTTTAAAAATTTTCTTGTTTTATAATTTCTATGGATTATTGATTTCTTATATAGTAACTTTGTATCAGATGATAATCTTATGTGTTTTACTGTATAACTCTTGTTTGACTTCTGTTTTTCTTGTTGTGTTTACCATAATTTAAAATATTCATCTGATGTCTTTTAATGTGAATCTATAATGCAGGTTCCCACTGACGACTATTTGCTACTATAATCGAGAATAGGCGACTATTTACATGTAAAAACAGCTGAGAAGCGACTATTTTGAGGAAAGTGACTACTATTTTTCTAGGAATATTAATGCAATTTCTGTTTTTTTACACAGAACATCTCAATTTAGGTCAGTAACCAAGGTACAACACCATGATAATCACTAAGTGTAGCACAACATTGTCCCCTCAGAGATCTTGAGAATATCTGGCATGAACAAATAAGCTGGATTCATACCGAATGTGTCGTTCCATTGTAGTTCACCACAGTAAAAATATCTTATCATAAAAGTTCGCAAAACCTCAAAATTCCTGAAACATAATGCAGCCAACTTTCGGAGCAACCCAATGGCTCATATTGTTTCAGAAATTTTCTGCTTTGTCGGTTTTATATTGGAGTGTATGCTTGAAAGTCTAAGGTGTGCAGAAAGTTTCAGTAACCAATTGAGATGCCAGGACAAAACACAAACTTAATTATTTCTAGAAACTCGTCGTACAATCTTCAATGCATAATTTACAGGAATTCACCAGCAGTACTGCTATAGATAACAGGTCGTCACTCAGAGCGACTTTCTCAGAAACTGCAAATAACACTCAATAAAGTTGTTCCATTTGCTAAAATCTCAGAATACTTGAGCAGAACCCATGACTGCTCCACAGCATATCACAATACTGAATTCATAAACAACTTTCAAAATAAACTTTAAAACAGTGCTTCTAGCTGAATTATGTAAAGCAATATAGCTCTCAATAGCTAGTGTTCGATACAGTAAACATTACAAGAGTGACTCAGTGGGATGATCTACTCACATCTACTGTGTTTTGCATTTTATGTTTATCTTAATATTTGGAAATACATTGAAAACTGTCTGCTTTATAATGTTATGTTCTGTGGACTACTATTTATAAAGAAGCGAAACTAAAGCACAAGCATCATCTGCTACGGAGCAGTATGTGTTCAGTCTAATCTTCACAAGTGTTCTATAAAACTTTTTCAGAAAACAAAAATGTATTTTGCATTTTTAAAGTTTTTTTTAGTACTAGTTCCAAAGCCCCTAGACTCACTACACTCGCTTTTCCTATGAGGCATTTAGCCCCTAATAAGGCTTATTCATAAAAAAAGGCATAATTGACAAAGCCCAAAGATTGGATCTGATAGAATGTTACCAAGCTGCACATTCCTTGGTTCTTCCATGTTCCTTGGAACAACTTCACACTGTTTTTAATTGTGTAAAACCTATGAAACACTTTGCGTATTTGTCATCCATGGCAACTTTTCATAATTTGGAGACTTATGTATCCATATAGTTAATAATTATTTCTAAGAAAACAGTGTTTCATATGTTTTCTTTGATAAAAACTACGGAACAGCTATTATATCTTGCTAAATGGCAACTTTTAATTATTTGGCAATTTACACATGCTCATAACCGATAATCATTGTTTATGTAAGGTTGTTATGAAAACAGTTATCTGTACACTCATATACATAATCCTTTGCAGATGGGTTTATTTAGCACTGCGAAATATATCATCTGGCCGCGCTGGCGAATATCCAAGCTGTACTTGCTATAATGGCATAGTTAATGCTGCCAAATATTTCTGCGGGTGGCAAATACTCAAGCTGAATCTAATCGGCATTACTACAATATGCATTTGAATTGTTTTTCATTTTCAAAATACCGGGGGCTAACATTTTGAAACATAAGTAGTACTTAGATTCACCCTGCTTGAGATAGCATCTTTCCAGATCATACCCAATGCCAAAATGGTGCTTTTAAAATCAGTTACAATTATTATTAGAAAAATGAATTGGCGTCAATTTTAAACTCCTATTTGTGAACATTGTATAACACAGTTTGATTTATTTATTTCACTTACTTTTTAATTTGGCATAAAAATGGTGTAATTCTACTTCATGTTTGTCAAATTCATGCAGGAATTGCTTTGTTATAAAGGCATGAATGGTTTTATGCTGACGAAAATTTGCGAAGTCTGGCAACCATTATGCTTATTTTTTTCAGTTTTTTATTAATATCTTCTAAAATAATTGGAATTTCGAAATTTAGGTCAACTTACTGACTACGGAATTTTCCAAATCCGTGAACACCTTCATCGAAACTGAAATCTCCACGGTTTGGGAGGAGATAGCAGAACAAGCTTTTGACATCGGCAACAGCACCCGTTACTTTTTTTTTTAGAATAAAAGGAATATGATTACATTGGAAGATTTCAGTCTTTTAGATTTTTCAAGAGGGTATAATTTTTACCATAAAGGCTATTATTTAGCAACCTGAAGGCTACTATCAAGCTACTATTTTGTATCCTGAAGGCTACTTACTATCAAGCTACTATTTTGTACCCTGAAGGCTACTAAAGCAACACTTTTGTCTCTGTGTCATGGTGGGCATCCTGATCATGATAAAAATTGTTGAAGAATCTGTTTCAAATATGTTTTAGTCATAGGTTGTGATTTTAACTAACTTTATAAAACGTACAAATTATTGTGACTTGTGTTGCAAAAATCAAAGTCAATGCTTAAGTATTTAGTGCGTTCTTTATTTTATGCTTTCATATTTTATTACCTTTTTACTTAGCAAAATAAAGAAAAAATGTTATTACTTTGCTATAAATCTTAACTTTATTACTAGTATTACTATTTGTGATCTAAGTATTTTTTTTTTTTTTAATTTAATAATTAATGTTGATTATTACTACAAACTCAGCAATAACACAAATTGCAATGTTAACAGTATAAAGTATAGATATAAAGTGTAATGTAAAGTTGAAATGTTAACATGCTTTAAATATTTTTACCCCAATTTTTTGTTATGTTTCAACTGCACATATAATGGCATTTTTGTTTGTTTGTGAGTGTGTTTGAACTACCTCTATAAACAAATTATGTACTTCTGTTTCTTGTAATTATGTTTCTTGCAAGTTAAATTTAAACTAAAATTAGAATCGTACACAAACATTTGTCACCTTCTGTTAGTAAAGTGACAAATAGACTTTTTTGATAGCTTAATTTGCTACATAAAAAAAAAGTATCAACAAAAAGAAAATGCTTCTATATGTCTTTCTGTAAATTGCATGGCTTATTATTATTATTATTATTTAATCTCTTCAGTATATTTATGAAGTTATAACTTGCTTAGCAATTGATCAGTTATTGCACTTTTTGTCATTAAAAAAAATTACATTATTAATTATGTGTATGTCTGTCTATCTATATCTATATTCATTTTCCCCCCTTTTATTTGAATGCTGTTTTAACAAAGTTTTCTTATCTAGCCAATTTAACAAAGTGGAATCAAGGATCTACGTGCAAGCAGTATTTTTGTCCATTTTGTCCATATTCTTCAAGGAGAGTATATCATCTTGAATGTCATAAACGAACACACACTGGAGAAAAGCCCTACAGATGTAATGTTTGTTTTAAGTCCTTTTCCCAGAAGTCTTATCTTACAGTTCACCAACGTTGTCATACTGGAGAACGGCCATTCTCCTGTGGAAATTGCAAAAAAAGTTTTACCCGAAGAATTTTGTTGGTCAAGCATAGGTGTTCTTTTAATGAACAGTAACCAACTTGTTAGCTTTTTTTTTTTTTTTAATTCTCAGATAAATTGAAAAACAGTGTTTAAGTCTTAATAATTACAGATGGTTGCAAAAAATTTATTGGTAATATATTTAGGTGCATTTTGTGTTTCTACATAAAGTTACTATTTCGAATAAACTGTATAAGTAATGTGGGCAATCTTTTCTTGAAACTAAAAATGATGGGCACTGTTTGAAGTTGGACAAAGATGTGTAATCTTGCTGAATTTAAACAAAATTATACTAAAGTGAAGCTTTTCAAAATATCACCTATGTAAAACTGCTTAACCCAATGATATCATCATAATCTTTAAAAAGGTGAAATACGCCGTATTACTACTAGAAACAGAAGTACATAAGAAGAAACAGAAGTACATAATTTGTATACATATGAAATACCTATTACATATGAAATACCTATTTCCGTATTACATATGAAATACCTATTTCCGTTACATATGAAATACCTATTTCCGATGTATGAAAGAAATATATTTCGGATGCCACACAGCCATCATCAGTCACTTCATTCTTCCTTGTCAATGGCAGTCTCGCCGCACTTCTCCTCCTCTGTTAAAGTTTCTTTAGCTGCTTAGCGAACGAAAGAAAAAATGAACACATTAACGATATTTAATTCAATAAACAAAACACAGCCCTAGCTCGCTTAGCAGCTAAAGAAACTTTAACGATAGATTTTGAAAATGTAAGGAAAATAGCTAATTATAACAATAAAATATATGGCTATATCCGAGAAAGCTTAGAAATTTCCACAACAGAGGGAAGCATCAACGACATGACACATGCCAATATCGATAGAACCTGGAGTGACGTCACGAGACGAAAGTTCGGGAGCGAAGAGGAGGAGAAGTGTGGCGAGACTGCCATTGACAAGGAAGCATGAAGTGACTGATGATGGCTGTGTGGCAGCTGAAATATATTTCTTTCATACGTCGGAAATAGGTATTTCATATGTAAACTATGTATCATCATAATCTTTTTACATCAGTTCTCATGAAATATTTAATGATACTTATTAGCTATAACAAACAATTGGTTAAGTAAATACAGAGAGCTGGATTAAGGTCTTCCAGGACTCCTAGGTAAAATTACTAAGGCACTTTCTACAAAATTGTCTTGGCTTTAAAGCCTCATTTGCCATCATTTCTTTTCAAATAATTCTATGTTCACAGCAGACCTCTGAGCCAATGGTAACATGAGACTAAATCTAAATTATCTAATTGTCAGTCTGCATTATACTCACTCACTCAAAAAGTATTTAAGTGTAAGCCTAATTTTCTGTTTTAGTTTTGTGAATATCAAATTAGTTTTTTGGAAAAAAAAAAAGAAAAAAAAAAAGAAAGGAACTTAAATAAACAAGAGAAGTCATTATCAAATGTACATGGTTCACTTTTTATAAGTAATAGTACTTATATGAATCCAACGTAGGAAATTTTAATAATGCTTGAATATTTTTTTGAAAGGATGTACATGTGTTCTGCAATAGAAAGTTTTTCTATTTTGTAAAATGCATTTAATTAGCATTCTACAAGTACATATTTTACTACATGTGCTATATAATGGGTCAGGTATTTAGAATTTTTGCTGCACCTTCAAATTCATCATTGAATTTTAATTTTATAGTATTATTTTTTGCAACAGTTATTTTTCTGATCAATTGCAACATTTTTCTTTTTTTGACTTTCAGCCTTGGCAGTTTCTAAAATAGACAGGGCTCATAGGCTAAAGCCTACTGAGCCTAAATAATAATCTGCCCCTGTAAATACTTTGTGCTTTGTTCTGTAAAAGGATCAAATATATTTGTCAATAATCTTAATAATCTTATTTGTATTTATCTCAAATTATTACGAAATAAAGTATTATAGATTAAATGGTCTAAAGAATTTTAGCTTGAGATGTTTATTGGAATTATTAACTTCCTTATTTGTTATTTGAATCACTGACTAATAATGGGCATACACGAAAAAATGTTAGTTTCTTTGTGCTAAAGTGTTTGGACATTTTCAATCTTTAACCAATGAATATTATGATAAGCAGTACATACAGGCTGATTTTTTATTCATAGAATAGACTTATGCAGTGTTCATACTCCTTAATGGAAACACGGAGGAAAATTAAAAATTATTTTTCAAAATTTGGACAAAGAGCTTTTATTCATGATGATTCTGTTTTTAGTCTGATATGAAAAAATAAATGAAAATTTTCTCTTCCTTCTTTCCCTACATTTCTGGTTTTTATTCAATGCTGCTGAGTATTTGAAGCTAAAAGAAAAAAAGATAAAACATTTAATAAGTGCAAGATGCTGATAAGCGTTGCAGTAACATTAAAAGTGTCTATTGTAGTTGGAAAACTTCTGCCTTGTAAATTGCTGACGTGTTTGTTTTTTAACACGTAAAAGTGAAACTATGTTATTAATAAAAACTCATAATTGGTGTTAATATGAATTGAAATATATTGAAACTTTGATCTAAATACCACAGCTAAACTATCTCAGTTTGGTAGGGCGTATGAACCAAACCTTACAACTTTTATGGTTCTTTAATGAAAATTATAATATATGTGTTAATATTTTTTTGCTATAAAAATGTATTGTTGATACTCTCTGAGGTGGTAACATAGTAGGATTTGATATACTGGTTTGTTTCTTGTCATATCGAACAATATTAATGCAAGTAGATTAAAGAACACATATCATATAAATGGGAAATATTTTTGCTGTAACAACTATAAACAGTAAGTATTTTTAGTTTTCATTTGTAATAACCTGGAAATTCCTCAGCAATTTCTGGAAAACTCTGAATTCATTTAAAAAATTCCTTTTGAACCCTGCTGTTAGAATGTTGGAAGCATAGTGTACAGAAATGATGATCTGGAAAGTATTGCATGTAAGGTCATAAACATAATAGAAAGCCTTCATTTTAACTATGTAGTCGTGAAACAATGGCAATTTTCTCTTGTGTAATTATTGATTGATGTCTGTAAACTTGATAATAAGGAAATTAAAAGTGTATCTGCATTATATTATCTGGGTGTATCTTTTTTTCTCAGATATATATTTTATTGTTTCGTATGAAATTGCAGAAAGCTTGTAAGATAAGTGAAGCATTTTGTTTTTCTCATTGCATTTTTCATATTCAATTGTTTTAAAGTTCCACGAAAACTTTGCAACTGAAGTTTACAGTTATTACAGAAATTTTTTGTTTTTCCGTGAGCTGAATACTTTTTGCTGCCAGCTTATCAAAGCTCGCTGCATTATTTGCTGCGAGCTTCTAATCTTATTTTGAGCCCTGATATTTTACCCCTTGGTAGTTAAAAGCAAAAGTGACTACCTGAACGATATCATTATTATTAAAAACACACAACTAAAATTGACATTTTATTTTCTGATGATACAATTTTTTCTAGAAAATTGTTTGTGAATTCTAGGTGGGAAATTTATCTTTATCAACACCTTTTTATCAAATTATGTTTCTGACCTGTGTGCATGTGTGTCAAACCAGAATTTGATATTCTATTTAAGAACAATTCTCTATCTTCCTTATTGTTTTTAGCAGCTGAAACCAGTTGCTAAAACAAATATTATTTCAAATACTGCATATCGTGGCATATAACACGCATCAGTAAATTTAGGATAGGTTAAGCAATTTATTTTATATTTTATGTTATGCATTTTATATTCGGTGTATAACATGCATATGAAAAAAATGAAGTACTATCTCGAAGTTGAAAGTGTGTGTTTTATGCACCAACATATATGGTACTTGAAAATCCATATTTCAAATAATTGAAAATCCATTTGTGTAAAGTTATATTAAGAATTCTGTTAAAAGAATTTTTACCCTTTTTTTTTTATTGTGTGTGTGAGAGTGTAATCTTGAGAATTTGCTATAATTTCTCGATTTACTTATTTTATTCATTTTTCCAATTCTTTAATTTTCTGCTTCACTATGTTGTAGCATGATTACATATGTGTATATATATATATATATATATACACAGGGGCGTAGCCAGAAATTTTTCATGGGGGGGGGTTACGACTACTACAACTCATATATACGTATGCGTGTGTGTGATAATGTAGTGAAGAATATGCATTTTGTATGGCGAAAAATTTCTCATGGGGGGTTATGACCCCCCCGGTGGCTACGCCCCTGTATATATATACATAGGGTGTGCCATAAAGTTGGTAACAGCCTTTAATTCTTTATCTGTTAAGAGATAAAATAAGGTTGGAAATGATACTCCATTAAGAAAAAATCCCATTTAGTAAAATGTGTCCCATGCTAAAAAGGTGACATATAAAATTTGAGAACTATACCTTAAAGAGTGTCAGTGATATGAATATAAATATAATGCTGACTTAAACCACTTTTAAATAGCTCTTGAAGGGAAAAAATTGCATCGAATGATCGCATTTCAGGTGTCGTACAGAAATTACGAAAGGAAATTTTTTTTCCACTCTAGGAATAAACGTTTGCTTTCAAAATCATGTATAGTCCCCTATTTTTTTAAAGATACTCTGCAACTTCATACGTTGAAAGGCTCAGATTTCGTACATCACCTCATTACCATATATTTCCAAATATAAGCCGAGAATGCCTTTTTTTCTTCAAAAATTTGCCTAAAATTCAAAACCCATATATAAGCAGAGATTTAAAAAATAATCCTGTGACGTTTAAACACGCTGTCATTAGGTTGGAAATATCGCCAAGCACGCAAAATATTTTGTGATCAAATTGCTGTAAAGTAAAACACCAACGATCGGATTAAGGATTAAAGGCTGGCACACCCAAACACCCAAAAAGTAATTTGATAAAAATTAGAAAAAGATTCCTTTTCAATTGTTTATTTTACATGCAAATTACTTGCTGTATTCTATTATTTCTTGTGCATGCTTAGGATACGATATATAAAAACATAAATAACAAGTGCTATATTTGGCGATGTTTAGCAATTTGTCACTTGCGCCGACGAATGGAGTAGTTTAGCTTTTGGAAAAGTTCTGAAAATTCTCGGCTTATACACAGAAATTATAGTAGTTTATGGGGCACATTTTACTAACTGATAGTGTTTTGTACAGGGGTCGTATAAAAATAAAAAAATGTGTAACTTTTTGTAAATTAACGAGAAGCATATTTTCTTAGTGGAGTATTATTTCCAACCTTATTTTGAACATTTTTCAATTTTCACAGCCCATTTATCTCTAATAGATAAAGAATTAAAGGCCGTTACCACCTTTTTAGGGCACCCTGTATAATATGCATGTATGTTTGTAGCATTTAAGAGTTAAAATGTAATGGAGTACTTTATGTTATAAAAATATTTCTCATATTCATTGTATTGGATTTTTAATAATTGGACTGAAAACCTAAATAACGTCTAAGTTTTCTTTTAATTGGTATCATTGGTCAACTTCAGTAGTTTCAAGTATCTTCCAACCAGTGAATCATACTAGGGTCATTCAAAAAGTAAGTTACACTTGTTCCTCCACGGATGGCAACATTGCAAAACAAGACCGAAGCTTAATCAGACAATAGTTCCATTCCACGGCTTCCAACGGTAGCAATTTCATTCGAATAGTGACAATCGTTGGTGCATACTATGAGTAGGAAATGCCGCGTAAACTGGAAGCTTACTCCAACGTTAAAGTACGCGGCACACTACGTTTTTGTGGGCAAAACGCTTCAAGCAAAGGCATTGTCCTCTTGCATGACATTGCAAGACCTCACAAGGCACGCACAACACAGGATTTGGCTCGCAGCTTTGGATGGGAGGTCTGGCAGCATCCCCCATACAGTCCCGAACTGGCACCCCTTGGAGTAAGCTTCCAGTTTACGCGGCATTTCCTTCGCGTAGTACGCACCATCACGATTGTCACTATCCAAATGAAATTGCTACCGTTGGAAGCCGTGGAACTGAACTATCGTCTGATTAAGCTTCAGTCTTGTTTCGCAATGTTGCCATCCATGGGGGAACAAGTGTAACTTACTTTTTTAATGCCCCTTGTAAATAAATACAAATCATCCTATTAAACAACATTCAGCAAAATTATGCATATATTTTTTACAGTCCCTAATTTTTTTATCATATGAGAAATAACAATTTTCTGTATAAGATAAAAACATAGTAGGCAGTTTCCACAATGTCAGTATGAGGATCCTGTGCACAAATTTGAGCTCTGTTTCTTTGGGCTTGGCTTCAAGCACACAGTATTGTAGTCACTTTCCTCCAGAGCTTACACTACCCTACCTACACTAATAAAATATTTAATTAACTAAAGTTTAGTCTCTTGATTCTATATCTTCTGCACTAAGATGAACAGCCCTGAAGTCAATTACAAAATTCTGATTATTTTTTGTGGTGAGGTTACACCTGCCTTTGCAATAGGATTCATTTACCATTACTGCAGTAGGTTCTCGTCTTACCGTCAATTTTTGTGTATATCTTCATATCTGTCAGGCTGCAATAACCAGTGTCATTGTTGAGTTTGTTCTCCCAATATGTGCTGTAGTGTTTTTTAAAAGTATTTTATGTGAAAGTTTCATGCTGAGAAATTATAAAGAAAGAAAAAAAATTACATTTTTTATGATATTTATTATATTGCATATTTATTTAATACTATTTTTATTGCGTTTTTTCTTATCTAGTCAATTTAATGATGAATCAGGATCAAAGGCCTACAAAGAAATATGTCATGCATTCTTGTTCATATTGTTTGTATACTACAAGAAGAGCTGATCACCTTAAAATTCATATACGAACTCATACTGGAGAGAAGCCTTTCATGTGCTATATATGTTTTAAGTCTTTTTCTCAGAAGTCTTATCTTAACTGCCACCTACGGTATCATTCCGAAGAACGACCATTCAATTGTAATTATTGCAAGAAAGGTTTTACACGAAGATATCAGTTACAAGTACACAAATGTCCCTTCCAGTGATACATAACTTGAAATTTTGGTTTCAGAATTGACATTGAATTAATTGTGTGTATCCAATGTGAAAGTGTTAATAATGAAAACACAAAACAGTTGCGACATAAGTTCTAATGCATAAATTCGAGATGGTCTGCTGAGACTCATTTTTGCAAAGAAGGAGTGAAACGTATGGCAAAAGTTTATCAAGACAATATTTTTAGAACCGATAGTGAAGCTCTTGAACATAAAGTTGTTCAGTGGACACAATTTGACTTTTCCACAGGATTTTTCTCTTACTCATAAGGTGAAGATAACCCAGCCGTGTGGTCAAAAGAGAATGTGCTAGATTTCATAGAAGAAAAAAGATTGTGATTTAAATTCTGTCAAATATAAAGTGTAGTCATTGTCGGAGGCAAAGATGTGTTAAAAATGGCATCCAATTTGAAAAATCTTTAAGGAAAGCAGCGATGGAAATTCCAGTGGAAATAGCGCGTGCCTTGATAGGTGATTGGCTAAAGATGCTTAAAGCCTGTTTGAAGTCAGAAGGTAATCATTTTCAATAAAAGGTGCAGAATGTTGAATTTACAGGTGAAACAAATTTTTAAGAGAGTTTCGTTTTTAATTTCATTAATTTTATTTTTATCTTAATGCCTTTATAACTGTATCAGAGCTTATGGAACAACTTGGTTATTATTCGTTGTATTGCAACTGAAAAATACACTCTTTGTATAATTTACTAAAAATATTCCTCTTTTTTTTTTTTGGCATATTATGTAATCTTATTTATTACTAAAATCTAATTTTCCCTGTTATAGAAATTAATGTTCTCATTTTTAGGGGATCTAGAGGGAGAGGGGGTAAGATAAACCATGCCAGAAGCACGGATTTAAAAAAGTTTTTGTCTAAATGTCTTATTTACACATTTAATTACTCTATAGAGAATAATTAAACCAAATGATGGAATGTTACCAAATCACTCATTTTAATGATTAATGTTTAATTAATGAGAGTTATTTATTTTTTAGTTCATCATATTTTCCACATCATTAGAGTTAAAAAGGTTACATAATTCTTAATTTTAAATTTTATTAAATGTTTAAAAGATCCTTTACTATGATTACAATCTATTCAATACTGTTTGAGTGTTAAAAAAATCTTTATAGAGTGACGAAACGGCACTAACTTTTTTTTTTTTTTTTTTTTTTGAGGGAGGGGGGGGGGGTAATGAAATAATTTTAACAGAAATAGTTCCTTTTTTCACTATAGATGTAATTTATTAAAATTTATTTAATTATTAATGTAAATATTTACAGCTGTATTAATAAATAAACACTTCAGCACAAAATGTTAGTATTGCATATCATCATACAAATCTTTTTAGGAAGAGGATGCTAAAAAAACCACTTAGTTAAAAGGCTTTAAATATGGTGTGCATTAAACTGTATTGATTTAAATTTTATGTGTGTATCGGATGGAAAAATCCATTTTACGGTACCAGTTGTTGGATTACAACTATTTAAACTGTGTTATCTTTTATTAATATGCTTTTTAGTTTCAGAATCTTTATAGAGACATGGATAAATTTTATCTTTGTCAGTGGTTTAATGCTGATATTGTAAAGAATTTTTATTTTATTATATTGTTATAGACTCAACTTCTCTTATAATGTTCTACACTATTATGACATAGTTAATACTAACTTCTAATAATTTCTGGTGCATCAGGTAAGCTTTTTTTAAACTGTTGCAGTGATTTTAATCCTGTTAAAAGTTTAGATTTTTAGATTTCAGTTGTATTCTATCAGTATATAAATGTATATGTCTGTATTTCAAGTAAAATATGTTTATGATATTTAAAAATGTTGGTTTTGTAAATAGTGTTCTGACTTGAAGGAAAAAAATCATTCTTTTATTTTTTCAAGAATTATTTTTCATTTTATATCTGTTTCATATATTTGATTGTTTTAGCCATGTAATGATATAGTCAGTGATGTAGGGGGAATGATAAGGTTTGAAGGCACAGGCCTAAATGTTCGCGATGTATGTGAAGATGCCAAACAGCAAATTAAAGTCTTAGGGGAAGCAATTGCACTCCCTGCTTCCCCCTTAACTATGCCACTGGATATAGTCTGATTTATTTATGCTATATGTGTGTGTATATTGAATATTTTAAATATTGACTTGTGTTCTAAGTAATTTACTTCCTAAACATACAACCATCTAGTATTATTAGACTTACCACAGTATTCTTTGCCAACCATAAGTGAATAGGTGATAGCCCATAAAGGAAGCACAGTGTATTAATAGAAATACAGCATCTTGTTTGCTAGATTCATGCAGTATTTCTGGTAGTAAGAAAAAATAACTACTTAGTTTTTTATGAGAGGGAAGAAATAAATACCCCGCCCCCCAAAAAAATTACTTATATATTATCCCGTTGGTCATTCCCGTTTTTTTCCCCAAGTGGGTTGGCAATTTTAATTGATACAATACTGCCTGTAATGCAATTTGCATCTATTGTAAAATAAAACCAATAAACCAGTTTGAATAGTTCAATTGAACTAGTTCTTTTGTGAACTACTCATTGTCTTATTCAGTTAGTATATGTCTAATCATGCTCTTTAAATTAATGTGAGATTTTTGTTTGACACTAAACACGTTTTCTGGTGATTTAATGAATTATGCATTTGTTTTGTTGGTCATCTATATAAATAAAACAAACTGTAAAATGTCCGTTAGTTTGTCTGTGTCTCATGTAGCTCCGACACGGGTGATTGTAGACCTAAAAAATTTTGTATAGAAATTCTCCAGGATGGGTCCTGACATACCTTGAAGCGATTTTTTTCGAAATTCGAACTATTTTAGGAGATACTCATAAAAAGTGTCGCAAAAGGCTAATTTTTGCTCTCCGCCATTTTGCAATTGTAACTCTCGCAGTAGAAAAAGTGAGGTAAGCATATGTAGGTTGCCATATTTGCAGGGCTCCCACTTGGTCCCTTTTTTCCCTAAAAGTCCGTTTTTTGGTGCCAGTTCCGTTTTGGTCCGTTTTAGGCTATTTTGGTCCGTTTTTTTTAAAAATTTTAATGAAGAAGAATAATTGTGTATCGTCGGCGTCGGCCAAGAGATCTGAAATCGGCAGAATGACTGTTTTTTCATTGTTGATTAAACCATTATCCTTAGTTCATCTTCACTTTGAAGCGGCGCACGGCTAGAGCTTACCGGGTTGCTACGATGTGACGTAGGTCGACCGACCTATGTCACATCGTAGCAACCAGTCCGGCAACACTTTTTTCCAGAACACACTGACGTTCATCTGAGGACGGTGATTGGCGGAATATGTGACTTTGTCCTGGTACCAATAACGGATCCGTGCACGCTACATCTAGCCTTCCTTGAATTAACATGTAAGTACTACCTTGCGTTTGTCAAAAGTATTTCTTTGTAGTGCCCCCTACTACGACTCTTTAAAAAGCACGGCCCCCCGACAACCTTTCAGCAATTGGCATCCCTTTTTACCCCCTTTGCCCTGGTATGTCCAAGTTTTCACTCGAAAACTTGCCATTCCCCTGCCTCTTCCATTACATGGATCATCGCAGTCAAGATTATCGATCGTTTTACGAGCCCCTTTATGAAACACTTTCTATTAAAATGATACCGTAACAAAAATATGATCGATTGAAACGACCCTTAACTAAACACGATGTATAACTGTTCCTTCACAAAATTCCAAGCAACGCAATCAGACATTTATCGTAAATGAAACCCGATAAAATTTCCTTTTAAAAATAAGTTACTTTTTTCCTAATTGAATGCTTATCAGAATCAGAGAGTGACAGTCATCGCTTATTCATTTCATCTGTTTTCTTTCGTTCGCGTAACTCAAAAAGAGGCACCTCTGGGGTGTTTATTTTCACCTAATGTAGCAACAAAAAACTAACATAACTTTCAGTTGGGGGTAAGAAAGGGATTCAAAATAACTTCACCGCCTATCCTACAATGTGGGTGTTATATTTGATAATTATTTCACAATCATAATTCTAGACTTCAGCTTTTTGGTGAAAACTGTCAGTATAAATAATGGCAGCTTCTGTAGTTTATAACTGGCTGTTTTACGCACTTGCAAGTTTTTGTTTTTAATGATTGCTTAGTATAATCATTATCTGGCCTTCCTAATTCAAATTATCTATAGTTATTAAAGATATTTACAAACCATTAGGGAATTACGGATTCATTTAGAAATGAAAAGCGCCTTTTTGCGAGTTAAATTGCGCGACTTCATGACGTCCATTGATCTGAATGTATGTGTCTGACTATAAGAAATGAACGCTTAGGAATAAACTTTAACGATTTTCAGATTGCACCAAACCAGTTCTGAATATTTTCTATATGGTACACAAAATTGCCTTTTTGCGAGAACAAAGTATCCCTATTTTTAAATCCCCCGCGGCTGCATTTGCGTACTCCATTGGTCTTTGTTCATGACGAACATTGTTAATTTTCCACGACGGACAGCTGTCATCAACTTTATGCTGGCCATAAGCCTTATTATGCCGGAATAAATCTTGAAATATTTATTTATTTTATTTTTTTGGTATTAATAGATCACAAGAAAAGAATTTATAAATGAATGCTCGCCACTCTTCGGATTTTTGTTCTCAGAAAGAGAGCCCTTGCAAAAACAAACAAGTGCAGGTGTCTGCTTCAAACCGCAATCTTACGCATTGTCGTAATCCCCGTTTGAAAATTTCCATAACAGATGATTACTTTTGCTAATTGGTCAAGTGGTACTAATACCCTTTATCAATGATCCAGCTCTCCCCCTCCCCGCCATGCCGACATCGATCTTGGAGTTTAGTTGACTCCTGTCAACAACATCTGTTTTAATGCCCCGTTTCTGTTTTACTTTCAATTAATATAAACTTTGTGTAAAAAAAGGAAAGAGAGTGGGGAAATAAACTGTGGCGACTGGTACATAAATTTGCAGTCTCCACTTTCAAAAATACAGTCCGCGAGTGGCGACCGTTAATTTTGACCTTTAATAATAAGGCCTGTGCAAAGCGGAAGTTTTTTTTTTTTGAGGGGAGGGGTCGCCGATCGGCGGATTTCTGTTTTTTTTTTTTTATTATTATTATTTTTTTTTATTCTGCATATTCAGCAAATTGTGTTTGAGTTTTGTATGAGTCTACAAGAATGTAGTTTAAGCTTTGTTCAGTTATTATAAGAGCCAGGATTTCATCTAATTATGTGTGTTAGTAATCATTTCCAGAAGAATGTTACACATTTGATTAATGAAATCTTCCAATTTTATTTCTTTGTGAACAATAAGTGTGTATTAGGGAACTGAATAAATTATGCAGCGGAACTCTCAAATTTGTATCTTTCAAAATATTCAATTCAAAAATAATGTATGAAAACTTAAAAGTGGTTTAGTGAAGTTTTATATTATTCATGTCAGAATATTTTCATTGTGTTTACTTCAGTGTAAAAGGCATAAGAAGTAGGAGATGCAAAATTGAGGTTGTATTTCAAAGGAAATTTTTTATTCCTTTAAAAATGACCGTTTATTAAATAGTTCCTTTTTGGTCCCTTTTTCTTACAGATGGTCCCTTTTTGGTCCCTTTTTCTTAAAGGGATGGTCCCTTTTTCCCCTTTTTTTTTATAGAAAAGTTGGTGGGAGCCCTGTATTTGGCAAATTTAGTAAATGATTCAGACTCTTGAAGTAAAAATAAAAGAATAACGATTTTTTTTGGTTTAGATTATTTGTAAGGCTATTTTTTAATTAAATTATCGTGTGCATGTGAAATCAGAGCAGGAATGAAATGTTTTAATACTCAAAAGAAAAATAGGGTTTGAAAATTTTCTGAGACTAAAATGTGCAACTTTTTAATTTGACGAAGAATAAAATTGTTGATGTGCGATTTTGAGAAGATGTGATTCTAGCGCTTGGTGCAATTTATCATCATTTTATCATCTGCTACTTGGATTATAAATATACCTTCATAAGTTTTTGAAACTTCCATTCAGTTCGAGTTATGCATTTTTCTACGCAGCTTATTCCCATCTATTTCTAATGTATTACATCCAGAAAAAGGATGTCAGAAAAATCAATTTTAATTTTGTTTAATCACACTCATGAATAATGATATACATTTCAACTTAATGAGGAAATAAAATTGGGATTATAATATGCTTTTAATATATAGCACTTTAGTGTGTATTTAAAATCTGAAAGTGTTTCAGATTTTCTTACTTTTTTTTTTCCTTTCCATTGTTTGATAAAGGCCAATATATCCAGAAGCTCTTCAGAATAATATAGGACAAAAATAATTTGTAACTTTTTGTAGGATTTTATCATTTAACTATCTTATTTTTATAACCAGGAGTGTTCCGACACAGTAAGCATTGCACCTGGGTTCCGGCTTTGAAGGGGTGTCATTTCGAACTCAAAAAACTAAGTACAGCATAAAACAACTTTTATACATTAGCAGGGGGTGCCACCTACCCTAGGGCTGCTCCTTTTTGTAACCATCTTAACTTTAAATTCCATTCAGAATCTGAGAGATTTCAGTACCAAGAAAGCCAGTGAGAAACAGGATTCTATCGGAACAAGATTTAGTAAGATTGCGAACCAACTGGTCACTGGAGGCGGCTAGTAAATTTATAATCTACTCTAAATTCTTGGAAAAGCTACAAATCACTCGAATCAAAAGCTCCTCATTTTCATCGCCTAAGCTAAATGCACTCAAAGAGTATTGGGCAAGGCCTTAACCAGGGATTTGATCATGGAGTTTTGATTTCACCCCACCCTCCAAAAAATGCAAGTAAAAGGGGCAGATGCCTCTTTTGTAGACATGCTATTACACACACACGCACATACGAAAAAAGAAAACCCACTTATTGCCTCCTCCCAAACTTGGAGACCAATTATAAAATAAAATGATTAATGGAATAAATGAATAAATTAATTGATAATTGATTCTTATTGATTATTGGTTAACTTTTTATTCTAAATTTATAATATTTATAAACACTGTGCAAAATGTGTTTACTTGCATGTTACCTAATAGGTTTTTCTGAAAATTATCAGTGTTGCATTTTTTGGATGATGTAATTAAATGCTTAATGCTTCTAGCAAGGGAATAATATTAAGTTTACATTTTAAGTTACATAGAACAAGGTTACAGAACTACACTCTCTTAGATATCACAGAGAAAAAAAAAAAATCATCCCTTGCCAAGTGTCATCCCTTGCTTGTACACACTGGCCAATCTCATACAATTGATAAAGTGCACATACTCAGCCAAGTTCTTTTGGATTAAAAAAAAAAAAAGAACTATTCATTCATCTATACTATACAGATGAATAGGATTAACCAGCGGATGAACAAGGGGCATGTATAGGTTTCAGCAAAGCAAGATGATGGGTTGCTGATGATTGATAGATGTATTTTCTTCCACCAACCCTCCACCTTAATCTTTCTTAGAATTCTTACTTTGACGGGTTTCAATCTTTGATTTTAATAAGCAACAATTTTAGTATACATTTATATTGATTGATTCCATTCTTGATGATTTGATCAGATGAAGTGGCCTATTTTTTGAAGCGGCGGGTTCTGTACAATCAAGCCCTTTAAGTTTAACATTTATCAACATGAGTTTTGCTTGGTTTGCTCCAGATGTAATGTGAATATGCACTAGAACCCCTTAAAAAGTCCTTCAACCAAGGCACCCTTTGTAGACAGGTGCCCCTCTTGTAAGTTTGGCATAACACAAAATAAACAATTTTACGTGGTCAAAAATTTCATGTTAATTATACAGCTGAAGTTTTATGTGTACTTTTATTATGTTCATGTGTATGCATTTGAGAGATCAATACTTTTTTCAAATTTCAATAAAAGTATCAACATTTTTAGTATTTCATATACTCAAGGGCATGTGGTAATTATGTCTTTTTAACAAAAATATCCTCCGTGTTCCAATCATTACCTTTTAGCATACCTAAAAAAAATAAAATTTGTGAAAAGGGGGGCTCCTAAATTTCTTAACCTAAGAGTTCCCACAAAGATTAGTCCAGCTCTGACTGTAGTTCTGAACTATGTCATTTAATGAAAAATTGAAGTTCATTAAAACTATATTTTCTTGTCACGATATGGCTGATTTTGATGGTTCTTATGGGATAATATGCATGTACCAAAAATGTTAGTTTACTGGGCTTATTAATAATAAAGCAAACTGTGTCTGTTTCTTATCGTAGAATATTATATGGTTGTAGCTCATTTGAGAAGTAGTCTTATTTATTGTAAGATGTTCTAAAATGTCTTTTACAAAGAATTTCTTTTGTTTCACGAGATGCAATGATGCAAATTATTATTTGTTATTCTGACTGTGCAGTCTAATTTATAAAGAAGTGCCTAAATTATTTGCTATTTATTCCTTTTTTCATTTTCTTGCATAATATTTGTTGTAGATCATGTTGAATTTTAATAATATTAATAATAAAAAAATTGTATGTGGACAACACATGACTTCCTTGCACATCTATTAAATCAAAAAAATTTTTGCCACACTTTTAACTTATCTAAACTATATAATTTAAAGTTAAGATAAGTTGGAAAATAAAGTTAAGATAAGTTAATAACTTAGATAAGTTAATAACTTGTCTAAACTTATTTTGTTTGAAAGAGATAAAATTTCCAAGAATTTTTCCAAGCTTTTCCAAGAATTTAGAGTTATAATTTTACTAGCCGCCTCCAGTGACCAGTTGGTTCGCAATCTTACTAAATCTTGTTCCAATAGAATCCTGTTCCTCACTGGCTTTCTTGGTACTGAAATCTCTCAGATTCTGAATGGAATTTAAAGTTAAGATAAGTTAAATAAAGATAAGTTAATAACTTAGATAAGTTAATAGCTTATCTAAACTTATTTTGTTTGAAAGAGATAAAATACTGCAGTAATAGTAAGGTTTAGCAATTTCTAGCCAAATATTTCTGATATCGCCAAGGTGGGTTCAATCTGAAAGATTTCCTTCTGACACTTAATTTGATTATATTTCACCAAAAGCCGACAAGCTTGAGATAGTTTGTGAGCTTTTGGGGGATAGCCAAAGTTGTAATTGGCTACAGACTTCCAATTAATTGAATGTATCCATACATTCTAATGTATTTAAGGTCATTTGGCTGACCCTGTAAATAAATTACCCAGTCAATTGCAATCAAAAATGAGGGGCACTGTTAGACGTTACAATAGTTCTAAATACAAAATTTCAAAATTCTACAGTTAAGAGTTTTAGAGTTATACTAAATACAAATAATTTTTGCTGCCAAATTTGGCAATATTTTGTCAAAACTCGCCAAGGATGATGACAAATGGTGATATTTTGGGCATGGACCAAATGACTGATTCTTCAAATTTGGCGATATTTTGGTAAAACTCTCCACTGTAGTGTATTGGAAATCTTTTGAGTGTTCCTGTAGCAGAACTATAAATGATAAAGACACTTTTTTGATGGAGAAATTCATTTTGTAACCTTTAACAGCATATATCACTTCTAAGTTATTTGAAATAGCCTAATACCTCTAAAATACGCTTTTATGAGTTTCTGCCCATAGAACGTAATGTATTTAAAATCTTTTGGGTGGCCCTGCAGATAAACTATCCAGTCAAATGGGGAGGTGCACAACTAGATGTCACAACAATCCTAAATATTAAAGTTTCAAGATTCAGCATCATAATTTTTGAGATATGACAGTTTAATTAATTTTGGCTCATAGATCAGGATCACCCAAAAGATTTAAAATACATTATGTAGATAAACTATCCAGTTGATTGGGTCCAAAAGGGGAGGTTACAAGAATCCTAAATATAAAGTTTCAACATTCTACGACCAATCTGTTTTTAGATCAATGTGTTTTTAGATCTATGATCAATGATGATTTTAGATTTAAACAAAAAAAAAATAGTTACATTATGCAAGAAATTAATTGGCATTTTCAGGCATATTTCTTTTTAAATGTATATAGTCTGAAATGTGTGCTCTTTAAGTAATAATCACTGTCATTGTAACAGTTTTACCTTCTAAAAATCTATTATTTATTGATTTGTCTTCCAGGTCATATATGGAAAAACTGGGATCAAAAATCTCAAAGCAACTTGTCTAAGTATAGCTGCATGTACTGCCCTTATAAAACAAACATTTCAACAAGCCTTAAAGTTCATGAACGAACACACACTGGAGAAAAACCATACAAATGCAACCTGTGTCTCAAATCGTTTTCTAAAAAAGGGAACCTTACAGTACATTTTCGTTGTCATACTGGAGAACGGCCATTCTCTTGTAGATATTGCAAGAAGAGTTTCACTCAGAAAGTGAACTTGCAGACTCATAAGTGTCCATCCAGAATTATCTAAGTTTTGTATCTTGTAATATTTAAGTTTTGTATCTTCAATATTTAACCTCTTAACTGCCATATCAGGAAATCCTTCTCCCCAATTCAAGGAAATGAGCGTATCTTAGGCAATGAAGAAAGTATTCATGCATACATGTATTCCTAGGACAGTTGAAGCATCAACTGCACAGTGTGTATATATATTCCCTGGGTAGTTAAGGGTTTAATAAACCTTTATTTGTACATTTTGTATATATTTGAAATAAATCAATGTGTTGCTTTAATAATTTGTAGAATTTTAACTACAATTGAGATAAACACAATAATTATTTGTCAAAGATTTAAACAACTGTTACACAATCTAAAAATCATATAGATTTGTACATTGGATTAAATAAGGATGTTAATTACTAAATTAGGTGTAATTTATGTTGTGAGTTAACAGATAAATTTTATTGTCTCAGAAAATGAAAGTTTATTTAAAGAGATTTTCTTTTTTAAGGGAAATAAGGGCTAAAGGTTTATTTTTCAAAATTAAAATTGGACAATAGCTGTCATAAAAAAATTCAGGGTGTCCACCGCCGACTATAAAGGTGACTCTTGCTTCTAATTAAAAAGATTAGGCGACTCGGGCCACTTTTTTACAAAAAATTTTTTTTTCATACTATTTTCAAGTTTTTGGCCACTTGTACCTTAGTTCAGGTGACTAATTTGAAAATCAGATTTTGTTTTTTGTTAAACTCCTTTTCTTTTCAAATTTTTCTATTGGTCGTTTATCAAACATTCTAATCTATTTTTTAATTGTGCTCTAAAAATAAATCTACTAAATGCTTTGTTATATAGTGCTTGAAGTTTTTTAATTTATCATTTTATTCATTTCTTCTTAAATGAAACTAAATGACATGTTTATTTCTTAACTACAAAATCTTTCAAAATGCTACTATTTTGGCAACTGAAGTAAAAAAAAAAAAAAATGACAACTTTTTTTATGTTGGCGAGGCGACTAATGATACTACTTTTTGCCTTCTGATATTGGTGGACACCCTGAAAATGTATGTATGCAGTACGCTTCTTCTAATCTGCAAATTCCTATAATCCACCATAAATTTCAGATCGAAACAACATTGCTTCTCGGCCTTTTGGCTAAGATCAAAGTGTAGTATCTGTTCTTATCAGCTTAATATCTGGGGACCATCGGTCTCCTACGATATTAAACTAATTTTTGAACAGTCGCATAGTAAAAGGCATCTGGATGGATAATTGGGGCAATCAAACCGGAAACAAACTTCATTCTATCCACCCAGCTCTCGCATATTGGTCATCGCACCCCTATCGAAAACTAGATGTCATTTTGACACGTCTCCGCATAGGCCACACAACACTTACCCATAAGCACTTACTCCTGGGTGAACCAGCTCCGGAGTGCCCCCATTGTCATACTTATCTCACCATTCGTCATCTTTTAACCTCATGCACTGCTTTTAATGACTTTTACAAAAAACTTTTTAACTGTTCTTATCCCAAACTTGACGACATATTGGGTGAAACCCCACACCGTAACCTGTTTGCCTTTCTCCGACGCACAAACATTTTTTATTCTGTATGAAATGTACACTTTTGTCTGACTGGTATTTGGATGGGAGCCCCCATCCAGATGTCTTTCTTTTACCTCTTTTACCTACTTTGCCAAATTTTTAATTTTACTTTTCTACTTTTACACCTTTACGTTTTAGCTTCTACTAGGCTTTTATGACACCCTTTACCCGAACACTTCTGTATATGGCTTAACCTTTTGTCTGGCGCAGTATGTCCTTTCTGGACCTTGTGCCAAAAAAAAAACAATCAACCAACCAACCAACCAGATCGAAACAAATAATTTTACATTGCACTTATTCTTCAACGAGTAAAACACTGGAAGTTTTCAGTTTGTTGCAAGTGACTAGAATAAGAAGTTTTCAGTAATACTATCAGCTAATTTATAATTATAGTTAAAATTATTAGATGAAAATTCAGCATTTAGCATCATACAATGTTGGTAAATGGAAAAGCCATAGTATCCTTCCATATTCAATGTGATTTTGATTATTTATAGAAAAATATCTGTTATGGGCAGAAACAAACTTGTCTCTCCAAGCACAAAAGATTTATTAAGTTGTTAGACCAAAATAGCAAGGTAATTTTAAATTTGCAAGTGTAATAACTTTAAATAATATAAGAAAAAATTTTAGTCAATTCCTACTTAGATCAACAAAGAAAAAATTTAGTTTATTAAAAAAACTATATTACCATCAGGTGTCATCCACTACAAGTTAAAAAAAATGCATTTGAACTTGAGTGGATGAATAAAAAGTATTTTATTAATGATTGAAAATTTGAACAAGATATATAAATATATAGGTAGAGTGTGAACTAATAATAGGAATTGAACAGAGACTCTCAAAATGAAGAAAAAAAAAATTAATCTTTTTCAATTTCATTACATAATAACTTTAATAACCAACCAAATTAGTTTTATTTGCATTATTATATGCATAGTGTATACTGTTGACCATACTTTTCAGTAAAGCACTTATTATTTGGATATTAACAAAGAAATGACTTATAATTTGCAAAATTCTATAATCAGCACAACCTTTGGTCCCAACCTGAGTGAATTAGAGGGAGCGTACTGTTAATTACTGTAGTTATTGTATGTTAGTAATAGATTGATGATACAAAGATTTGTTAAAGTTTAAATTTCAAGTCGCACTTTCCTAAGTATTCTAGATTCCTGTGCATCTTATATGTGATTATACTTTGTAGCTGCAATTTTGATTTCTTTATTTTATGTTACAGTCAGTATGCAGATTGAATGGAATGAAAATTCCCAAAACTTAGCTGCTAAACATCAGTGTCCTTACTGCCCATATTCAACAAATTTTTGGAATCATCTCAGAGTTCACAAGAGGACACATACTGGTGAAAAGCCATTCAGATGTAAAGTTTGCTTGAAAGCCTTTTCAAGAAATGAGAATCTAAGAGTTCATTTTCGTTCTCATACTGGTGAACGTCCATTCTCCTGTACATACTGCAAGAAAAGCTTTACACAGAAAGTAAACTTAAAGATGCATAAGTGTGCCTCTCATGATTCTATGACGTTCCCATAAAATACACTATAATTTCAGGGTTGCCACTGGTTAGGGAAAACCTGGAAAAGTCAAGGAATTTTATTTTAGTAAAAAAAGACAAGGAAAATCGCAAGTTTTGGCCCAAAACCTGGAAAATCGCATAATCTGACCTGGAAAATTATCAGAACTCAGCATTTCAAGGATGAAAATCTGCAGATCTGCAGAATTCTGCATTTTACTTTATTTTATTTTTTACAATACATAGATTATATAATCATGGCTGAGCATCTTATTTCACATCTACCAACTCAAGTTCAATCTTTTTGCATCCTTTTAGTAAATGAGTATTTTATTGTATTTCTTTATTCATATCTCTAATGCAGTTACTAAATGCACAAATTCTTATTTTGATTTATTTATCTATATTCTTTTAATTTTAAATGCATCTGAAAGTTTGAAGCTAAGCTAAGGAATTGTCACACAAATTCTTTATTTTAAACAGGGTATTGATTCGTATTAGCTTGACTGAATGAAAAAGGATCTGCTTTTTATGATTTCATTTATTTAATTAAGCAAGTATTTTTGCTTATTTATGCGATTTTATTACTTTAGTACCACTGAATCTTAAATTGATGTCTAGTAAGACTTTAGGTCTGCAAATGTGCTGATTTGATTGTTTCTAACAACCTCATAACAAATCACCAATAGTCTGAAATTTCATCACAAAATTGTCTCGGAAACCCAGAAAAGTCAGGGAAATGTTCCCCGCAAACTGAGTGGCAACCCTGAATTTGCTTATCTGGAAAAAGATGGAAGCATCTCTCTCATTTGTTCTTTTTGTGTGAATTGCTTAGTGCCATTAAGTATCAGCATTTGGTGTGGAAATGGGACAAAAAAAGTTTGTAATCAGTTTTTGAGAAATGTTGACTGAAATGAAAGATTTCTTATGTATATTGATTTTCATCAGAAGATTCCTGTTTCTATGTTTTAAATATATTTGTAATCATGTATGCTAGCTATCAGACTTCTCCTGATCATATCCTGGACCATTTCCTCGCATCCACTGTTGGTGCTTTATTTTTCTAGGGTACACAGGGTGATGGATCAGATCTAAATGGTACTGATTCTTGAAGGATTAGAAACAACATAATAAATAAAATCCTGGATTTCTTAACATTTTTTATGCATTATTTTATTTATGTTATTTTCAAGGCTACGTGTAGTTATTTGAAGGAAACTAGGAAGTGCTGCAGCATATTAATTTTCACACTAGTCATATTTTTACTGAAGTGCTGAATTGTTTAAAAATATCCTTTATTAAGTTTAAAATAATTTAGATGATTGTTTGTATATATATATACAATTATATAGTCTATACATTGTGCCCCAAAAAGGTGGTAACAGGCTTTAATTTTTTATCTATTAGAGATAAGTGGATAATGTAAATTGAAAAAATGTTCAAAATAAGGTTGGAAGAAAGATTAATCTGCAAAAAACTCCTCTCATTAATTTTCAAAAAGTTACACTTTTTAAATTTGTATACAACCACCATTGAAAAGAATTCTCAATTAGTAAAATGTGCCCCATATACTAATGAGGTGACTTACAAAATTTGATAATTGTATATTAAAAGTGTCAGAGATATGGAGATAAATATAATGCTGTCTTAATCCGCTTTTCAGTGGCTCTCAAAGGTCAAAGATCACATTGAATGATCGCATATCAGGGGTCGTACAGAAATTATGAAAGAACATTTTTTCCCCACTCTAGCAATAAACGTTTACATTCAAAATCATGTATAGTCCCCGATCATCTTTCTCTAAAGATATAGTAAAGTCTTCAGGACACGGCCACCAGCCAGGGTGTCTACCGGTCCTGAAAATCATGAAAATGTCACGATTTTGAACAATTGGTCATGAAAGTCATGAAAATGTCCCGAATTTTGATAGGAGTCACGATTTTTTCCCCTACAACTCAGTCTCCAATTGTAGGGAAGGAAAAAGAACTGACTTGCAGTCTCAGTGCCGTGGCGGTTAATCTTGCCAATTAGGATAGCGACATTTCATTTACTTTTGACCATTTAATTAAATGTGACTATTAAGAGTAATTAATATTATGATTATATGTATATACACACACACACACACACACATATATATATATATATGTATATATATACATATACATATATACACACACAGGGTGATTCACTGACATACTTACAGGGGGTGTAAGGGGTACAGAGACAGTTCAGAACCACATAGTAATGCGGGGTCAGAAACTTCGTCTTCATGTACCTGTTCATAATCACTTACGAAGAAGTGTTGAAGTGTGTGTCTCATTTCTTAACCAAGTTTCATAAACAATGGGCTTTCCTCAGACAATTTCATAAATGTAATGAACAATTCTGAAATAAAAATTTTTATCAAGTGCAATTTATGAAAGAAGCATTAGTTTTTGAAAAACCATGGTCGAAAAATTTACTATCAATTGAATACTTCTAAAGTGATTATGAACAGGTACATGAAGACGACGTTTCCGACCCCACATGGCTGAGTGATTCTGAACCATCTCTGTTCCCCCTACACCCCATGAAAATTTGTCAGTCTGGTAGTGAATGATCCTGTGTGTATATATATATATATAAAACTAGTTACATTTCAAAAGCTACAAAATGGCGGTATGTCATATTATGTCATGAAAATTCCTTTGTGGTCATGAATTTTTTTTTTCTGCACTCCAGTAGACACCCTGCCAGCTAACCACTCATTACGGGTTAACATATGTTTATTTCAGCTATTTGCAATAATTACATAGATTTCACACTGACACTTTATTAAACAAGATATTTAAAAATTCCACACAAACTCCTTAACGGCATTGGACGGCTGCCATCTTGGATTCTCCATTCCCATGTTAACCTACGGGGAAATTTTGCCCGTTCCCTAGTGGTATAATTTCAACTATTTTAATTTTTAAAAAAAGCCGTAGGTTGTACAGCAGACGATTGGCTAAATAGGAACACTTTTATTTTGTGCATTTTTGTTTGATAACGTGGTTAAAAATCAGTTGAAAGTTTAAAATTTCATGCAGTCGCAGATATAATCCGTCAAAACTACATTGGAAATCCAATATATTCGTTTAAAGAAAATGTTCATAGATAGAAAAATGTTTAAACTTTCTTACAGATATGTTTAAAATTAGTTTTGTATATTTTTAATACCTGTGAAGTGCGGGCAATATTAAATTCACAAATAAACTCTTTTACGTGAAATCTGTGAGCACTTTGGAAATGATTGATGCTGATTGATTTGCAGGGAGTTGTTAGGGAGCCGTTCGTCCTCCTGTTGGGGGACGGGTTGGGGGGGGGATGTCTCTTTGATGAGAAGGGGGGATGGCAATCAACAGTGTAAAAAATCATTCATCTATAATTTTTTTATTAATGGACCGATTTTTTTGAAACTTGGGGATCCCTTTTAAATTCAAAATTTGATTCAGAGTCCAAATTTTAAAAAGACATCTTAATTTGAACAAAAGTTAGAAATTTATTGTCAGAACATATTTTTTTTCTTTGTTTCTTTGTGATAACTGGAATTCGTAATGGAATATATATTGAATAACTGTAATAGATATTTATACCATTATATGGTTATTTCGAACAGAAGTGTTATTAATAATTTCATGCATTAACCATATTTTAATTGTTTGTACTATTGGATTAATTCTTACAAAAATTAATAAAAATGAAAATTTAGGTTTAGTACAACTTAACTTTATTATGTGTTTCTTAATTTAAGCTTTTATTGATGATTCTTAACAAGGTGATCAAATAAATAGTTTATTAAAATGTGCTTCTTATGCAAAATGTTTACTTAATTAAGCATTTTCTTGTCTGTTAGGCATGTTTGGGTGATTATCGGGGTTCGTTGATATATATCGTGATATATATCATGATATATATCCGATATTTATTTTATAATAAATATGATATTTTTGATATTTTCATATAAAGTGTGGGAATAAGTTTACCGATTAGGGCAGGTAAAGAAAAGATTTTTCTTTTATAGTATCCTTATTGTTTATTATTTTATCGTATTGTTTATTCCTTCTAAAGAAACTTTGGTGATTCCAAGAAATTTCATCCTCCTTTTTACCACAAGGGTGTCACTGCTTGAGCAATCAATTTTAGAAGGGGTTGGAGTGGGCAGGACATAATCTTCTCAGACTTTCTATATCATCCCTATTGAAAGGAGGAAAGGGGAATGACTTTCAGAATAATACTTTCCTTATCTAAGCGATTGTTGAAAATGTAAAAGCAGGGATGAGATTGGCAAAAGAGCAAAAAAGCTGAAATCATATGAGAGCAAAAAATTTATACATATGATATTTATATCTAATTAATGTGAAAGTTTTAAGAGAAGAAAAACATTGGAACATGCTACAACATAAAAATATCACACAGTTAACTCATAACTACAATCAGGAATTCACAGAAAAACAGAATTTTCAGAGAAAAAAAAAGACAAAAAAGTGATTTCCTCTTTATTCACAAAAAGCTGAAGAATCTCATCCCTGTAAAAGAAACCCTTGTAAATTAAATGGACTTAAGTTCAACAAATGCATAGATTTCACTTGGAATAGGTGAAATTCCCTATAAATGGAAGATGACACCTTACCAGGAGAATGATGGAATGACAACAGGAGAAATTTGGTGCAAATTTATCAAGAGCACAAACTTGAAATTGATAAAGCCATTTTCAATTTAGTCAATGATGTAAACCTAATGGTTAACTGTTCTGATTACATAGATATTTTAGGACCCATTTCAAATGCACTTTATGAGGACCAGGGGCGTAGCCAGAAATTTTTCATGGGGGGGGGGTTACGACTACTACACCTCATATATATGTATACGTGTGTGTGATAATGTAGTGAAGAATACACATTTTGTATGGCAAAAAATTTTGTAGTCAGTAAATTCAGTATGGCAAAATATTTGTATGGCAAAGAGGGGGGGGGGGTTATGACCCCCCTAACCCCCCCCTGGCTACGCCCCTGATGAGGACCAAAGTGATCGATGTACAATGTGTTGCCATGTTTTGCAAATTAAAGGAAAAATTAAAAGTATACGGCAGGAAAGATATTATGAGAAAATTCTCAGACAGGAAAGAAATGGCTTTATCATCGGCACATTTAGCTGCATACATGTTGGACCACAGATATTGTGGGAAAAAATTAAGTTAAGATGAAACCCACATAGCTTTTAATTTCATATGCTCAATTGATAAAGAACTTTTGCCTATGGCTATGAACTTTTTAGCCAAAAAGAGCCCTTTTCCAAGTTTTATGTTTGAAGATGAATTTCTAAATGTTGAACCCATAGTTTGGTGGAACACTATCAAAATAAAAGACCATCTGAAAGACAAAACATTGCACCTAATTAGGCAGTTAGTTACTGCTAGTCCATCAACAGCTGGGCTAGAAAGGATTTTTCTAGCTTTGGATTAGTCCAGTCCAAACTACGTAATCGCTTAGGGACTGAAAAAGCAGAGAAACTTACTTTTTCGTTTAAATATTTTAATAAAAAGAAATAAAGGGAGAATTACATGTTATTTTGAATTTGTAATTAATAAAATTATCTTGGCACTGGAGATTGAATCTTACATTTTGCATTTTAGTGAGTACATAAAACATATTTAGTTTGTTTCTGTTTCCTACTTTATCTGGTAAAATTTTGTTGTTAAATGCAAAATATATAACTATTAGCAAATATAAGTTGAATATTTGTTATAATGTTTATATCATGCTTGAAAATATTTATCAACAATAAAATTAACTTTTTATCAGAAATATTTATAAATATCAAAATATTGGATATATATCAAAATATCAGATATATATAAAAAATATCGGATATTTTTGATATTTTCAAAAATATCGTGATATTTACTATCCCTGGTGATTATTTTTGTTATGAAAAGATAAAAACCCTTAAAAATCTTTTAAAGAAATATTCTTATTAACTTAACTATTTATAATTTATTTTAATAAGTTAATTAACAAAGTTAATTAAAATGTAATTAATTCTTTTACATTACTTAGCTTTATCAACTTTATTAATTTTAATAAAGACTAGTAATTAATTTATTAATAAAGATTACTAATTAATTATTAATTTATTAATCAATAAAGCATTGTTTTACTCAATTTTTAGGGTTTTTTTGTGAATTAGAAGTGCTTTTAATGAGGATATGTACTGTCCTTTTTAAGAAACACAATGCCCTTTTTAAAATCCTTTACACCCTGCCCTTTTTCCTACTTGGTCTCTGAACTTGATAACACGAGAAGAACGTACGTTTCGAAAGGAAAGCTTTCGTTCTTCATCAGCTTCAAAGGAGCCAACTGAGAATTTGAGTGTTTATTTGTAATTTACGCAGATATCTAAAAACGGGAGCTTTGCTAGTTTATTATTGTTTTTGCATCATTTATTATGTTTAATTTTCATGCGGTGAACGTGCACGTTGAATCCGTAGTTCCGAAGAACATCTCTGCTGTCGCTAGCTAATTCCGAAGGTTTTAAACATTCAGAAGTGCTCAAAGTTCTGATGAGGATCTAAGGTGAGAAGGGAAGCTTCAACAAGGGCGTGAGACGGTTCACTTGAGTAAAAGCAGTATAGCAGAACCTTTGAAAATAAACACTTAAATTCTCACTTATTATGCAGTTAAATTAATTGCTGTGAGTAAAAAATGAAAATTATATTGTGTCAAGATGCAATGATGTAATGGTAAAAAGATAATAAATTATTAATAACGAAAATAACTTTACAAGTAATTACATTTATGCTTATGAATGAAGAACCGTACTAGATTTCGACTTGCATCTTTTATAATTCTAAGAAACTACACAGCTAATGAACTGTCAAACGGAATAGTACATTATTAAATTGAAATCTTAAAGACAATATTAGGACTGAATAATGTAAAATAATTTTCGCATTTTATCTGTATAAATTTCTTATTCGAACCCGTATTGATGTATTTCTAATATTTTAAATATTCTCAGTGAATACTAAAAAAATATATTATGTAAGTACCTACAAAAATAAGAAACAACTTATTTATTCTATTTCATGCCAAACTAGGATTATCAAATTAAAAAAGAAAAGAAAAAGGAAGAAAGGTGTGTGTTATTTTCTGCGAATTACAGAGCCCAGAGCCCGTCTTGTCTCTATTTTCTGAATACACAATTGCAAAGCTCCTGAAATCACTCAAGAGAAGCAAATCTGCATTCTGTAACATTATCTGAGGTCATCTGCTTGGCCACAAAAGCGCCTCCAGGGTCTTAATTGCTTCAGGAAGGGAGAGTGTCCCCTCCGAGCTGTGACAGCTGTCAGCGCAGCAAAGTGTCACGCCTCTTCAACCTATTTGAAATGAAGTGAATTTAAGATTCGGAGTACGAGCTGAACCTTCCCACCCCCTTAACTGGAGTGTTTCACTTAGCGATTAAAATATCCCATGCAAGGGCTGGCTTCTCTTCACATGCTTGACGCATCCCACTCACCTTTTCTAGGAAACAGCAGAAGTATCCTCTCTTGAGTTCAATCAGAGAATCGAATTCGTTCGGATCATAGTTCGTAAACACTTTCCATTCAAGAAGTTCGTTCAAGAAACTTTCCAAGTTCGTTTGTTATCTTGACACGACAGTCGAAGGAGTTTTCACAAGGCTGTCAACGTGATGATAGGAGGTTTACAACTCCTCCCCCCTTAGAAAATTTTTCCAATGTGTTAGAGGAAAAATTTAGTTTCTACCTTCCATACAGATAACTTGATCTCGCCACGAGCCAGAGGCAAATTTCCTACTATTTTTTAAATTAAAACAAAACTAATTCAACACATAACTACAAAAAATATACTTTAAAATTTTATAAACCTGATATTCTAACAATTCAAGGAATATAAAAATACCAGCATTTCTACATACAATTTTGACTCAATTTCCACATTCCATTCACTAGTGAAAGTCCTATTATTAATTGTTACAAAATTCATGTAGCTTACCTGACTAAGACCGTCAGCATTTTTGTTGGCAGAGCCCTTCCTATGCACAATCCTGTAATTGAATAGTTGTAGGGCCAGAGACCATCTCATTAGGCGCTGATTCACCCTAGTGTTTGACTTAAGCCTGACCAATGGGTTGTGATCAGTTTCAATTGTAAAACTTTGACCATCTAAATAGTGTCTCAATTTTTTTATAGCATAAATTATGCTAGCACATTCTCGTTCAACGGTGCTGTATTTACTTTCGGAATGAGAGAACTTTTTACTTAAATACAATATGGGTTGTTCTCCCTTTTCAGGATCAATCTGGGCCGTTATAATTCCCATTCCGGTATCCGACCCATCTGTCTGGATTATGAATTCTTTACTAAAATCTGGAGCATAAAGTATAGGCCTTTCTGTGAGCTTTTGTTTTAAAGTGTTGAATGCCTGATCGCATTCATCCGTCCAAGAGATTGACTCTGTTGTTCTCCTTGGTACATTTGAGAAAATACCTCTGAGCTCCTAATAATTTCAAAGGTCCGATATCTGCTTATGGTCGAGCCTTTCGTCTAGTACACTATCCTGAACAATTTCATCAAAATCATACATGTTAGGGGTCTGCCATAGGGTAAGGAAACTCCAGCTCCTGCTCCACAAGAAAATTTTATCTCTCGTGGTTGATCACCAGGTTTATTTCCTCAGCTCTCTTATAATATGGTTTGAGTGAATTCACGTGCTAAATTTGGGAGCAGTCACTTTTACCTGGTAACTTTACTTAGTAATTAGCTTCTAAAAGCTGAGTCTATAAATTCTGTGGCCTATCCACTTAACTGCCAGCTTATTTGGTTTAGAGGTCGCCAAGACCAAATCCTGTTCTCCTACATTGAATTTTTGTTTGACCGCATTCTTATCATAATACGACTTGCGTTTCAGTTGTATTTCAGACATTCTGTCACACGCTAACTCTTGGCATTTTAAAAATCTGTTAATTAAATCGAAAACATATTCTATCACAGGAGTCTCATTTTCCCCTGGGGCCACCTAGTGATCATATAATAGAGTTTCGGGGGTTCGCAGGAGATATGAAGATAAATATAACGCTGACTTAATCCATTTTTCAGTTCCTCTCAAAGGTAAAAGATCACATCGAATAATCGCATATCAGGAGTTGTACAGAAATTACAAAAGAAATTTTTTTTCCCACTCTAGCAATAAACGTTTACATTCAAAATCATGTATATCCCCCCGATCATCTTTCTTTAAAGATATCTCTGAAATGGTGTTTGATGAAAGGCTGAAATTTAATAGGTCACCTCATTAGTGTATAAGGTATATTTTGCTAATTGGGAATTTTTTTGTTTGGAGGTCATATACAAATTTAAAATGTGTAACTTTTTGTAAATGAACAAGAGGAATTTTTTCTTAACGGAGTCTTATTTCCTTCGAGAACCTTTGAAAATTGGCTTAAGTCAGCGTTATATTTATCTTCATATCTCTGATACTTTTTAAGGTATAATTCTCAAATTTAGTATGTCACATCATTAGTGTATACGGAACATTATACGAATTGGGAATTGATTTCTATTGAGGGGGGGGGGGGGGGTTACACAATATATAAATATACAAATTTAAAAAGTATAACTTTTTGAAAATGAACAAGAGGAATTTTTTCTTAACAGAGTCTTATTTCCAACCTTATTTTGAACATTTTTCAATTTACATTGCCCAGTTATTTCTAATAGATAAAGAATTAAAGCCCATTACCACCTTTTTGGGACACCCAGTACATATACACTATCTACCAATAAGTAATTGGACACCTGTCATAAGAGATAAACACAATTTATTCATATTCAATAATTGGTAGGACCTCTACCTGAGAAAATTGCCACCTTAAACCTCCAAGGCATGCTTTCCACTAGTCCTGGATGCTTGTTGGAGCTTGAGTATCTGGGCCATTGGTTTGGTGTGGTTTTCATGAATTTTTTTAGAAAGCACTTGTCGGTCTGCCAGGTCGAAGCACATTCCGACAATTGCCCCACACCTTCCACTTCTTAATCACTAAAGCTGCTGTCAATTTTGAAATATTTAACTCACTAGATATATCCCTAAGATTGGCCATTTCTACGATATCCGAGAATTATGCCTTTCTTAAAGTCAGATAACTCTGAATTTAGTGGCATCTTGCATGCGACTAATGCTAATGCTATTTCCTGTACGTTATTTAAGTGCGAAAGGCATGGTGTAGCTTAGGACCGCAGATATCCTCTTTTGCATATGTGTCCAAATACTTATTGGTAGATAGTGTATATATATGTATATAGTATTTAAAAGACAGGTAGAGTTTCTACAATGGTCTAACTTGATTTGTCTTACTGAAAATATAGTAATTTTTCTTTAAAAATCATTGATAACTTGAAAAGTGCATGCTACCTGGTTGGTAAGCTTCTTTATGATATTTAAAATGCAATGCACTCTTAATATCTTAAAATAACACATTGTGTGTGTGCTTTGTATGTTTACAAATATTCTTATTTTTTGTTTTTAAAATTTTACTTTTACCCAAAGTTGCATTTTAAACATTATGTTACCACACTCCTGTTGTTTTCGTGCTCTCAGCTTATATTGTTCTTAAAAAGGTTTTTAAATGTTTATGTACAAGTATAGCTTATATTTTTACATGCACTTTTTAAATTTAATGTCATGTTTTGGCTTTGTAGTGGTATAATCAGTTAATGCCTACTTGTAATGTTTAGCCATACCATAAGTTAAAATATATATGACTGCACATGTGGAAATAAAACTATGTTAAAATATAGTTCTTTTACAAGGTATTGAATGTTTATTGTCTTTGTTATATATTATTTTGCAGCTTCTCCATTTAAATTTACAATCTACTTAAGTCTCTTTAAAACACATTTTAGTTTTTATTTGTTTATGTGTTTTTTTTTTAACATTTATGTTATAAAAGATTGGATTCTGTGAAGCTTGTGTGGAATATTGCTAAATTTCAGTGAGTTTTGTCATTATAGCAAATAATATAATCTCTTTATCGTTCTTATTATACAAAGGAATATATATCAGAAAAACCATACAAATGTTCTATTTGAGCCAAATCTTTTTTATGGGAAAGAAATCTGACATGCCATTTTGTCACAGGGGAATGTCTATTTTCATGCACCCCCCCCCCCCCCCAGAAAAAAAAAAAAAAAAAAAAAAAAAAAAAGAAGAAGAAGAAGAAAGAAATGTGTGTGTGTTCTAACCAGTAAAAGATTTCAGCTGGAAATTGTATTTTCTAGCTATTAATAAAGTATGTCATTTATAACTTTAGATGTAAATAATATATAGATGTTTTAATATACCCTGCATGTTACAGAGATACAAGTACCCTGGCATGGAGAATATATAGTCAGTATATTAAAATTAGACAATAACTCTCATAAATATATAATCATTGTATTTATCATGCATTAGTAATGGAATGCTCTCGCAAAGACTTTGTTAACAAAAATTCAATATTTAGTTATTAGCCTTCTTTGGCTACATCTGCCGATGATAAAAATATTTGTTGAATTATAAAAATGTTTAATTGTAAAATAGTTCTTTAATTTAAGCAATTATTACAATATTGAATAGATTCTCGTTACGTAGAATTTTTGAGTTAAACCAGGGATGTTAATTCTGTGCCGATTGCGCAGAGCTGCTCCAAAACGCAAATCTTGTGCCGAACTGCGCTTTTAGCTGATTTTTGCGCCAAGCTGCGCCGAATACGTCATTTTGACTCTTTTTTAATTTTTTGCCATGCTTGCAAACTTTGCTTTTCTTATCTGCATTTATTGTAAGTGTTGACTCTAGATTGATTTTGCAGGGCGCAGTGCCCGATGGCCCTTTTATCGTCTTTTTAGCGCCCTCCTGTTTTTACATTTTGATTATTATTGGTCAGCAATCACCACTTTTTATTTCTTACATACCATTTGCGGCCCATCACGAAAATATGTTAATTAAAACGGCTCCTTCAGAGAAATACGATTGAGTACAATAACTCCATCATAAAAATAGGTTCGATTGAAAGCGGCCCTTTCACGAAAACCGTCTATGAAATCTGATCTTTCCCACAAATGCCTTTTTCAGATATTCTATTCTTTCAGATCGAAATACTGTTACTGCCTTTTTCATTGTCTTTGCATTTGCACGAGCCGAGTAACCCGAAAAGGGGCCTCTCTAGTATGTTTTGTTTTTGCTGACTCAATGAGAAGCCCGATCGGCCGGGCAGAACTACCTGGCATATCACTTAGGAGTTGGGGGAAGAAAATACGGTTGGGAAAATCAAAATTTTCATAAGTTATCTAAAAATTTGTGAATCCATCTGTCAATCCTCAAATATCGGTAGCTACATTTCATAAATAAGTAGTTGCGAATTATCAAACAAAGCATTTAAACGTATGGCTTATCATTATTCCAGAGTTCGTCGCCAGCTGTATATAGTTATTGCTCTTTATGTTTTTAATAGTTTTGTGCACTAGCAAGTTTTTTTTTTTTAAATTTCCCCCTAAACGATTTCCTCTTTTTAATCTGCTTTCTGAGTACATATTATTCTTAATGTATAATAGCTTTTACTAACCATACATAATTAAGGATGATACAGAAAGTGTTCCATAGCAAAACGACGATTTGCGATTCCAAAATTTTGCGGGATTTGCTTGTTTGTTATGGCAAGCCTAGACAAGGGATATCTCCTAAGGGGGAAGCCTTGGTTGGATGACTTTTTAAAGAGTTCTAACGTGTATTGACGTTACATTTGATGAAACAGACAAAAACTCCAGACCAACAGTCGCGTGGCCGCACTTCAACACTTCCGGTGTCTACTATGTTCAGTGGCTTTATCCATTCAAATCGATCTAAAAAACGTGCGATTTACGACGTTTTGCGAATAAAGCAATTGAAAGACATTATTCTTTTGCCAAAAAAGGTGCATAATAATGATTATTTGCTGTAGCAGTGTAGCGCTAGCGTTATCGGTGCCCGGTGCAGTCCTTCAGTTTGCCGCCCCATTCATTCTAAGTTTCAGCATTCTGCCCCCATTTCAGTCCTTTAGTTTTCCTCCATATTATTTTTAAGTGTCCTGCCTGCCATCATCTTTTTTTTTTAAATTTTGCCACACGGGCGCCCTCCCTCTCTTATTACGCCACAGTTTTAATTATATAAAATTAGAGTAACTGCAGAATTTAGTAAATCAGACTATTGACAAGATTTGGTATTCTAAATATTCATATTATATATTTCCTGTTTTCTTTCTTTCTTTCTTTCTTTTTTTTTTTTTAATTCTCAACATTTTAATGAATGAAGAAAAAATATTAAAAGCAAAAGATAACTAGTTCTGGGAAAGGATGTCTTAAGAAAGCAAACTGTGTCATACGTTAACAGCTAGGTTATTCATAAAACAAACGGTCATCAATTTAAGCTTCTTTTCAGTTTAAAAAAAAAAAAATCGTAATAATTCTGGAAAGTTTTTTAATATATAATTTGTTTGAGTACTTCTGGCAAAAGGATGTTAATTATTTTTATTATTTTAAGCTGATTAAAAACATTTGATAGTTTAACTATTAATGCTTTTTTCATTTTCAAAAGATTAAAGTAAGGTTTAAGAAAGAAAATTTTTAAAGAGACATTTTTAAGTATGTTAAAAAAAATTAAAAATAAAGCTTTATGAAAAATAAATTATATAAAATATGTTAAACTGTATTCCATACCTTTGGACAAGTCTGTGAGTTAAAAAAAATTGTTTTATACCTGCTAAAAAACTTGCATGTAGTAATTATTTTTATTTATTTTAAAAATCTTATATTCACTTTTTATGTATGAGCAAACATTAAATTTGAAGTGAAAGAGGAAGAACAAATATATTTCAATGATTTGATATGGTTTAGTACATTCCAACCATTGGATGTAATACAAAATTTGCATGACTATGTCATTTATTCTAGCAATCTTCTGTGTTCTGAATTCAATTTTCCCAATTTCTATAGTTATCAATTGATGGATGAGTTGAATTGTTTGATGCAATTCCAAATAATGTCTAATAGTAATAAAGGTATATATTCAGTAACTTTAGAAATCTTTACTTGGTAATCATTCAATAATTATTGCGAACAAAAGAATTTAAATAAAATTATGATTTATATTATTAAATTTTATAATCCTGCACTGCATAAATTTTATTATTTTTATTACATGATAAACACATCTATCCTAATCCACTTACACTGACAGACCTTTTCTGTTTAAAAGTTTGTACCAGTATAGGTGAAATATCATATATGAATGTGATCCAGTAATTGTGGCCCAGTAGTGATAGTGTGATAAAATTGAGGGACAAAAATTAACAGTCCCTTTGCCTTCCCCTACTGCCTAACAAATCATGTCTGGCTAAAAATTTCTGAAACCTTCTTCAATAAATGTACTATTCTTATAAATAATAAACATCTACATCACGTAATTTTGAGGGAAAAAAAAATTAAGTAGAAAATTCAAAATTACTTAGATTAAAACTTCTTTTTTTTAATCAAAAACTTCTAGTTATGTACAGATTTAATTCACATATTTATGTCATGTTTAGAGCAAAATATTATCAACATTTTTCCTATTTCGCTTACACTTACTTCTACAGGATATTTTCTCCAAAAGAAGGGGGGGGGGGAACTAAAGACAAACTGGAAAAAATCTAACTATGCATCGTAAGTCAGAACACATATTACAACTCTACATGTTAAGTTTTCGGGGATCAGATAGTTTTAAACCCATTTCTAAGTATGTTATCTACCTGTACATTCTCATGGAACCCCAAAGTGCCCTTTTTGAAATTTCCCCCCAGGCGGCTCTTTTTTCTAGCGTCAACACAAAATCTTCAATTTTATGCTCCAAAATCATGTTAATTCTGATCCCAAATCTTAGTTTTCCTCGCGGAAGCTAAATTTTTTTTGTGCTCCCAAATGGAATTTTTCTGCTCCCAAATGGAATTTTTCTGCTCCCAAATATAATTTTTCTGCTCCCGAGGTGCTCCCAAATGAAATTTTTTCTGCTCCCGGGGTGCTCCCAAATCGAATGTTGGAGTTAACATCCCTGTAAAGGTTTTTACAGAAAAGCTTGCATTCAACAGATTTTAACAAGTTCTGTCTGTAAATATTTGTACAGTAAAGTTGCATCTATTTATCCTTTTCTTTCCATGATTACATTTTATAGTAGCATTTTTAATTCCTTTATTTTATGTTTCAGCCAGTATGGAGATTAAATGGAGTGAAAAGTTTCACAACTTATCTGCAAGATATCAGTGTCCTTATTGCCCATATTCAACAAATTCAAAAAATCTCCACATTCACTTAAGGTCACACACTGGTGAAAAACCATTCAAATGTGAAGTCTGCTTTAAAGCCTTTTCGAAAAAAGAAAATATGAAACGGCATTATCGCTCTCATACTGGAGAGCGTCCATTCTCGTGTGCATACTGCAAGAAAACCTTTAGCCAAAAAGAAAACATGAAGGTGCATAAGTGTGCCTCTTCTCATTCTGCGACATCTCCTTAAAATGTACTATAATTTACTCATATTTGAAGAGATTTATTTATGTATTGTCTCTTCATTTTGTGTGAATTATTTTTCACTAAGCTTTGGTGTACAAATGTATCAGAAAATATATAATTGATTTAACAGATGTTGATTAAAAATGTTTATATGTATATTGCTTTATGTAAAAAATTTCAATACTGTAAAAGCACTTATTTTTGCGAGCCTGTCATAATCACAAAAATTAAAGCCTCGCAAAATACATTTTTATTTTATTTTATTCAAATAATAATAAAAAATTAGAAATTTTTCACTACAAAAATTTAATGTTTTATTGCACAGTTAAAAACTCTTTCTTGACAACTTTCTTTCTTACTACTGTTTCTTGAATACTATACAACTATTTCTTGAATATAAAACAATAATACAATTATAGAATGCAGCTCATTCACTTATATTTATACCAGCTTCTTTGAAGCTATTGATAATGGTGGGGAGAACAAATGTATCAAACAAAAGGAAGTGTCTTCAAATGCGTTATGCAAAAGGGGTTCTATATTTAGATACTCTTGTGGTATTTCTCAACTTTTGGTTCTATTCCTATAAAATTTGCATAATTTTCAGTTTTCAAAATCACCGATATTTTCATTTTTGCAAAAATTACAGCTTGCGAAAATAAGTGCTTTTACAGTATTTTATTTCTTAAGTATATTGATTTTTATATATACTAGCAAAAATAAATGCCTGTTTTCTTTAAAATTTTGTCATTTTAATTGGTGTGTTCTTAATACATTTACGAGTAGTTTAGAAACATTTTCTGAAGTGCTGCAGTATATTAATTTTCACATAAGCCATATTTTTATCATAGTTCCAAAATGTTTTAAAATATTCTAAAATAACCCATTATCTAAATTATTTGAGATGAGTTTTATGAAATTTCAGAAAAAATAGGAGTGTTACAGTGCGTTTCTGCAATTATGTACTAATTTTATTTTATTTATTTACTTTTGTTGTTGTTATTTTTGTTGTTGTATTTTTGTTGTTGTTTTATTTTTGTTGTTGTGTATTAATTTGTTTTAAGAACATTTATCAATAACTTAAAAGTAAATGTCACCCAGTTGGTGAGTTTCTTTATCAGGTCTAAAGGATAGTGTACTGACATTATCATTAGTTTAAAATTGTACTGTATTTATTAAGTATAGAAGTATCTGTCCTTATTCCTGGCTTTTCAAGTTTTACTTTTTCTGAAGGTACTTTTAAAGTCTTTTATCATTACACTGCTGACTTATCTGCAAATATAGCTGCAAACATAGCTTGTTTAAAACCTATATTTGCAATCGTACTTTTAAAAATTTGATGTTGTGTTTCTGTTTTGTATTTTTATAATCAAGTAATGCACATGTATAATGCATATTGATTCTGTAAAGTACAGGCATGAAAGTTTTCAGTCTTTTGACTGAATTCAGTCTTTTTTCAACATAATTTGGCTGTTTTTGAGGTCTATACAAATGAATTTAGTCATACTGAATACAGTGATACATTGAATATTATTAGTTTACTAATGAATGCATATGAAAGAATAACAGGTAATGTGTTAAATGTATAATAATAATTTATTTGTTCCAGGGGCGTAGCCAGAAATTTTTCATGGGGGGGGGGATGTTACGACTACTACAACTCATATATGTGCATAGATGTGTGTGATAATGTAGTGAATAATATACATTTTGTTTGACAAAAATTTCTCATGGGGGGGGGGGGTTATGACCCCCCCTAACCCCCCCCCCCCCCTTGGCTACGCCCCTGATTTGTTCTGTATGATCCTCAGCAAAGTCCAGTCTTTAGCAGGGATGTTAATTCTGTGCCGATTGGCTACAAAACGCAAATCTTGCACCGAAACTGTGCTTTTAGCCGATTTTTGCACCGAGCTGCGCCGAATACGTCATTTTGACTCTTTGTTAATTTTTTGCCACGCTTGCAAATTTTGCTTTTCTTATCTGCATTTATTGTAAGTGTTGACTCTAGATTGATTTTGCAGGGCGCAGCGCCCGGCGGCCCTTTTATCATCTTTTTAGTGCCCGGCAGCCCTATTTCTCTTCTTTATGCGCTCTCCTGCTTTTACATTTTTATTATTATTAGTCAGCAATCACCACTTTTTATTTCTTACATACCATTTGCGGCCCATCACTAAAATACGTTAATTAAAACAGCTCCTTCACAGAAATAAGATTGAGTACAATAACTCCATCATAAAAATAGGTCGATTGAAAGCAGCCTTTTCACGAAAACCTTGTCTGAAATCGGATCTTTCCCACAAATGCCTTTTTCAAATATTCTCTTCTTTCAGATAGAACTGAATTTTTCATTGTCTTTGCATTTGCGCAAGCTGAGTAACCCGAAAAGGGGCCTCTCGTTTGTTTTGTTTTTGCTGACTCAATGAGAAGTGTGATCGGCAGGGCAGAACTACCTGGGCATTTCACTTAGGAGTTGGGAGAAGAAAATACGGTTGGCAAAATCAAAATTTTCTTAAGTTTATCTAAAAATTTGAGATTTCATGTGTCAATCCTCAAATATCGGTAGCTACGTTTGATAAATAAGTAGTTGCGAATTATCAAACAATCATTATTTCAGAGTTCGTCGCCAGCTGTATATAGTTATTGCTCTTTATGTTTTTAATAGTTTTGCGTACTAGCAAGTTTTTTTTTTTTTTTTTAAATTTCCCCCTAAACGATTTCCTCTTTTTAATCGGCTTTCTTAGTACATATTATTCTTAATGTATAACAGCTATTTACTAACCATACATAATTAAGGATGATACAGAAAGTATGCCACAGCAAAACGACGTTTTGCGATTCTAAAATTTTGCGGGATTTGCTTGTTTGTTATGGCAAGCCTAGACAAGGGATATCTCGTAAAGGGGGTGCCTTGGTTGTGTGACTTTTAGTTCTAACGTGTATTGACGTTACATTTGATGAAACCGACAAAAACTCCAGACCGACAGTCGCGTGGCCGAATTTCTAACACTTCCGGCGTCTACTATGTTCAGTGGCTTTATCCACTCAAATCGATCTAAAAAACGTGCGATTGCGATGTTTTGCGAATAAAGCAATTGAAAGACATTATACTTTTGCCAAAAAAGGAGCATAATAATGATCTTTTGCTTTAGCAGTGTAGCGCTAGGGTTATTGGCGCCCGGTGCGGTCCTTTAGTTTTCCACCATATTATTTTTAAGTGTCCTGCTTTCCACCATCTTTTTTTTTTTTTAATCTTGCCACACGCCCCCCCTCTTATTACGCCACAGTTTTAATTATATAAAATTAGAGTAACTGCAGAATTTAGTAAATCAGATTATTGACAAGATTTGGTATTCTAAATATTCATATTATATATTTTCTGTTTTTTTTTTTTTTTTTAATTCTCAACATTTTAAGGAATGAAGAAAAAATATTAAAAGCAAAAGATAATTAGTTCTGGGAAAGGATGTCTTAAGAAAGCAAACTGTGTCATAAGTTAACAGCTAGGTTATTCATAAAACAAAGTCATCAATTTAAGCTTATTTTCAGTTTTTAAAAACTTAAAAAAAAAAAAAAATCGAAATAATTCTGGAACGTTTTTTAGTATATAATTTGTTTGAGTACTTCTGGCAAAAGAATGTTAATTATTTTTATTATTTTAATTATTTTAAGCTGATTAAAAACATTTGATAGTTAAACTATTAATGCTTTTTTCATTTTCAAAAGATTAATGTAAGGTTTAAGAAAGAAAATTTTTAAAGAGACCTTTTTAAGTATGTTACAAAAAAATAAAAATAAAGCTTTATGAAAAATAAATTATTTAAAATATGTTAAACTGTATTCCATACCTTTGGACAAATCTGTGAGGTAAAAAAAATATTTATTTTATACCTGCTAAAAAACCTACATGTAGTAATTATTTTTATTTATTTTAAAGAATAGTGCTTTTAAAAAATCTTATATTCACTTTTCATGAATGAGCAAACATTAAGTTAGAAGTGAAAGAGGAAGAACAAATATATTTCAGTGATTTGATATGGTTTAGTACATTCCAACCATTAGATGTAATACAAAATTTGCATGACTATGTCATTTATTAGCAATCTTCTGTGTTCTGAATTCAATTTTCCCAATTTCTATAGTTATCAATTGATGGATGAGTTGAATTGTTTGATGCAATTCCAAATAATGTCTAATAGTAATAAAGGTATATATTCAGTAACTTTAGAAATCTTTACTTGGTAATCATTCAATAATTATTGCGAACAGAAGAATTTAAATAAAATTATGATTTATATTATTAAATTTTATAATCCTGCTCTGCAGAAATTTTATTATTTTTATTACATGCTAAACACATCTATCCTAATCCACTTACACTGACAGTCCTTTTCTGTTTAAAAGTTTGTACCAATATCGGTGAAATATCATATATGAATGTGATCCAGTAATTGTGGCCCAGTAGTGATGATAGTGTGATAAAATTGAGGGACAAAAATTAACAGTCCCTTTGCCTTCCCCTACTGCCTAACAAATCATGTCTGGCTAAAAATTTCTGAAACCTTCTTCAATAAATGTACTATTCTTATAAATAATAAACATCTACATCACGTAATTTTGAGGGAAAAAAAATTAAGCAGAAAATTCAAAATTACTTAGATTAAAACTTCTTTTTTTTAATCAAAAACTTCTAGTTATGTACAGATTTAATTCACATATTTATGTCATGTTTAGAGCAAAATATTATCAACATTTTTCCTATTTCGCTTATACTTACTTCTACAGGATATTTTCTCCAAAAGTAGGGGGGGGGGGGGAACTATAGACAAACTGGAAAAAATCTAACTATGCATCGTAAGTCAGAACACATATTACAACTCTACATGTTAAGTTTTCGGGGATCAGATAGTTTTAAACCCATTTCTAAGTATGTTATCTACCTGTACATTCTCATGGAACCCCAAAGTGCCCTTTTTGAAATTTCCCCCCTGGCGGCTCTTTTTTCTAGAGTCAACACAGTGAAATCTTCAATTTTATGCTCCAAAATCATGTTAATTCTGATCCCAAATCTTAGTTTTCCTCGCGAAAGCAAAATTTTTTGTGCTCCCAATGTGCTCCCTAATAGAATTTTTCTGCTCCCGAGGTGCTCCGAAATGAAATTTTTTCTGCTCCCGGGGAGCTCCCAAATCGAATGTTGGAGTTAACATCCCTGGGCTTTTTTGTGTTTTCATGTTTGAAATTAAAATTGTGTGGTTATACACATGGAAATGAACATATTTAAAAATAAATGGTTTTAATAAATAAACTTAAAATAAATGTGTTCACTAAAGAAATGTATATTTGTTCTGTTACAAAATACTTAACCTTTATTTGTATTTATCATATTAATAGAGCTTTTCCTTTAAAATTTAGAACTTGACCCTTCTTTTGGTTTTTACTACAATAAATAAAAACTTTGTGCAAAAAACACACATAAAAGGATACCTATAGCAAGAGTTCTTGTCTAAATGATACTTATAACAAGAGAATTCTTGTTATAAGTATCATTTTATGTGTGTTTTTTACCCAAAGTTTTTATTTTTGTATCTTTAAACACCATCATTTTGAGTGTTTTTTTTTTTTTTTTTTTGTGTGTGCTTTTTACTAATTTCAGTTTTTGAGTTTTCTTAATATACTTTTTTAATATCATTTAGGTTATACAAGATTGGATTCTGTGAAGTTTGTGCGAAAGACTGCTAAATTTCACTGTGATTTTTTTCATATATAACAAATAATTCTAACCACTTTATGGTTCATGAACGAATACATACTGGAGAAAAACCATACACTTGTTCTGTTTGTGGCAAATCTTTTTCCCAGAAAGGAAATCTGGCATGACACTTGCGTTCCCACACTGGTGAATGCCCATTTTCATGCACAAAATGTAAGAAAAGTTTTGCCCAGAAAAAGAACTTAGACAAACATGCTTGCATTGTCTAGCTATCAATCAAGTGTGTCATTTGTAACTTAGTGTTTTTAGAGCTGTCAAGCATGCAAGATCTTCCAGAGTGTCTTCAGGAATACTTGTCAGCATGCAAACCCCTTGCAAGTCCATGTACTCTGGGAAGCATTTTGTGTCAGCCAAATTTTCATGCTGTTGTATTTGGACATTTGTCCGAGGCCCCCAGATGTATAGGGTCCCCAAATTGTTCATAAAAAAATTCTCTACTAGCAGTTTGAATTTTTCTGAAAAGATTTATTCATAAGTATTCAGGTCAAATTTTTATTTAGAAAATTATGAAGTTTTCTCATTGTTTAAACATTGTTGATTTTCTTACTTTTCATCATTTATGCTTCATATTTATAAAAACTGACCTACCATTTGAGGACATTTGACTGCATTCTGACTTCATGATTTATCCGATAAATACTATCTGGTTATGAATTTTCCTGATTATGCTGATGATCGGGTTCATAGTTGTGAAAATTTATAAATTTAGTTTTCAATGATTAAAGTTCATAAATTGTTGATTTATCACTTTATTTTTTGGAGAGGCCCCCCCCCCCCCCCAAAAAAAAAAAAAAATAAATAAATAAATAATAAAAAAAAAAATGTCTGAAGTCCTGAGGCTCCAAGCTGTTATAATCAAGGCCTGAGTATATCTTCCATCAGCAGAATCAATATGATCAAACAACAAGTTGTTTCTTTTTGTATTTAGAAAAATTTCTGTATTTTAGAATTCTGTAAATTAGAATTAATTCTGTATATTTTCTGTAAATTAGAAGGTCGCCAGACCATAAGAGAAATGTGAGCAAATATTTTGTTTGGGGCAGGGGTAGGCTGTCACATAACATAGTGAAGAGTAAGATGAAAAGAGAAGTTTCATCAGAGTTTGAAAGGAAGGTCTTAAATAAAAAGATATAAAGAGACCTCAAGGGGGGATTTCTGTGCCCTGCCAACATTACACCTATGCTGCTGATTATTTTTTAGTACCACACATCAATATGCCTATGTATTGTGGGGAAGTAAAAAGTCTTCATGTGAACAAAAATTGATACTTATTATACATTTTACTATTTTTTATGTTAAACTAGTTGCTTCCAAAGAATTCTGTAAACTTCAGAAGTTTTATTCTTCTAAGTTTTATTTATGCTCCTGAAGCAGAATTAAGTGTGTTGGCAATTATGTATTTATGTATCACAGTTAATAATACAAAATTTTACTTGCAATATTAAATCTAAATATTAAAAGTTTACTTAGAATATTAAATCTAAATATTAAGATATTACAGTTCATGAGACTATGTAAAGTTTCTGAGTTTATTTTTTATAACGGGCCAAAATAGATATTGATACTTCAAAAAATCTTAAATAAACTAACAGTATATCAAAAGTTGATATTAAGATTCCCTATGAACAAAAATATATATATAGTTTGAATATTTGAACACTTATCTTCTAAAAAAATGATTTATTTAGAATATAGAAGAAAAATCGAGGTGGATGGGAGGTGGAATGTTGATTGAGTGATATTTTAAAGTGTTGTTTACAAACATATTTGATGAAAAATGGTACACTTTAAAAAAAAAATTTAAAAAGAGCTGAGCAGTTTATTAAGAAAAAAAATCTAAAAATATATATTACAGTCAACTCCCGCTAATCCGCGACTCTATAATCCGCGATATATTTCAAATGTAAACAAACAAAATAAAGACACATAAAACATTAGTTAATACGGCGGATTAATTAGTTAAAATTTTTTATTTGGGAATACCTTATTCCCCCGTACACGATATATATTTCGGTTACACACATAACCATCTTCAGTCGTTTCTGGAGCTCTCACTAATGTCGGCTTCTTTTTATATCTTCGTCGTTCTTCTTCTTGAAAGTTCGATGCATGGGACGACGTCATGCATCGAACTTTCAAGAAGAAGAACGACGAAGATATAAAAAGAAGCCGACATTAGTGAGAGCTCCAGAAACGACTGAAGATGGTTATGTGTGTAACCGAAATATATATCGTGTACGGGGGAATAAGGTATTCCCAAATAAAAAATTTTAAGTAAACAAACAAGTTTGTTTACATTTTGAGCGGCATTTGACTGGTTGTATTACTATTATAGAAGTTATTTGATTGGCTGAATGTTATAAAGACATTTATTAATGATTTTCCACAGGTATTTGAAGTAAATAATTTCATATATTTGAGCATATTATCATGTAATTAAACACACAGAAACTTATATCCTAAGTTGCATGTGTTCAGTGAATGGATGTAAATAACGAACTCTGAAGCAATGCACCGTCCAATCACATCGCTTTACTCTTTTGTTGAATGAAACAAACAAACAAAAAAAAATCAATGAAAACGTTTGCTCTATGAGAAATGAGAGAGAGAAAATCTCACGAGACAATCTTAAAGATTGACCGTTGCAATTAAAATTGGGAGAAAATATGTAACATGTTTAACTTTAAACGCAAACCGCGATTTGGCAGAGGACACAACAGTTATGCAATTTTCGGATTCTCCCCCTACCTCACCCTTTTGATCTTCTGTCTAGCGATTTATTATGCAACAAAAACTTTTTCCACATAACTGTAGTTCTGCAGGAAGAAAGAAAGAAAAGCATAAAGAGACCACATGGCCTTTCTGTTTGTTTACATTTAACTGCCGGAGGAGCACATGCAGAAATAATGAATCATCAGCACTTGAAATGTAATGCACGTGTGTGTGAAGAGAATAACATTCTTTTCCTATTTAGAGCTTATATAATGGCGTAGAATATTTTTACATAACGAGAAACCGAAAATTACCTCACAAGATCTGAAATTAATGTAATACTGAGATATCAAATATACAAATGATGCACCGCATGCCCCCCCCCCCCTTCGCGAGCGACCAGTGAAATTCCTCCCTTTCAGATTGAGCTTGTTTATTTTATAATAGATATATTTAGTTAAAAACGGTCTTTTAAAGAAATTAAAAACAATCACTGCCCTTAAAAATAAAAAAAAGAATGTTTGTTTGAACTTCCGATTTGGGGTCCCTTTAAACATTTTGCAAAAGCAATCATTTGTCAGTGTCAGTGACCAAGAGTTACTGACAATTAGAAGGCTTCAGGACAAAATTTCTGAAGAAAAATTAGAATCTCTTAAACAAATTACAATCACTGCAATGTTTGAAAAAATGAAAAATAAAAATTTAGAGAGAATTTATTCTTTTAATTTTGTATTAGTAATTGTATTTAATATTAAAAATGGTGTTTTAGTTCAGCAGCATAAATATTTTCTTTCATGTGTCCTTTAGTAAATTCTCTGTAAATTTAATTGTATTATTTGTTGTGTTTTGACATTTGTGTTTTTATTCAACAGCATATGCATTTTCTTTCATCATTTCCTATTTGTTTACAGTAAATTGACTATAATTTAAAGGGAAATTCTAAATGTAAAAATGTAAAAAAAAAAAAAAAAAATGACCTATAATCTGCAAAATCCTGTAATCCGCACAACCCTTGGTCCCAGTAAGTACGGATTAGAGGGAGTTGACTGTACTGTATTTTCTGTAGTAGGGCAGATGGTCATTTGATTGATACCATATCAGTGGGATGGCATCATCCCATTGAGCATCTGCCCAATTAACATGTAGTAAGCATAGAAATTTTGTGTTTTTCCTTTTTGGGGGCTTTCATTTTATTTGAATAAAGATAAAAAATAATACATTGAAAAAAATCTAAAAACATTATATATAACTGTATTTTTGATCAGGAAGCATGTCAATCATGCAACGCCATAATATCATACCCACTGAGCATTGCCCATTGAGAAAATAGTAAATTTTAGACCATTTGCATTTCGTCTTTTGAGTACTGTCATCTTTTGAATGATAATTTAAGAAATCACCATTCTTAAACAAATAATTATTTTCTAAATAAGTATCAAAACGTATTATATTTGATTAAAGCTCATCATCCATATGGATTAATAAGTGAAAGAATTGTCGCTAAAGGCATCTTTTAGACTAATTTTGTAATTGAAAAGTGTAATTCAAATAACTGAAAATTTGGCAACATTTTGAAAAAGTATGGTTCAAGAAAAACATTCTGCAAAAGAACTCTAGGCATAAAAGGTTATTTTAAAATGCTGATTGTTTTCATTTTGAAAATTGTGAAAGTTTTAACTAAGGGGCAATATTTAATGAAGCACTATAAAAATCATTTTTGTCTGAAGACAGATCATCTCTGATTGACAATTTACGACCTCCACATTTAAAATCCGCAATAAAAGATTGTTAAAAATAATTTCTTATAGAAAATAAAATATAATGCTTTATTTTTGTCGGCAAATTTTGTACCTTTAAAATGAAATAAAATTGGGGGTGGGGTGATGCTGGTTGCATTTTACTAATTGGGAATTTTATTTTTTTGGGGGCTGTGTGAAAAGTTTGTATTTAGATTTGATATACTGGTACTGAAAATTTTAATTGGTTCCATGAAATATTATACCTTGTTTACATAACTTTGTAATTTATTGCATATTCCTATAATCAATATTAAGCCTAGGTCAGTGTTTTTGTGACACCTTGTAAATAAATGTATGTATATATGTAATCCACATACATACTGAAAAAATTTAAAAGATAACAAATAGGATATTTTTAAAGAAGTGCTAAGATTTCACATTTTGAACACAGCCTTTCTGAACTGTTGCAGCTCTCCTTATCTTACCTCTAGTTTGAAGCCTTTGAGAAAGAGTTCTTCTTTCCATTTCTTTCTCCACTCCCCCGATTCACGCATTCAGCAGTACTTACATGCATATGCCAGGATGGTGGCATCAAGCTGCCATAATACACATCTGCTGATTTGTTAAGCATAAAAAAGTCTAAAGTACTGAAAAAGCAAGTTGGTAGTAAAATTTAAAATTACTTATCTATTATTGGCACATTAGTTAAATACTGAGTGCTTATTTACAGAATTTTTAGTAAAGCAAAATTTACCAGTAAACACTGCCAATAATGCAGACCCATGGTTTTGAAAGAAGTTTCCTAATTCAGAATAATGAAAAAACATAAATGTGTAGAAGATTATGAGAATTAAATCTTCTGGAATCTTTGTGGATGAAAAAAGAAAAGATAGATTTTAAAATTTGGTATTAAAGCTGCAAATCCTTTACTTGTGTTAAACCAAGCCAATGCTGCTTGTAACCAACTGTTCACAAAAATGAGCAAATTCAGCAAATTTCAGAATCTTTCTTGTTTGTACAGTTTAAACTTGACTGGAAAAATCTTCCTGTTTTTCTGGAATTTTTTTTTAAAAAAAAACCCGGATCTTCTTGTTTTAAGGCAAGGTAGGTTGGCAGCTATGAGATATATAGATATGTATTATATTTCCTTAAAGCAAATGTGAAGGCATTGCTCAACATCTAGAATGCCTTTACAAATTTAACAAAATGTTTTTAGACATGCCTGCATAGATGTGTGTATCATGATTTATTTTACACACGCAGACACATAAAAAAAACCCCTTATGATATAGCAAATATTACTTTTTTATGCTCTATTTCATTTTGATAAGGTCATTTTTGTATGTATATTTTAGTTTAATAATTGTAGAACAGTTAAAAAAAAAAAAAAAGTCATCTGTAGGACTGCACATCAGAAGTGAAAACTTCTTGTCAAGCTTTCTAAAATTAATGCAGCTAAACAGGTTTTCACACATTATTGTATTTAAATTAACAAAATATAAAGATTTGTGAACGTTTATTCACATTTTTATACATTTTAAATTCTTTGCAAAAAATTAATTTTTTTTTAAGGCTGTAAGGAAAGGGTATCACACATTTATTTATGAAACTCTCACAATTTCTTGTACGTTTGTACACATTTTAACGCAATTTTCACTGGGTTAGCATTGGAAATTTTTGATTTTTTAATTTAATTATGTTTCAAGTTTCACGCTCGATTTGTGTGCACATTTAAAATTTAAAAAGAGAGAGGGAGTGCATGCACAGGCCGCAACGTGACACAGCTGGTGTATGCGCACGGTATACATCAGCGATACACATTTTTCTCCACGTGTTGGATTTTGTTCAATTTAATCAATAATTATGTACATGAATTTATTAATTATCCATCATTATGTACTTATGTTGTAATGAACAGTAATTCTGTTTATTTGTAATAAATGTTGGATTTATAATTCAAATTCAAATGCTCTGTAGCATAACACTTATAATTCAAATAATTTACAGTATATAATTATTAACACTCTCCACATTATCAAATGAATTTGATGCGCAATAACTAATAGCCATCCAAACTCAGTACAGTTTTTTAAATAAATGATGGAAAATTATAGCACCTACCCAGCTAGAAAAAGTCCACATTTTTTGCAAAAACATATAGATTTTACACAATTTGTGCATAAAAAAGTGGATATTTTTGAATATTTTGAAAGTATACACGTGTTGTGCAAATTATATACAGTTTTTATGCAGACTAAAACAAAAATTTAAGCAGTTTTAAATAATTTACAGATCAATCTCAAATTCTAATCAAAAAAATTTTAAATCTGATGCCTATAACTTAAGTTGAGTTATCACCTATCAAGTCACGAAATTTCATTTCTTTCACTTTAGTCGATTTTACAAGATGTGCGAACAAAATTTACGCAGTTTGAAAAAGTTTTAGGAAAATCTCAAAATCTAATACATTTTTAAAAACTTGATGCCTGTAGTTTAAATCGAGTGACCACCTATCATATATCACCAAATTTTATTTCATTTGCTTCAGTCAGTTTTATGTGATGTGTGAATAAAAAAATGTGTCACTGACAAAACAAAAGACAAACTTCTTTTTTTTTTTTTTTAATGGTCATACTGGGGTCCCAAATGCTTAAAACAGATATAAATCACAAAATATTTTAAGTGCACATGCAAAGTCTAAATTTTATTTATCTAGACTTGGGGCCAAGGCCTTTGGACTCGCTATGCTCACTTTTCGTGCGAGGCATTTGGCCCCTAAGAAGGCTTATTTGTAAAAAAGGCATAATTTCAACAGACAAAACCCAAAGATTGGATCAGATAGAATGTTACTGAACTACACATTGCTTGGTTCTTGCATGTTCATTGGTACATAAAAGTTTAAGCTTCACACTACAGTAGACACCCCCCCCCCCCCATAACACAGTAGATATTTTCTGTGTTGTACGGGTCCTGAGCTATACTCCACCTAGAGTGCAGACTCCCTGTATAATCGCTGGAAAAATTATTTGCACTCCACAGAAACACAGTGATATTTAATGCTGCCATTCAAAAGTTATATTAATTAGGTGCTAAAGCTCCATTATCCATATATGTATATAAAAAATCCTTTGCGGATTGGCATATTTAGCATCACGAAATATATCATTGGAGAGATACGATAGATCGTACCTAATGCCAAGATGGCACTTTTTAAATCAGTTACAATTAGTTATCCTGTTTTGGAAAAATGAATAATCACTAATTCTTTACTCCTGTTGTCTAAGAGAACTTACTTTTTGAAAATCGTCAACTTAGTGTTACACACTTTGAGTTATTTATTTCACATACTTTTTAATTTGGCATAAAATTGGTGTAATTCTACTTTATGTTTGTCAATTTCACGCAACTCTACATACTTGGAATTGCTTTGTTTCAAAGGCATGACTAATTTTATGCTGGCGGAAGCAAAAAGGACACAGTTTAAAAGTAAGTTAAATTTCTTACGTATTATGGCAGCTCTAAAATTCAATGATGTCACAATTCACTTTTTCTCCACATGTATCTCAGTGTAACGGTCACGCCTATTCAGTGTTTTTTCTCCATCTCAAAAGTACCCAACGCGCCTAAAGAAGTTTTCACTTGAACTTCTCCACACGTATCTCAGCGTGATGGTCACGCCAATTCAATGCTTTTTCTCCATCCCAAAAGTGCCTAAAGAAGTTTTCACTTCAGTAATAATAATAATAATAATAAGACTCCTATTGAATAGATTTGCTCTTGTCTTTGATTGTTTTGTATAAAATATTATTCCTGTTTATGTATTTTCAAGATGATTTAATAGGAATTCTATATACTTATTCATATTTCCCTTCCAAATTTTTTTCAGTGGTTGCGAAATGGGACATTCACCAGGATTCTCGACTACTGCCTAGGTTCCATTGCAAATATTGTTCATATGCTACCAATCACTCCAGCCATTATCATAGCCATATGAGAAAACATACTGGAGAAAAGCCATTCAGCTGCGGATTTTGCTTGAAATCCTTCTCACAAAAATCCAGCCTTAAAACTCATATGAGATTGCATACTGGAGAACGTCCATTTATATGTACAGTTTGCAAAAAAGGTTTCTGTCAGAAAGGGTCTTTAAATGCACATAGATGTTCATCATGTGATGATGATATTGTTACTGTAAAAGAACTTTAGTTTTTGTTCTGTGTTTAGAATACTCCATTTTATGTTAGAAATCTTGAAATAGCATTTCAATTTGAGATTTTTTTAAAATTTGAATTTGTAAGCTGGAGAACATTTATTCTTCTTTTAGATTTTTCTGTGTTATATTATATACAGGGTTTTACTTAGAATGAACATAAAAATTAAAAGTCTCAAATTTTAATAAATGAATAAATGTTTTTAAAAAATGTAATTGCTTTTAAAAATTTTGCTCTTTCTTGTTATAGTTGATTTATTCATCATTACTAGGGCTGTACAAAATATAAAGATTTTTTGCAACTATGCGGCATTGATACGGTAGTTTATATGCAGTATTTATAGAATTTTTTTTCAATAATGCAGATGAGTTGGAAAATAACTACATTAAAAATAACAAAAATAATATATAATCAAAAACGAATATGTGCTGCATTAAAGTTTATTAAAATAAAGTGATGTTAGTCTGGAAGCTGATGATCCCTTCAAACTCTGCCTCTTTCTTGTAAATATTTGGGCCTAACATAAAACTGTTCTTTCACAGTCTACAGAATTATGTAAAACCGAGAGAATTTCTGTGCTTTGAGTGTTAGTTCTGGAAACCTCTGTGAAATAGCCTCTGAATTACAAAATCTTACTAAGTTTTCAGCGGAACATTCTTTGACACACCTCTTGTAAGCAGCATATACTCAAGCCTTATTTGTGAATCAAATCCTGGAACATTGTTAAAGACTTCTGCACCATCAACATTCATGTTAGACAATAGGTCAGGGTCAAATACTTGAGCCGTTTTCCTGAATTTCAAACCAGGTTGGGAAAATTTAATCCTCGCTTTTTGGATACTTTCATTTCTGGGCAATAATAAATGTTCTATTTCGTTTATATTTTGTGGCAACTTTCCCATCTATGGTCTCAAATTTGGATAGAAAGGGTTCTTGTGGAAGATGTGTTGAGAAAAAATTAAAAAATAAAAGGTTTGTCAAAAAATGTGGTGTTTTCCAAAAGTTGTAGTTTATGCGGAGAATCATAAATTATGCAAAATTCTACATTTTTGCATATTTTATAGGATCCTAATCATTACCGTGTTTCAAATATAAAATATACTTGATACTTTTAAATTGAGTTTCTGTGCGTTCATGTATGTCAATGAAAAGCTTAATGCTTTTCATTGTATTGTGTCAAATTAAGAAAATAATAATAAACAGCTTCTAAAATTAAGTATTGATTTTGGATTAATTGTTAAGAAACTTATAAAGTATCTAGAATGTTAATTATGTTGCATCGTAAATTTTTGTCACTCTGATTGAATAATTCCCCCCCCCCCCCTTTTTATCTGTGTGTTTATATATTACCAAAGCAATTTCTTTTTTATTATATTAATACATTTTTGTGCTATTTTATTTAAAAAAAATACCACAAAAGCTTTTATTTTAAAAAAAATGTACTTTTATTTCATAGTCAATATGAGAAGTTGGAATCAGAAATGTCAAGAAAATAGTTTTAGACATCACTGTCCATTTTGTTCATATGCAACAAACATTATCACCAATCTTCAAAACCACAAACGGACGCATACTGGAGAAAAACCATTCAAATGTAATATATGCACCAAGGCTTTCGCCCAGAAGTCCTATCTTAAAGTACATTATCATCGACTGCATTCTGGTGGAAGGTCTTTTTCCTGTATTCATTGCCAGAAAACTTTTAGTTACAAAAGTAGTTTAGCTGAACACGTTTGTACATTAAATGATCTTCCAACATAATGTATTTCTTACGTGTGAAAATTTATGTATAAATTATCTTTATTTTTTCATTCTTGGTGGCTTTTAATTGTATTTCAATTCCTTATACTTTTTGTCTAAAAATTATGCATAATTAAAATTATGAGTTTATGTAGTGAATAAATAAATACAGAATTCTCTCTTTTATATATTCATTTTATGAAATTTTGTATAATTTAATATGTTTTTGTTTGTTGCATCTATCTAAAAATTGTATAAAATGAACAAATAAGTTATATTTGTTTTATTTTCTTTATGTGATCAGTTCATTCTGCTGTAGTTTAGTAAACTTTTTTTATTTATTTAATTCTCTTTTTTCCAGCCAAGAAAACATTTTTGTATTACTTATTACTTTGCTTTCCCTCTGTTTTCTTTGCATTTTTTATAATTTTTTTAAAGTGTATGCTAGTGAAGCGTTCACTTTATGCTGTAAAAGTAGTTATGTTAATGGATAATTTTTACTTTGATTCATCAGATTAATTTTTATTTGCAATGCCATCAATTTAATAAACAGACAACCTGCTTATTTGCACAGTTAGAATTATGTTCTATTGATATTCATGCACATATTATTTTTTGTTGAATTCAATGAAGATTTTTACAAATCAAACTCCATATTGTGAGTATTGCTCGTATTTTTATGTTAAATACTTTTGATTTAGCATTTGGTAGTATAATTCAGTGGTTTCCAAACTGAATCGGTCAAGGTGGTTCCCAGGACAGACCCACCTTGACCATTTTTTTTTTCGCGAACTGCTACTACATAAGGATAACCAATGGGCTATATAAAATACTATAGTTTGCTATATATGAAGTACTATAGTTTAATTTTTCCCGCCCTTTTCACAACCCACCAAAATTGCTCCTGCAACCCACCAGCAGGGGGGGGGGAGAATTTTAACAAAAAATTTAATTTATTATCCATTTCTCATACACTTGGCAAAATTACACAAACTCAGCTGGCAAAAGTAAGAAGTTGTTAATACAATTGATGAAAAATTAACCCTCTTGTCACCGAATAATGAAAAAAATAGGGAGAAAATCTGTCTAGCATTTAATGTATCTAAAATACACTTGTAAATCATGTGCAGTAAGTTTTTTTTTTTCTAATGTCTATTTTTTAATGAACTGCATATATTATTTAATATATTTTTGCATTTTTGAAGCATTCTGTTATGTTTGAAATTAATTTAAAGGCACACACATATTAATTAAATGTTAAAGTTTAAGAAAAAATTTGAAATAGCCTCATATGAGGTTCAGGGAAACGAGAGGTTTAAATAAGTTGGTAAAAACCACAATATTTGACTCACCAGTTTATCAACATCCCCCCCCCCCAAAAAAAAAAAAAAAGTCTTAGCAATGGCTCTGGGAACCACTAGTATACTGTATCTGTTCTGTACTTTTAAATGTCGTAAACTTTGTACACATAATTCGCTATTAACTTAGTTTGCCTTTTCTACCATCTTATAACTCAAAATGTTGTTTCTTTAACATTTTTCAGTATAAATAATGTCATTATTTAATTGTAAGTTAGGTCCTTTATAAATAAGACAATACTGTATCAAAAAGGAATTAGAAAGCTCTACAAACATGAGTAGAAGGTTAGTTGTATTAGATTTTGTATTTATTTCATTGATAACTCATTTGTAATTTTTTTCCCCACTTGAATGTCATTGTTTTCTGTTTATTTCAAAATTGTATTTATTCCTTAAATTGACTTAAATCTGCTACAATAAATAATTATGTAACAAGTCTCTTTTTATATTGCCAACCATTAAATGAAAATGGGCTCTTAATTATTGTTTAAATAAGAAAATATCAGTGATGTGCTGCACTACTATAAAATATTTGTGAAGCAAAGGTTTTATAGCTAGCTGTTTTAGCATTCTATTTTAGTAAATGCTCAGACAGAGATTTTGCAATTGTCATATATTTTATATTTTAGCTATTTTACAATTTTATTTTAGCTACTATATAATTATAAGTTAGTCCTAATTTATTTAGACTTACTTTAGTCATTAAAAAAAATTTGTATCTTTCTCTTTAGAGATGTTGGTACTTGCGTATTATCCCGGCCATCAATACCGCCAAATTAGTTTTTCAGAAAATATGCCGGCAAGCTGTTGCTAATCATATTCAGAACCATCAATAATTTCATGTGCTTGTTATTTATCTTGGCAAAAAATCACTCGTCTTAGTTGACCACTGGGATAATACGTAAGTACCAAAATGTCAGTTATTTCTATGCTTAACCCTCTGAGAGCACTGGAAATGGGCAATAATGTAAAGTTGTTTTTATGGTAAAATTTTCATGTAGCTTTAAAATTATGCAAAAAAAAAAAAAAAAAAGATTTTTAATTATTAAAAAACAAGCTCCTAAATTACTTACAAGCTTTAACTAAGAACATATTTTATGATACCTGATTGTTAATTTAAGTTATAGATGCATTCCAGTGAAAACTGGAACGAAGTTGACGAGATTTTATGTTTCAACTGCTTGGAGGGTTTAGTAATAGCTCTGAATTAACATGATTTAGAAATTTTAATAGTAATGTTATAATTTTATATTTCAAAAGCATCTTGTGTTAGTGCATGCATGTATGCTTAGTTAAAGTTAATTTTCTTAAAAGTAAAAACCTAAAAAAATGTGCCTACATTTTTTTAAGGAAATTCATTTTCAATTTTCCAGTTTTGCAAACATTTTGAGAAAATGATGAATTTTGAATACAGATTACTTTATTTCATTAAATTACAATATCTTTGTTATTGCAATTATATTGGATGATACAAAATAGATGTTAAAGCAATTATCTTTTAAAATGTATATGATCAAAACATACTTTTAATTAGAAACATTCGTCAAACAAAGAGTAACTTTCAGATTTGGCAACTTTTTTACTTTGTCTGTATACATATTAAAGTACAAAATTTAATTTTTATGCAGTCACTCATTTCCTATCACTTATATTTCGAAAAATTTTGCACTAAGAAGGTAATAAAAAAATCCATGTCTTAACTGAAATAGTTAGCGATATATTTAATGTTAAAAACAAACGATGACTTACATCTTTCTACCTGCTGTTTTGGTGACTATTTTTCGAAGAAAATCTATTTACTTTAGGGAACCAACTGTGAGTTGATAAAAGTTAAATGATGATCCCTTTGTTGGAATATGTCAAATAAACCTATTCAAGCGTGTGAAATGAACAGGTTCAATTTTACTTGAACTCACAGGAACTGCATTATGAAATGGTCAATATTTTAAATTTTTTTTGGGGGGGGTGGGGGGAGTTCATCTACTAAATATATCTCGCTTCTAGGGTAAGAATTTCAAAGTGTATTAAAAAATTTCAAAGTAAGGGTATAGGCTAACTTTCACTAGAAACTGCCAAACATGCATTATAGGAAAATTCTAGTTAAAATTGGATTTCCAGGAGTCAAAGGTGTCTGTTGAATGACCACGAACATCAATTAATGAAAGTTGAAAAGTAATTTTATTTTCTCACTTTTGAGACATCCCCTTAGTACTAGGTGACAAATGCCAAAATTTTTAACTTGTGATATCTTGGAAACTATTCCACTCAAAGGCACATAATTTTTTTCATCTATACCCTTAGACACAGATCAACATTTTTCTAAACCTGAATATTAGGAAAGGAGAGACTGTATGAAAATTAAATTTTATTATTTTGATATGTATGCAGCCCCTAGTAAAAAAAAAAAATTACCATATCTAAAAGCTACTCTGTATTGGACGAACTTTTCTAGTTGAAAGTATGTTCCCATCACTTACAGTTTAAAAGATAATCGCTTTAACATCTATTTTGAATCACCTGATGTGTGTGTGTGTATTGAGGGGATAGCTACACTTTTTTACTTAACATGTTTTTAATTATTATCTATATAAAAGGATTACAGTAATTAAGACCATATTTAAATGAGGTGCAAATTTCCTTAAAAATAAAAACTCACGTTTTAAATTCAAAATTTTTTTAACTGATCTGAACTGTACTGGGCTGCGAGAGGAAAATAGTGGTCTATAGACTTTTCCTAGGTGTACGAGAAAAAAAAAAAAAAAAAAAAAAAACTATTGTTTTATTCATTGCTTCTATGAGGCTACTGATGATACTATTTTTGTCTCCGGACGTTGGTGGACACCTGTAATAGCTTCTCAAATAAATTGGAGTTGTTTAAGCCTTTTTATTAATATTATTTTCTTTTCTTTGTAGTGCTTTAGTATGTACTGTGTGTAATTTTAATTAAATGTTTTTGCTGTATAATTAAATGTATTATATTACTAAAATAAATAGAAATACCAGTATTACACAAAGTTACAATAATTTTATTCTAAACTTCTTTTTTATTTTGCTTGCATAAACATTTATTTTTGCTTCAGATGCATTATGTAGTTTATTAAAGAATATATTATACAAAGCAATTTTAACCAGTTTAGACAAGCATATATATTTTTATATTAATAAAAAATATAATCAAATAACACTTCATAAGTGCGTAAATAAAAAAAAAAGTAAATAAAAGATTAAACAACAGCATATGATGAATAAAAATGGTGCTACTGAGCTCTAAGGTTTTCTGAAGTACTTCTTCTTGTTTCAGCTAAGTCGTATTTTTAAAATATTGTAAAGGAGTAAAATTTTTTAAGGATCAACTTAAAACCTTCAACAAAACTGCTCATAATTTTTCCATTGTATTTGGCAATAGTTTTGAGTATCAAGGTATCCTCTTGTTAAGTCTCAGACTCTCAAAATGTCTGATCCCATCTTTTTTTGATAGAATTCAGAAGAAACATTGAGAAAGTACTGGGATTTCACATGACGAAAAAACACATCCCATTTGTTTAGTTTGAATTAAAAACTTGTAGCCATTTCTCAAGGAAATGCTCAAATTTTGTTTCATTTGACTCTGCCCCGAGCAAAGAGACTGGCTGTGCCTGTTTTTAAAACACCTAGGTACATACCTCAACTATGATGTAACTACTCTTCTATTTACATATAGCCAAATGACATGTTCATCGACAAGGATGAATTTTGACTTGAAATAAGTTTTGCTTTTAACTCCCATCATACAAAGCTTCATCAGCACTAGAAAAATAATTATTCCTGATAATTTCTTGTAGTGAAAAGGTATTTTAGTAAAAATCTAATGATTAAATAATTCATAAAAATAAATTTAAATTAGAAATTAAATACAAATCTCTTTAAGCAGGATGAATAAAAATGCAAATGTCTCTAACATTTTTGAAAAGTTTTCAAACTGCCACATGAATATTAATTAAAATATTCTCATTTACATTTGTTCTTTTATTTTTCTGATTGTGTTTTTTAACTTCTGATGGGTACAAATTTTGATGGGCTTGTATACATTCTGCGATCAATGTGATAACTTGTTTCCTTGTGATCAGAAAAGTATTTAGGTAACATTAAAATTCATTTTTTTCATCCATTCATATTTTAACTCTCATTTTATATGTTATAAAAGTCATGACTTTGTTAAAAACATAACTTTATGTATACTAATTCAAAATATTCTATAAAAATAAGCCAGAACAGTACCATGTCTTGTTAAGCCAATGTACATGTGCAATATTTTTAAAATTTTCCTTAGAGAATGCAGAATTTTGTGCATGTTAACTCACTTTTCATTTATTGGATTTTTTTTCCCAGTAATGTTTGTATGATATATTTTACTACTCAATACTTATTAAAAATTAGGCTAACCTGTCTTTTTATTTTTCTATAAATTAGCCTTTGGGAAATAGTATATAAATAAAAAACAGAGTATCAGCAATAATGGAAGTCTTGACCACTACTCTTACTGAATTCTTAAAAGTTTTATTGTCAATGCATTTTCTGTTGTTAAATTCACTTGTCGAAAATATGTAAAACAAACTATTATATCTTGGGCATTGCAAAACAAATTTATTTCAAATTGAATGTTTATGAAATGTTTGGGTTTTCATTTGTGTAGATCATTTTAAAGCACTATTAATGCAAAATAGACTGAATGCTTTTTCTTGATAAAAGTAATGAATTAAAACTTTTTTACTTAGAAAGAGAATAATAAGAGAAAATTGAGTATATGTATATTTAGATTTTTGTAAAAGCTGAATATAATGGAAGTCTGAACTTTTTTATATTGTCTAGGGCTTTGGTTATATGGTCTGGTATGTGTATGTAGACTTGTCACACCAGACATCTTGTGTTTTCTCAAAATCATTGTTGCTAGTTTTATTGCCAACTTCTCTACTTATTCTAAAAGATGTGTGTGTTTGTGTGTCTATCGATAGCATTACGGGCAAACAGCTTCAAGTAGAATTACCAAATTTGGTACACAGGAACTTCTAAACATAAAGTTATGCACCTCGAAACAATTTTTTCAAAATTCGGATTTGAATTATTTTTATTTTATGTTTTATGCAATTTTTCGCATTTTTTTCTTGCCTAATTCGTAATAACTGCGGTAATTACGTTTGCACCAAAACGGCTTTTGCGTCATCAGATAGAGGAGAAAATTTTCTTTTAAAAAGTTTTTTTCTGAATATGTCGCACAATTTGCAGATTTTTAGGAATATTTTTAATAAAAATGACAAAGTTTTTGTAAAATAATTTGTAAACTGTTGCATCTTGAATTCTATCTGTCATAACTTTTTGATATTTTGGCAAATGATAAAACATTCATTTCACCCACTTTTAAAATAAAAATGAAAAAATTATATAAATTAAGTGATTTTTTATGAATTTTAATGTAAGGTAATGTTTAGAATTTAATCGCATCGGTGTGATGACACTGTAAATCAGTCACAATACCAGATTTTTAAGGTAGGTTGCCACAGAAAGGATTAGAAAAGCTCTGTTTTTTCAACCTACTGATAAAGTTTTTAAACTGGGCACCAGATTTTCAAATCGCAATGAAATCTCCTTCACTGATGTCAAATGTTTTAAGATGCATTGGAAAGAGAATGTTTTTAAAGATTTCCTATTCTATAAATACGTAAAAATTAGACCACGCTCTTAACACAATTTATTCCCGCTCATTTTTAACACAAGCAGACAACATTTTGATTAAAACTTGTGATAGAACTTTGAGAAAAAATTCACTATTATTATAAGTGGTATTTCAATCCGTTGCTTAGATTTAAAAATTGAAATGTTTTAACACAGCTTAAAATGTTCTTCATTTTGAAAGTTACAAAATTCGTTTTAAATAGCATAATATATTAAAGTTTTTTTATTTACATTTTTATTTTTTGCATTTAATTATGCCGAAGCCATACATGTTTCCTGGCACATGCATATTGCAAGTATAGTTTTATTTTAACATTGATTATGTTCCTCCATAGCGGCCTTGAATAAAGCAAAAAAAATTTTCAACGTTGTAAGTTTCAGTATTATACCGTTTGAAAACTGCCTCAACTACCTCAGTTATCTTTTACGGCAGTTAAACCGTCACACTATAAATGAAAAAATGCATGTAATTTGTATACTCTGCAACACTAACGTCTTATTCGCCATTAGAGCGATTCAAAATAGCTCCTCGAGATTACACATCTTGATGTTTTTCATGAAACAAAACCATGGAGGATCTATAAGATATCATTATATTGGATGCATGGATAATTAAATTGGTACAGCATGGATATTTTCTGTCATGGCGAGATGAAATGTTTTGTGATGCTAAATACGCCAATCTGAAAGAATTATGTATGAATTAAATATATATGGCAAGCTTCCTTAATGGCAACCATAATGCTAATGCGTAAATGACAAAGAATCACCGCAGAATAAAAAGGTTCCATTGGTGCCAAATATTTAAGCTGTTTCTTTAATTTGAACATTAAAGAGGGAGAAATGAAGACACATACTATTAATATTATAAGTAATAGGTAGTAGTGATAGATTTGTTAGAAAAATATCAACAAATCACAATGTACCACATTAATAAATATTATTAATAATTATTAATTAATTAAAAGTGTTTTATTCATGCTTTTTCAACTGTTGTCTTACAACTAACTAAATGATAAGTAATTCTTTGTGTTAATACAGCAGAGAGCCAGAAATCCGCACAGCTTGGGACCATGGCCACGGCGGATTTTAGGATTTTGCGGAATTCGGGCCAAAGATAAATCATTGCATTTCTGATTTTAAAAAAGGTAGAATACAATTTCAATGAAATAAAAACACAGTCAAAAGTATTTCACTTATATTTTCACATTAAATACAAAAGCATAGGAGAAAAAATTACATGAAGACTAGCCCAGCAAATGGTTTCAAAATTTACTTTTTCTAATTTTGAAAGCATGTTCTATGGTGATTTGTTTTAAAATATTATTTTTCTCTACTTTTAGTTTCTTTATTTCTTCCCTTTTTCTTATTTATTTATTTTTGCAAATGGTAAATTATCATTAATTCTTGTTCTGTTACCAGGCTTTGCTGTCCTAAAAATTTAAGGTATTCTTCTCCTAAACTTTTATTAAACACAGGGGTAGGAGCCGGTCACTAAAAGTAACTTTTTTTCAGCAAAGTCACTAAGGTCCATATTTTTATGAAAAAGTCACTAATTTGTCACTATTTTGAGTAAAAAGTCACTTTTTCAAGAAAAAAGATCGATAGTCGCGTATTATTGGTTGGCGTCTAAGCAAATTGCCCTATTTCATTGGTTGTGCTGTGGTCAATCGTGAATGAAACACTATGACATTTATACATTCAAAGAAGTCTATCCTCTCCTGGAATGCACGTGGAAGAAAGACCGAAGTTTACATTTTTTTTCCCCCAACATTTTATATGTACTATTTTAAAAATATTGAACAGGGATGAGAATCTTCCGCGGAATTGCATGTTTTAGTTATTTTCTCACATTTTATTTATTTAAGAATAATATGTGATGTGGACTCTCATAATTGCAGCTGCCAATTTCAGTTTGGAAAAAAAAGCACGGTGTTCAAGATATTTTTGAAGGCTCTTTCCCTGCCTTAGCGTTTGCAATAATGAGACTTTTTGTTTTATTTTAGCATTATAAATGTTTCACAATGTAATATGGGTCCCCCATAAAAATAATTTTAAGGGCAAATGCACTGAAAGACCCGTTCTTGGAAGCAATACTGTTCATAGAGAGTTTTTTTTTTTTTTGCTTCTTTTCAGTGATGAATCTGCCGGTATCCAATGATTGCACAAAGCTAGTTCCCAGCGGAGCATTTGAATACTCGCCAGGGAAACACCACTGATCACAGGAGTAGTCTTCTTCGTTGCATCTTTTCAAGCGAACAGGGCCCGACCAGTGGCATAGCGCTTTGAACTGGGAGACGGAAGGTGCCTGGTTCAAAACCAGGTCTCGTCTGCCCACCTAACCGTTCGGAGTTTTTCGTGGTTTCCTCCGAATCTTAGCATAAGTGCGGGTTAGACCCCTTTAAAAGACCCCCACGGAGGGCACCCCATCCATAGGCCTAGATTCCTCGTGCAGGTAATTGGCCTTAATCCCACAACAACATCAAGCGAACTGGTTAAACAGTGTACTAAACTTCCTGACAATTCGCAGACTTTTAGATTTAAGTGTACTCTGAAAAGGGTGACTTGACCTTTGACTGAGCAATGGCATGTGTGCTCTCCCTAAATAACATTTAATGATGTTGAGGTGCCTTTGTGTTCCAGGGACATTTGTTGACTTGCGAGTGGGTCAAGAAGGAAGATCGGATAACGTCTTTTCCAAAATAATTTGGGTTTTCACGTTTACGTAATAGCACAACACAGGAATGTATTTAACAGCATTTCATTATATAAGCTAACCATTGATTGGAATTTTATCATTATTATGCAATTACTTGCAAAGGTGTTGATAGGTTTTTCAGTGCCCGGGGACAACTAAAAATTTTGTGCCCCCTCCTACTTACCGAAATACAACTTGGAAAAGTTTTATAAGCAATTTGGCGCTCCTTGTGTGCTGCGCCTAGGGACGCAGTCTAAGTTTTACACTAAGTCTGTCTTTGATTTTATGAAATTGCTTAAAATGCTCTTTTTGAATAATGATAGCCTATTTTTCCTTACTGAATTTTCTCTATCTAAAGTTAATTACTAAATATTTACTTAAAAATGATTTAATTTGTTTCGTGGGTAAAATTTAATTGTAAAAATTATCTGGTACAACAAGGATCATCGCAGAACGAAAATTGTTTCCGTTTCGCGACCCTTCACAAAATTACAATTGATTAAAACGGCCCCTTCACAAAAATATAATCGATTAAAACGGCCCTTCATTCGTATTTTACCCTATATTTTAATTTTTATCAATTATTTTAACAAAAAAGTGACTTTTATTATAAATTGGCAGGAAAATTTATGAAAATAAGTGTTGTACTTCATAAAATTGAGCATTGAAATTCACAAAAATAAGCAATTTTCACAAAAATGGGACCCTGAAAAAAATTCCTTAATCGACCCCTGCACACGCAGAAATATTTTGATGGCTAAATTTGAGCTCACGCACTTGTACTCCTTTTTCATCTTGTGCTTTCTCATCCCTGGTTAAATATTGTATTTAATTAATGCTATGGTTAAAATTAAAGTTCTGAGATTCATTAGAAAGGCATTATTTATATTTTTCAATGTGTTAAAATAATAGCAGTGGCACAACAACCGCGGCAAATGAAATGCCTTGATACATATTGATGCAAAAAGCATACTTTTCAAAAATTCTGCTCCCAAATCTGTGCTCCCCCCCCCCCCAAAAAAAAAGATGCACAAGTTATCACAGTAAAATTAAAACAAAAATGCTTAATGGTTTTAGAATTTTCTCACTTCCTCACCTCTCTCTTCGAACTACTTCATTTCATAGATTCGTGTAAATCAAACATCGAATATAACCACTCTGGTAACTCAAAGTATCCCACTATTGAAAAGTTTGTCAAAATGTGTTTAACTATATATCATGGTAGTGCAGATGTTGAGAGAGGATTTTCTCTTTCATGAAGAATCCTAACAGGGGAGAGAGCTGCCATGAATGAACAAACTTTAAATGCAAGATTAAATGTTATAGATGGTTTAAAATTGTTTGATAACAACCCTTCTAATGTACCAATTACGAAAGAGCTGCTGAATTCAGCCCAAAATGCTCATCACAGCTATACACTGTACTGTGAAGAGCAGAAAAGAAAAGAAAGTGAAAGAAAGAAAGTAGTAGAGAAAAAGAAGAGAGATGCAGAAGAAGCAGAAAATAAAATTAAAGCAAAAAGGATAAAAGCTGATTTAGATTATTTAAAACATGATTTAAAAGAAACTCGAAAAAAATACCAAGAAAAAAAAAAAGTCGGAGAAAAATTATTTGAGGAAGCCAGTAAGAGGCTAAAACCAGCAACCTCAAAAGGTAACACTCAGGAAATTCATTTGGCTCAAGGAATGATGGAAGGTGTTGAGAACCTAAAGTGCGAAGAAATACAACTTGAAAAAGAAGTTTTAAACCTTGAAAAGAGTATCGAGAAGAAGACATCTAGCCTAATTTCAAAATTTGTAAAGGAAAAATGAAATTTGAGTAGAGAAAAATGCAAAGACCAAAATTATATTCAGCGTTGTATTTTTATTATTATTTTGAATGCAAAATACTAGACTAAATAAAATACTAAGAATTTTTAGTTCAAACTAACATTTTTTATTTCTTTTAATTTCAACTTTGCCACTAAAGCCTTCCATCTATGTAGTATTTTTTTTAATTGCAAAATGAGCAATTAAACTAAATTTTTTATTTTAATGTCTAAAAAAATTGTATTGATTAACAAAAGCACTCAAAATAACTGTTATTTAAAACATTAAAAACTTTGCACACACACACACACAAAAACAAAAATACCACCTTAAAAGTTATTTGTAGGGCCATATAGCTGTTTCAATCGAAAAAATTTCAATCTTCAGTAGAAATAGAAGTCCTTCACAGTCCAGTCTCTCCTAGACAGTGAATGAAAATATATCTACAGAGAAGAAGCTCAAAATTTTTTTGATGGAAACAGCTATATAACCTGACTTTTTTATCATTTTATTGTTAGTATTGTTTGTAAAATATACTTCTAACAAAGCAAGCTTCACATATTCATTCTTTTTTCACATATAACATATACTTAAAAAAATTTCATATATAGTCACTTTTTTTCATAAAAATGGTCACTTTTTTTGCAAAAATAGTCACTAAATCAACTTTTTTTGAGGGAACGAGTGGCTCTGACCCCTGTAAACAGATTTTATTATCATTATTACCATATAATAATTATTATTATAAGTTTTCATCATCATCAGAATCATATTTATCTAGATTCAAGACACTTTTCAACAATTTCATTACTAGTGGATGACTGCAAATTTCATTATTTACATCAGAAAAGGTGTGCGGATTTCGGACGTTTGCGGATTTTAGGTCGGCGGATTTTTGGCACTCGACTGTATATCCCGCAGTAGTTTCAACAGCAAAGATTACCTGAACTTTTTTTTTTGAGATTCTGTTTTGTCACATGTAGTTATGATCATATTTTAGTAGAATATGCGCTTCTTCAAGTATGAAAAGCAGGTACACAGCTATTTTAAAATAAAGCAGTTTTCCACATCATGTAGTGTCTGAGCTATTAATGCTACAACTTAAATTAAAAAACAGTATGTAGAAATAAAACATTTTGAAAGTGAGGAGTTTTCAATGCAAACCGGCTAGCTTTTCATCTTTTGATTGCAAATGACACTGGCATAGTTTTGTCTCATTATATTGCAATGATCTCAGGTTAGAACAAATGATGCAAACTGTACGTCAAGAGTCAATTTTGCTTGTTTTAGATTCCACATCACTGGAGTTAATTCGAATTGCACATGTAATAACAATTTTTGTGTCCTACTATGCGAAAAATAGGCATGCAGCTAGTAATGTTATAAAAGGATGTTAGGAAAAATGAAAATTTTATTGCATTCAAATTGTTTAAAAACTCATTTTCGAAATCTGAACTGAACATTTTCATGTCCTGCTTCTTCTCTTAACATGCACTCATGTACTGCATCTTCTCTAAATCACATTCAGTTTGTTTAATTTGAATAGAAAAACTTGTTCATGTACTGCATCTTCTCATAACATATACTGCATCTTTTCTAAAACACATTCAATTTATTTAGTTTGAATAGAAAACTTGTCGCCATTTAGGAGGTCATAGCTGGCAACACTGTTACAAATAGTGTGTTCAGTATTATAAGCTTAAAAACAAAATGTTCTGTTTCATGTGTGTATTTTTAATGTTTATTTATTTATTTTTAAACAGGGATGCTGTTTGCAAGTCCTGATCAAAACCAAGAAGGACCTAGGTACTACTGCTTTGAATGTCCCTATTCAACCACGTTTTGTACAAACCTTAAAAATCACCGAAGAACCCATACTGGAGAAAAGCCATTCAAGTGTGAACTGTGCTCAAAATCTTTTGCACAAAAAGGAAATCTTTTGGTTCATTTTCGTTCTCATACTGGTGAACGCCCTTATTCCTGTAAATACTGCAAAAAAAGCTTCACTCAAAAAGGCAACTTAAATGCACATTCTTGTTACTTTCAGAAGAGAAACATTTCTTAGTTATTTGCACACTTTAAAATGATGAGCAAAAGCAGGAAGTCAGAGGATAATGTCATTTTGGATAATTTGTGGACTAAAATATACCAATAGTTTGTGTGAATTATTGTTTCTTTATGTATATATTTATGTAATAAAATGAGCATGTTTAATTGCTTTAGGTTATGAAATTAGACTTTTTCTTTATAACAAAAAATTTCCTTTTAATAAAAATATAAAAATAGAAGGATTGAAGGGGGGGGGGGATGATAAAACAAGTTTTTACTGAAAACTTATCAAATTATAAATAAAATTAATTATTAATAACAAAACTCTTAAATCAGTGAATTCCCTATGTAAGTGAGAGATCACTGCATGGGAGGAGAAAAGAAATGAATGTATAAAAAATATAACTTTTGTTGAAATAATTATTGTATAACTCTATGTTAAAAAACAAATAAATAGTAATTTTTTTTTTTTTAAATTGTGAATGTTTTATATTCTTAGAACTTCAGCCTTCTTATTTTACTCTTGAAGAACATGTTTATTTTTTAATTTCTAGTGCTTTATACAAGATATGATCAAAGACAAGAAGAATCAGCTGCTCGATACAAGTGTACTTATTGTTCATACTCAACAGATTTTGTGACAAATCTAAACCGTCATAAAAGGACCCACACTGGGGAAAAACCATTTAAATGTAAACTTTGCTTAAAATCTTTTTCGCAAAAAGTACATCTTTTATATCATGCCCGGTGTCACACGGAAGAATGCCCATTTTTCTGTGAAAGTTGCAAGAAATTCTTTGCTAAGAAATGGAACTTTGATGTTCATACTTGTATTAAAAATTTGTGTCAGTAATAGCTGTAGTAGTAGGAATAATATTAATTATAATTAAGTTTTTATATTAATTTATTTGTTTTCAAGTATTGATTTAATCATTGTTTAATACAGTTGCAAAGTTGTGTGCTATGAAATTTATTATTTGATTTTGTTTCATAATTTTATTCTTAACAAATATTGCTGAAATTACATAGCAATAAATGAAAGTGTATTTTATCAGTTTTTGTGTACGATTATGTGTGCTGTTATAATCTCTTTTGTTGTTGTTTTTTCTAGTTTATAGTAGCTTTAAAATGTCTTCCCTTTTAAAGAAAAGTTTGTTAATAATTCTGAAATCACTACTGGTATCTGAATTTGTTGAAAAGATCAATTTTGGCAATAATTCACTTTCTTTTTTATTGTCTTTAACTTAAGCTCCATTCTTTAATATTCAATTCTAAAACTACTTTTATTTTAATTTTACATGTTGTCGAACACTAGTTATGGCAATTTAAATAGCAAGTGACAACTGTCAACTGTTTTTCGTGCAGTATCTGCCACAAAAATTTTATTTTTGTGGCAGATACTGCATGAAAAACATGATTTCTCAACTAATGAATGGTGAGGGATTTAACTTTACTTGAATATTTTTTTGATCTATATAAGTATAATAGACTATAAGTTTTGGTGTAGAAGTATTTTATTTTGTTTTACAGCTTTTTTATTTCAGAAAATATTATGAATTTTGAGAAAAATACTTATTCACTGCACTCTACTAATCATAAATTCCAAAATTTTCAAAATACAAAAACTGCAGTCTGTTACATTAACAACAGTTAAATGTTAGTATATATGGTAAGCCACATAAGATTATTTTAAAAAACAAATTTCATAGCCTAATTTCCTCATTGATGAAATTTTTCAATGACTTTCCAATTAAAAAAAAAATATATATATATAAATATAATTTTTTATCATTTTTAAGTACTTTCTTTGCAATGTTTAAAAACAAATATTCAGTATTAGCTTTTTTACAAAAATGGTCAACAAATGTAGTCGTATATATTAATTAAAATGAGTGATAATCAATTGTCAAAAATATTTCTGTTGATAAAAACAATTACTGTCACCTGCTATATTGTTTTTTGATAGTTCTAAATCATGTAAAGGGAATTAATAATAATGAACTATACAAAACAAATCTTTTGGATTTTGTGTTTATTGAAGTAATAACCTTCTTCTATATGTTTTTTTACACGTGTAGTTTACTGAGCATTCAGCTCCACAAAAAGTAAAGTTTGTGTATAATATTTGTAGCTGTTTTCTATATTAGTGCTTATCTTTGAACTTTGTTGTTTTGAAAGTGCTCTTTAGCTAGAAAAGCTCTAGAACTTCTTTTCTAATGTTTTCTTTTTAATGAAAATCAAAAATATTTGCGTTTACTTTTTCTGTTTACAATGTGATGCTAATTAATTTTTTTTTTTTTTAATACCATTTCTTAATGCCCTATGTGCATACTGGTATACATTGAAAGGTATTTGTTTCACAGAATTGTTAGATAAAGCATTATTAATAATAACAAACAATTCATCAAAATAAAATGTTTTTGTTAATTATCATTTATTAACAATTTAATTGTTTATCTTTTTTTTTTCCAGTCAAGGTTACAAGCTCTAATCCAGCTTTCCAGGAATCATCTGCTAAGCAATACTTATGTTCATTTTGTTCTTACACTACTAACAAATCATTTAATCTTCATGTCCATATGAGGATACACACTGGAGAAAAACCCTACAAGTGTAGTGTTTGTTCAAAATCATTTTCTCAGAAAATAACTCTTCAAAATCACCTTCGATCCCACACAGGGGAAAAACCATTTTCTTGCTTACACTGCAAGAAAAGCTTTTCTCAGAGAATGAGCTTAAAATATCACAAATGTATCTCTCATAATCAATATCTTAACAGTTTATAATGTAGATTAGTAAGATTCTATTCTACAGGTTGTAATAAAGTATAATTTGCTAAGAAAAATGTGCAAAAATTAAATTTTAAGCTTTAAGTTTGTTACATTTATTTTATAGTTTGTAGGTCTCTCATTTCAAATCACTGATTATGTTAAGGGCATTTGTTTTTAGTTTCAAATAAACTTTAATTTGCCTGTATTTTAGTATGTGTGTAGTTTATTGATAATTTAACTAGAGCCATAATTCTACTCACACAGTTATGACTTTATTTTCACTTGTCTATTGAAAAGGTAATTATTTGTGTGCTTTATAAATAACATTGCATTTAAAAGGTATTATCACTGTATCACCATTTATGCATTTAATGCACAAGTGTGAAAAGATTATTTGACTGATAAAATATCCATAAATCTTTTATCTTTAGAGGTAGGTCAAAAATTATTTTTTGTTCTTATCTTGTAGAAAGTTTTAAGTGTAATTTTTTTCTTATAACTCTAGCAACCCAGAAATTACCATGAAGTTATGTTTCTGTTGGATCTTGAATAGATGCTTCTAATATTTCGCTTACATTTTAATTTTTATGGTCTTGCCTATAATTTTTAAATTTTTTTATGTGTTCTGAAAAATGTTTTATAGTTTTCTGAATGTTTGCAAACATTTATAAAGTTGTTCAGTATTCGTCCCAATTGTTAAGTATAGACAACTTTTATTAGAGAACCACATACCTTCTAACTTCTGTACTTCTGTTTTCTTCAAAAGCTAATTAATCTCTCTTTCTTTTTTTTTTTAAAGCATACTAGTACATAACCTATTTACATGTGTATAAGCCATATTTGTATTTGTAACAAAATTTGAGAGATTTCCTCCTTCCCCATTTCTATAGTAGACACAAAGTAGCTTTATTTTACAAAATGCAGAAATTTTATACATTCATTAGAATTCAGTGCTCGCCTTACGGTATCGGGTACAGTCTTAAGGTAGCGTTGTGAAAGTAAGGTTCCTAGTAGTTATCAGCAGCAACGCATCATCTTAATTTAAGGGAATTTACTGTATTCAATTTAAAATTCTGAGTTTGAGCTGCACCTCATTTTCACCTTTTTATTTTTAGTAAAAAAAGTGTGGCCTGTACATGTGTAGATATGGTAGTTATATTTTGAATTCCTAAAATGTTCATTGATGCATTTAACATTGCTGCTTAAATACCAAGCACATTTATTTTATTCATATATTACCATGTTTACTCGCATAATAGTTGCACCCCGTTTTGAAGTAGAAAAAATAGCTTTAGAGTTACAATATTAAAGGGTGGCAACACATCATGGTTCCACCCTTTAATATTGTATTAAGTCAGGGTACTTCATCCATCTGGAAAAGTCAGGGTACTTTATCCATCTGGAAGAGTCATGGAAATATCAGCGAATTTCATAAAATATCCAAAAACCAGCGAACTTTCATGTTTGCCCAGTGAACGAGACCATTTTTGGTTGTGGATCAGCATCTAAACTCGCGGGTTGTAGGTTCGTTCTGGATCATATAATACTCAACTGCAGACACTTTACGAACCCAAGACTCAAGTGATGTATGCACTATATGAGTCCAAGATCCGAGTTATTTGGACAGGTACTAAGATAAGGATCACAGAGCCCTTGCTAAGACTTTGTTTGTTTGTGTGTGTGTGTGGGGGGGGGGGGAGATGTCGATAAACTGCCTAGTCAGATATCGATTTTTACCAACTTACTTATTTTTTTATCTGCTATATTACACGTTTTGCTTTTGCTAACTGGATTTGCATAATTTTGCCAACTAGTTATCTAATTTTGCTGGGGGGTTCTCCCTCTCCCTACCCCCCTTTAGCAAGAGACCTGCGTATCATACAAGAAACCAGACATGTGAATCATATAGACAAAGGTATAAATTACTAAGAGCAAGAAGGCTATCCCCCCCCCCTTTTCCCTTTATACAAAGAATGTGGAATTTCGTTGTCATTGTGACCTTGTCCCCTTATTCCATTCTGAATTTTTCTACTGTCTTAGTAATTTTGATCGTTGATGGGTATGCGACAATCAGGGAAAAATGAGGGAACTTTTTTTCTGAATTTCTGTAGCCACCTTGTATTATGTAGTAAATTTCCCTGCATAATAGTCACACCTTGACTTTCACCATTAAAAATTGGGTAAAAAGTGTGACTATTATGCTGGTAAACACGGTATTACTTAAACTTAATTTTCTGGCTCTGATTCATGTAAAATTACCAGAATTATGTAGGTTCAGATTTGAATTTATATCTAGCAGGCCTAGAGCCCTAAGTATTTGCAATACGTGCAGATTTATTCATCAAAGTAAAATTAATCCTGAAAGTAGGAACTCATCTTTGATAATCTTACAAACGTTATGCTTAAAAAATAATGTGTTTACTTGCTGATGAGCTTTATGTAATATTTATATTTTTAAATAGTGGTTATAGTGTGTATGATGGTCGATTTGTAAAGTTTACTCTGTAAATGGGCCGAAGTATACATTTTAATGTAGTATTTATAAAAAATGCAATCACTATGTACTCACAGTAGTGTAGAATTTATATATGTGGTGTAGTATAAGTTAAATGAAGCACAGTTCTTCACCTTTGTTGATAAAAATCATTTTGATTTGAATATATTTATTTATTTTTTATGTAATGCTTAACTTTGGTTCTTGAGAAAATTAAGGTGATAATCGAAATAAATAAAAACTTTGTGTAAAAAGCACGCATAAAAAGTTACTTGATGGTTGGGACGATCATTTCGGCCAAAAAAATCGGTCAAAACGATCATCCCAACTGTTAAGTAACTTTTTTATGTGTGTTTTTTACACATTTTATTTATTTTGTCTTTTAACACCAGTGTTTTGAGTGATTTTTCTGAATTGATAATTGTTCAGCATAAACAATTTGCATTTTCACTTGCAAATATATGCATACCCGTTCTATTAGCCCATTGTGAGAACAAATGCAATAGACATTAGTAGGCTTAGTGAGATTACACTAGTCTAAATAATGTTACAAAATTTTAAGGAGATCTTATTTTAGGTTTAATTTAGTGTAGAATTAATATTCTATACATTAAATAATCAAAATTTGTCTTTTGTTACTCATAAGTTAGTTAATTACAGTGTGAGTTATGAATCTTTAAAATTCCCGTTGGATTATATGAGGTCTTTGCAATTTCTTGTGAAGTTGGGTTCAGATTTTAAGAATTTATTTTGAGTTCTGAATTCAACAATATTTTGCCAAGTTTTATGACATTTGTTGCAGTTTTGAAGAATACATACTACAGTCAGAACATTAGTGACTATTGTGTGGTTAAATATGTATGTGTGTGTGTTAAGCAATAGTAAATCTAATATATGTATGTATGTATGTATAAAAACAAGACTGCACTTTAACTATCCTTAACTTAATTTATCATGGTAGCTTAAAAATACTTTACATAGCCTGTGTATCCTCAAAAGAAAAGAGATTGAGAAATGTGATGTTGCAGCAGTTGGTTGTCATGGGAAGCAAGTCCCATTATTGGAATTGCCTATTATTTAATAAGTTTAGCTGTCAGTTGGTAACATATTTATATTCTAATGGCAAGTGTCACTCAAATGACATTTGTACTGAAAGTGAGGCATGGATATGGCAAAGAAAACCACTACTTAAAATAACACACATTCCAGGAACATGAAAACATTTTTTTTTTTTTTAATATAAACAACTGTATCAGTTAAGAATCTGATGGATTACCCATAAAATACCAGATTGCTTTAAGAAACAGGAACAGATTCCAAATTAAATAATATGTTTCATGTATTAAGGGAAAAAGTTATTTTATATTATCTTTAAAAGCAATACAGCCGAACCTGGTGTATAACGAACACTTTTTCTGTTGTATTACTTAATGTTTCGGTATTGTAGTTACTGCCCTTTTACTGTTGTATTTCTTAACATTTCGGATATAGCAAACAAAAATGTTGGTCCCTTGAAGTTCATTATAACAAGGTTCGACTTTACCATTATATTATATGTAACTGTTGAAATACGCCTTTTTTGATATTGTAACCTTAATGCTGCTGTTACTTTTGCTATTGCAGTAGATACTGGTTATAGCGTACTCCCACGGGACCTAAAAAAGTAGTACGTTATAGTCGAAGAACGCTATAAGAAATACCGCAGGTAAGATTCAATATTACACAAAATTAAATGGACTCATAATTTCACTGTAATATGTGCTTTAAACAGGTCTGATTTTTTAAAATTTAAATTAAATAAAAATCATTTACACATTATCATTTACAATTTTTATTGAGATAAATAATCTGTAATTTTCTTTTGTTCTAAATGAGCAGATGCTACTTTAAAAATACCGTTTTGGATATCCATAATAGACTTCTGTAGAGTCTCTGCCTCATCACTGCAGCATTCAAAAAATCGTGATGCTGATTTTGCAGCATTTAATGTTTCGAGTATGCTTGGTATAGGCTCCTCTTTTTCTTCTTCACTATCATCAGAATCATTATAGATAAAGCTTTTCAGAAGGCATTTACATTGATGAATGCCAAAGAAAAAACTTTGTTTTGTTCTTAGCCCTGCCTAGCAAGGAAAAAAGATAAAAGATCGCTCCCTTCATTCATACATAATTCATCTCGCTAGAGAATTTGAAAACTGACAACGAGTGTTTTTGATCGTACTGAAATTTACATGAAAAATAAGATAAAAGCAACATTTTATTCTTGGCATTGGTATAAAAAGTACGTTATAGCCGAAGTATGTACTTTTGTTAAGTACGTATTAACTGAAGTTAAATAACATTATAAATATAGGACTTCAATCGGGACCTATCTTGTAGGTACATTATAACCGATAGTACATTATATTCCAGGTCTGTTATAACCGGTGTACACTGTACTTAAAAATTTGCCTCTAATTATTATTTTATCAGTAGTCAAATTATATGAAATATTTCTGAGTGTTTACATATACTAAATAGTTGAATAAATTCATGTTGTATAGTTATTTAGATTTTCTATGTTGAGTAGTTTATTGCTTGTTTAAAAATTGATAGAGAAAGTAACACATTTACTTTTGATGTTGATACTGGTTAATATCTCTGAAGTTAATCTCATAAACTCTCTACAATATGTTATGTAAATGGTATTCGATAATCAAATTTATCTTGCTCAAAGTTTTGTTAGGTTTTGAAAGTTTTTATAAATTTAAAAAATACATATTCAGAAATATTAATTTTAACAAACATCTCTCAGTATATATTAGGAAAAAATTAGAAATCAATAAATTTTATTTGAAGTCTTCAACAAGTTTTAGAGAGTGCATTATTTCTTTGAAACTTAAGCCTTCAAATCTCGAGGTAACCAACCCCTATTATTTGTATCTTTATTAAGGAAATTGAAGTTAAAATTGATTTAGAACATATTTTCTTTGTATTTTACTTACTAGCATATACTTTTTTTTAAGAGGGAAAGGGGGGGGGGTGTCATCAATTAAAATCAACTGTGCTTTGACCAGAAAATTATGAAATTCATTAAGTGAACCTACATAATGTTATTGATTATCAAGTATTGATATTTTGGTATCAGGAGGGCTGAAGGAGGAGCATCAGGAGGGGGTTGTCTTTCATATAGTTACCATTATGTGCCCATATATCAGTAATAATGTTTCCTCAGCACATCATTTAGAATAGTTTTCAATCAGAACCTAATAATAATAATGCAGAGAAAGTAATTGCAGTAAACTTATGAGATTTCATTGGGTTTTAGAGAATCTAAATGAAAAGATTCTGGGGAAATGTAAATAAAATATGGCATTTTTCAATCTGCACAGAAACAACTTCTGAAATCTTGACTCCAACAAGTAAAAGTTATGTTATTTTTCTTTATTATTGAACTAGCCAACCCTGGCGACCAGTTGGTTTGGTATCTTAATAAATTTGGTATCTGAATAAGTGTTTCTCACCAGCTTCCTTGTCACTGAAATCCAGATCCTGACTTAGATCCTGAATGGAATTTAAAATTAAGATGGTTACAAACAGGGTCGGCCCTAGGGTAAGTGGCGCCTCCTACTAACGTAAGAAAGACACCCCCCCCTTTTATGCTCTACTTAGTTTTTGAGTTCGACATGATGCCCCTTCTAAGCCACGCCACGATGTGATGATTACCTTGCTTACCTTGTCGGGCTGCTCCTGGTTACTAAAATAAGATGGTTTAATGGTAAAAACCTACAAAAAGGTACAAATTATTTTTGTCCTATATTAATTCTGAAGAGCTTCTAGGTATATTGGCCGTTATAAAAAACCGAAAGAAAAAAAGAAAAAAAAAAAGTGAAACACTTTCAGATTTTAAATACTCACATTAAAAACGTATCATAATACATGCGTCTTCCTTATTTTCTTTCATTATTCCATTAAGTTGGAAAGTATATCATTATTCATGAGTGTGACTGAACAAATTTAAAGTTGATATTTCTAACATCCTTTTTCTGGATGTAATACATTAGAAACAGAAGGGAAAAAGACGCGCAGAAAAATGCAGAATTCAAACTGAATGAAAGTTTCAAAAACTTAATTTTTTGATTTGTATGCTTAATCCGAAGCCCGCTTATAAATCCACATCACAAGTAAAAACTTATTCAAGTGTATTCTTTATTTCCAAGTGTAGCAGATGATAAAAGGATTTTTTAAAATTAAAAACTGTGTATTCTATAAGTATGTGCCATCTGTCAACAGCTTTGTAAAACGAAAACTCTTGTATTCTTTTTTTTTTAATAAAAGATAGTTTTTTATATATTATAGGAACAGTGTTTTTTTTTGCGTGATAAAAAGTAGCCTGTTTTTTAATCCAGGACTTATACTGTCTTTATTCCATATTTCATCCAAATCCGTCAAACTGTTTTAGTATGAAAGAGTAACAGACATATATACAAACATTGACATTTATAATATTAGTATCATTATTAAAAATAGTTTTTTTCATTAACTTAGATGTCAATGTTTAACAGTAATGCTTAGCTTGTATAAAGTATTAGTTGAAAGTGTGCATTGTGACTTATCTTACAAATACAGTGTGCACCGGTTATAATGGACCTGAGATATAATGTACAGGGATGTGCCAGCTGCTCCAATTGCTCCAAATTGTGCCAAATCAATCCTGATGTGCCAATCTGCTATAAAAAGATCGTTTGCTCCAAATTCAGCAAAACTGCTGCATTTTTAATTTTTCCATATATGTTTAAATGTTTGTAAATCTCCCGAATTTTTACATAAGTCATCACACATTCTAAGCATTCTAATTTCAATCTTTCTCTATTAATCTTTAAAATAAATGTTTTCTTTGGCATCCCAAACCTCCAATGCCTTAAGAGTAAAAATTGACCTCTGTTTTAAATTTAATTTTATATAAATTTGTAATTTTTTGTTACCAAATTTTTTATTATCTGCTGATGGTAGTTAACCCATTTGTGCCCAGATATTTTCGAGACTTTCTTTGATTTTTGCTAATACCATCAATAATAGATAAATTTCTGATGTCAACTTCTTGAGCAAGTGGTGATTTCTTTTAAAATCACTATGCGTAAAAATTGAAATGTCAACATCCTACTGGGTCATGTTAAAATATTATATGGAGTTGAGGTTCTATACTCGTGAATAAAGGCTAGAAAAAATAAATAAGGCTTTCGACTGATAGCGAAAATGCCATCCCAAAAAAGGGACGCTAGGCATAAATGGGTTAATATCAGGGGTGTAGTGGGGCCGGAACGGCCTTCCGGTACTTTTTTGCATGCCAGAACGGCATTCCGGAACTCAAGTGAATTATTATTAATATTATTGCAGATCTTAACTTATTTCCTGGAAAAAGAAAAAAAGCATATGTATAGAGATGTATAGTCTGCTCGCACTAATAATATTTATGTTTCAAGCCTATGGATACTATAGTAGTTGAAATTCTCCCAGTAAACTGATAGCCGAGTCTAATCGATTAGAAAATCAATCCCCTGCTCCCTGCCCTTTCTGTCTCTCTTTGAAGAAAAGAAGTATTACCATCACAGATGCAAATAAGAAGATATATAGAACAATTAGATTCTTAGAATCTATGTGGATAACAAAAGGAACACAGATGCTAAACACGGAGGTAGCGTTCCAGGCTCAATTTGTGACAGTCCGTCCCAAGGCCGTAGCAAAGAGGGAGTTTTGGGGGTTCGAACCCGCCCCGAAACTTTCTGGAACATGTATTACTATTTGTAAGAGGGCATTAAAAACCTGCCATATTGAGACATAAGACTTAAAAACCCTTACCGAATTTTTTTCCTGGCTATGGTATTGCGGCCTGACCAGCCAGTCACGGATCCAGGGTAGGGATTACGGAGCTTTAGCCTCCACAAGAGATTATTAAAGGGTAATATTCTGCTTTGTCATGCACTTTGGATAGGTAAAATGAACTTTTTAAAATAAATTATCCTCTCCCAAAGATTTTTACTTAGACTGAAATTTAGCTTTATTGTACATTTTGTTTGGTTCAGTTAAGCGTTTTTCAAAATTATATATAGCCCGCCAAGTTTTATGATGGGTTGTTAGAAACTCCCCCCCCCCCCCTCGAATTCATGCCTTCCGGGGAAATTTTTTCTACCATTACAACACTGGTTAATATAGTTTAGTAAATATTGTATTTTTGATTTAAAATAGATATTTTGTATAGCAATGTATAAAATAACTGAATTTTTTATTTATTTCACAAGCTTCTGACCCCCCTCAAAAAAAAAAAAAAAAAAAAAAAAAAAAAAACCCAAAAAACTGGTTTTTAGGCAAGTTGGAGTGTATAGGCTGATTAATTTTATTTATTACCAACTATGCGAAAAATTCCAGAGCTGGGAATCGAACCCAGGACTGCCGCGTAACGTGCGGGTTCTCTACCACTGAGCTACTCTGGGACGATTCCCAGATGAAATTTCTCGCATTAGAGCCGTTGGCATTTATCATCTTCCTCTGCAAACGACAGATAGAACAGATGAAACAATTAATTCGCGACAACTCCTCAAATTTCAGGAGTTGTCGCGAATTAATTGTTTCATCTGTTCTATCTGTCGTTTGCAGAGGAAGATGATAAATGCCAACGGCTCTAATGCAAGAAATTTCATCTGGGAATCGTCCCAGAGTAGCTCAGTGGTAGAGAACCCGCACGTTATGCGGCAGTCCTGGGTTCGATTCCCAGCTCTGGAATTTTTCGCATAGTTGGTAATAAATAAAATTAATCAGCCTATACACTCCAACTTGCCTAATAACTTGAAAGGTTGATGGAATCACTTTCTAAAAATGTAAAACTGGTTTTTGTTATAAGCTAAGAGTTTTTAAGAACCTCCTTAATTTTCATTTTTTTGATTGGCATTCTTTAATGACTTTTCTCTTTCCCTCCAAAAATAAATTTTGTATTTCAAAATTGACATTCTTATGCTCCAAAAGTGACTTTTTCTTGCTCCAAATTGCTCCAAAAATGTCTTTTTTCTTGCTCCACAAACTGCTCCAAAATTTAATTTCAGCTGGAACATCCCTGAATGTACTATCAGTTATAACGTACCTACGAGCTAGGTCCCAAATGAAGTCCTATATTTATAATGTTATTTAACTTCGGTTAAAATGTACTTAACAAAAGTTCAAACTTCGGCTGTAACGTACTTTTTATGCCAAAAATAAAATTTTGCTTTTCTTAAGAATTTTATTTTCTTGTTCTGGGAAATTTCAGTACCTTCAAAAACTCTTGTTGTCAGTTTTCAGATTCTCTAGAAGGATGAATTATGTATGAATGAAGGGAGCGATCTTTTATCTATTTCGCTTGCTGGTAGGGAGGGCTAAGACCAAGACCATGCTTTTTATTTGTCATTCATCCATGTAAATGCCTCCTGAAAAGCCCTATCTATAATGATTCTGGTAATAGTGAAGAAGAAACAGAGGAGTCTATACCAAGGATACTGGACACATTAAATGCTGCAAAAACATTATTACAATATTTTGAATGTCGCAGTGATGATGCAGAGACTCTACAAAAGTCTATTATGGGTTTCCAAAATGGTATTTTTAAAGTAGCATCTGCCCATTTAAAACAAAAGAAAATTACAGATTGTTTATCTGAATAAAAATTGTAATTAATAAGGAATTTTCTCTGTTTAATTTAAATTTTAAAAGATCAGAGCTGTTTAAAACACATATTACAATGAAATTATGAGCCCACTTTCTTTTTTTGTGTAATATTAAGTCTTACCCACGGTACTGCTTATAATGTACTTCGGGTATAACATACTACTTTTTTAGGTCCCGTGAGAGTACGTTATAACCAGTGTCTACTGTACCTCTTTATTTGTGTAAAATCTGTATGTTTCAGTGATATGTTTAAATACTTTTAGCTTTTTGTCTCTTACAAAATAGTTTAATGGTGGTTACAAACTCAATGTGCGATAACAGGGATTTTTTAAATTTTTTGTCTCTCGGTGATAGTGAAAATCTCAAATGTCATTCTACTACAGTAGTACCCCTCTAATCCGTCACCTTTGGGACTGGGGATATGATCGGAATGCAGAAAAGTTCAGATTATTGGATTATACAGAAAAATATTGATTTACAGTAAAATAAAGAAACATTATCTGAACTCAAAATTGGCTTAATGTATTGTTCTCTGCTGTAAAAACATTGCAATAAACTGCACAAAAGCTGCTATTATTATTGAAAAAGATCAATACTGAATATATTTATATTGTACATATGTAAGTAATGTAAAAATTGAAGGTAGCCCACAGTAAAAAATTAGAAAAAAAAATGTCGGCTCAAGCATGGTCGGACCAAAGAGTGGCAGATTAGCTAAGGGCGGAGAAGAGGGCTTCTCTACTGTAACATACTTTACTTTTATTCAGATGTTTACTTATATTTTCTCAATACACGTTTTCTTTTAATTTTGTAGTTGGGATATGTTCAAGTAGAAGTAACCCAAATGAATCGTGTAATAAATATCAGTGTCCTTATTGTCCATATGCTACAGCTTATTCTTCTCACCTTCAAGATCATAAACGAACACACACTGGAGAAAAGCCATTCAAATGTGACAAATGCTCAAAATCTTTCACCCAGAAAGGGAGTCTACATAGACACTATTATACTGTTCATTCAGGTTATCGAACAGCGGACTGGAACAGATAATTTATTCTTTGAACTAGTAATTGTTTTGATATAAGATACAGTTTGAAGTTTCTAGATGTATGTTGTAGCTTTGATTATTTTCATTATACTTTCATCTATGCACATGCCAGTGATAAACAAATTTTGTTGTGTCTTTTCGTTTTTTTTTTATTGATGTTAATTTTTTTTTGTTAATTTGGGGGCTCATGTGCTGTAATATATGGTACCATATGACTAAAATAAACAGTGTTTAGTATTGGGTGTAATTTTCTCTTGTAGTAGTGTCTGTAAGCTGTGAATTTTGCAGTTCTTGGCATTTGCTATTGATGATATTCATAGTATCCTTAAAGTTATCATATGATGACATATGGATATCATTTAGATATTTATTTTAGCTAAACATCTTTGTATCTTTCATACAACTGATGCTCTAAATGTATCTCATGGAGCACAATTTGCTGATTGCTATAAATTTATTTCACTGTGAAGAATAAAATAATACAGAACTTTATTCTTGCAAAAATTGTGTGCGAAAAGAACCAAACAATAAAAACTAAAGAACTGATGCAATGATAAGCAGATGATAAATTTTAATTTTTAAAAATATCATGGACAATTAGTTTGTTAAGCTGGTGTATGTGAATTTGTAGGATGCACTGCATAATAGCGCCCTTAATATAATTTTGTAAAAACACATAAAACATTTTTTTTCCAGATTTCCTTGCTTTGCTTAGTTAGAGTTTTGAAATCTTCCTTTTAAATATAATAGTGTTTGTAATAAGTTAAATATCATTGATAGGAAGAAAGAAAGAAAAAATAAAACATTTATTCTTTTGTATTAAGTAACAAATATAGCAGACCCCCACTCCTCGACGGCTTTTCTTTCTTTATTAAATCATGTAGTGGTTATGCCACTGAAAATGGTAGACAGCCGAAGTGTGAAGATCCCGGGTTCGGGTCCCATCGCGCGGCTGTCTATCTAACGGTCTGGAGTTTTGGTAGGTTTTCTCCAAATGTAGCGTGAATACGCATTAGAACTCTTTAAAAAGACCTCCTCCCAAGGCACCCCCCATCATTGCCAGATCGGCCTAGTGCAGCGTTGCCGTAATCACACAAACATCTAAATCATGTACAGAGTAAAAAAAATAAAACAATGCAAATTGTGTGTACACAATGCTTATATAATTTTTTGATAAGAATTAAATGTTTGTATGTATATACATTTTGCTATCTTTTAATTTCATTCATTTTTGGTATTCTTTTTCAATGTATTATTTTTTTAAACAAATTATGTCGATCTTTTAAGTTAACTAAAATAGTTCCCAAAATATTTAATTTGCAGAATATGATGAATTGTCATTTTTATTGAAATTTTTAAAAGCATATATTGAAATTTTTAAAAGCATGCATATGTTGTTAAATTACATTATGTATAAAACAACATGAAAGAAATTTTAGTTATTTATTTTTAATTTTAGATATTATATCTGGAGAATAGGTTTTTTTAAAGATAATTTTAAAAGTACTTTAACTGTATAAATTCATTATGCGTTGCTACACTTAAATGCTATTTTAAAGAGTAGCATGCTACTGTAACAGCGCTACACATTATACTTTTTATTATTAATATTTTATTTTATTTATTTATTTATTTTGGTTTGCATATTATACTTTTTACCATTACTTAAATTTCTTTCATATTAGTATGTTTTTGTTTAAAGCTTTTATGACTTATATGTGTTTAATACCTTTGTGCTTTCTATTAAGTTCTGTAATTTGTGTAACACAGTTCGCCTGCAACTGTGTATCGATCATTTTTAAATTTTCATACAAATTGAAGATAGGTGTAGCATAAAGGAATCATAAGGACTGCAAACTCTTATAAGAAGCTAACAAAATTTTATCTGTTCCACTCTAAAAATGAGTAATTGAACTTTTTTTTAAGTCAGTGTAATTTCATAACTGTCATGTGTTCCCATTTAATTATATATTTTTTCAACTTAATATTGACCCAAACAATATACAGTCGAGTGCCAAAAATCCGCCGACCTAAAATCCGCAAACGTCCGAAATCTGCACACCTTTTCTGATGTAAATAATGAAATTTGCAGTCATCCACTAGTAATGAAATTGTTGAAAAGTGTCTTGAATCTAGATAAATATGATTCTGATGATGATGAAAACTTATAATAATAATTATTATATGGTAATAATGATAATAAAATCTGTTTAATAAAAGTTTAGGAGAAGAATACCTTAAATTTTTAGGACAGCAAAGCCTGGTAACAGAACAAGAATTAATGATAATTTACCATTTGCAAAAATAAATAAATAAGAAAAAGGGAAGAAATAAAGAAACTAAAAGTAGAGAAAAATAATATTTTAAAACAAATCACCATAGAACATGCTTTCAAAATTAGAAAAAGTAAATTTTGAAACCATTTGCTGGGCTAGTCTTCATGTAATTTTTTCTCCTATGCTTTTGTATTTAATGTGAAAATATAAGTGAAATACTTTTGACTGTGTTTTTATTTCATTGAAATTGTATTCTACCTTTTTTAAAATCAGAAATGCAATGATTTATCTTTGGCCCGAATTCCGGCCGAATATAATGGCCCGAATTCCGCAAAATCCTAAAATCCGCCGTGGCCATGGTCCCAAGCTGTGCGGATTTCTGGCTCTCTACTGTATATGATTTCAAAAGTGCTCTATTTATTGTTTTCTTATTTTCAAATTATAAATTCTCTTGTATTTCTATTATTATTAGAAATTACAGCTTTCTGGTATTTTTTTTTTTTTTAAACTTCTCAGTGTTTGATTTTGCATCCTTTTTTTTTTTAACTAAAAAAGTTTTAACTAAAAAATTTCATTATGCTTATGCAAGTATTAGGGGGGACAGGGATACAGTGGGTCAATTTTTAGATTTTCAAATATAACTTTAAAAATATTTAAAAACAGAATATCATATTAATGTATTATGTTTTCTGATCTAATAGCTATCTTAATCAATTTTACTTCAATTCTAAGAAAAGTTTTTGTGCAATAAAAAAGCATTTCAAGTACTTTTTGTTGACCCATTGTACCCCATAAAGGGGCATACTGAGTCAACGAATGGGGTACAGTAGGTCAGCTAACAAGAAACACAAAAATTTTTCTTTTATACTTAATAGTGAGTAATTTAAACTTTTTTATGCCCTGACAATATATTTAGTATTAAGTTAAATATTAAAGTAGCTGGAAGTTTATAAGGTAAATGTTAATGTTATAGTTCTAAAGTATACACACACCAAATTTGTTAATAAAATTTATATCAAGAAAAAGGTTTTAGATAGACAATATCATTTTAAGTCCTATTAAATTTTCAAAATTTTGGTTTTTATTGTTATTTTTAAGACATTCAATAAAAACTATTATTTTACAAAAACTATTGGACATTACATAACTGAAAGTCTACAGCAAAAGCCTACTTTGTCACTTTACTCTTAGTTCCTTGCAAAACATTTGGTTTTACCAACTTTCTCACAATATCTTTACTGTCTGCTGTCAGTGCCTGTTTAAGATATTCGGACAGACATTGACTAAGACATTCTTGCTGGCTCAGCCCAACACTTTTGTGGGGCTCCTGTGCTGTCATTTTTTGTTGGTCATACCAATTATAATCACTTTAGCAATCTCTTTTGAGGGGAGGGGGGTTGAAGCCCCCTAGCCCCCCCCCCAAAAAGTTTGGGATAAGCCACCTAAAATGTTTGGGCCTCCCAAAAAGTGTTGGGCTCCTATGCTGTCATTTCTTGTTGGTCATACCAATTATAATCTCTTTTGAGGGGAGGGGGGGGTTGAAGCCCCCTAGCCCCCCCAAAAAGTTTGGGATAAGCTTCCTAAAATGTTTGGGCCTCCCAAAAAGTGTTGGGCTTAGCCCAACACTTTTGTGGGGCTCCTATGCTGTCATTTCTTGTTGGTCACACCACTTATAATCATAAGATACCAGTATTTCTTTTCAATTTCATTCATAGGGTGAGGAGAAGGTGTTTCAGATTCAAACTCTCCTATACAAAATGTTTGAACTTTTTCACAGATTTTTAGTTTTTAATGTAGAAGTTATGCTTCAGAGTCAAATGATGTCATGTCAATGAATGCTCCATGACGGAATTCTTGGGATCTTAATATGAGGTTTATTTTATCCCTGAATATAGTGTAAACAAACCTTTTTGCTCAGCAGTATGTGTTGTCCTCTTTACATCTCTTTATCTCTTTTCGTTACTTTTAAAAATGTAGCATAACTCATTTCTTTAAGGTATAGGACTTTAATAATTTAGGGCCCCCCCCTAAAATTTGGGTGCCCTAGGCTGTGGCCTAGTTGGCCTATGCTAATCATAGGGGCTGTCTGCTGTATAAATATCTGATTCATCAAAGATAAGACCATAATCTCTCTGAATTCTTTTCATGTAGTACACTTCAAATTCATTTTCATTTTTGCCTATATCTTCAGTAACATAGTGTTTAAAACTGCATTTTTCTTGCCATACACCTTGAATAATACGAAATCTCCAATGTCAACATAAAATTATTCTACATCTCCAAATTCTCAAAGTCAGATTCACTAGAAGATTCTTTTCATTCTTATTCTTTTTCAGTTGTGCCATTCTTGTAATTGATTGCATTTTTTTTTTTCTCCTGCTTCATATCATTAGGTCTTTCACTCTTCTTTTCATCAATCATCTCATTTTGGACTATGATTTTCAAAAGTGTTTATGTAAAAATTTCTGATTGTTTTAGGTTTCCTTTCAGTTTTTTCTCTTTTGCATCAGAGTTAGGAAGCTCATTTTTTGTAATTTTCTTGAAAAACTGAAGATTCTATGGTGGATGTGGAAGACTTATTTCTATAAATTTAGATCATTCAAACATTAAAAAACAAGAAACTTACAGAAAGACAATAAATATACAGTGAAACCTCTGAAGAATGGCCAACTTTGGTTGCATCAAAAAATGGCCGTTATATGAGGTGAAAAATCTTCGGAGGTCTTGTATTTCTATTTTCAGATTTAGACATATGGTTACTGTGATTCATAGAAGGAATGCTGTGCATGATATGAGACTCATAGTAACCGTTAAAATTAAATTATAATTAACAATATATTTTTAATTGAATTATTAAAAATTCTGATATAGATTAAACAAGTAAAAAATTTTATATTATGAGAATAGTTGAAACATTGAATTTAATTTTTTGTCATGGTATAATATAATTCAAAGTTTTTCCTTTTTGTGTATTTTTATGATTTAGTTGATTAACCTAGCCTGTTAATGTTTGAATTGATAGCATGATTGGATTTGTCTTAAAAAATTGTATACCTACGAGCATGAGAGTAGTTTTATTATTTAAAACAATAGAGAGATTATTTTACACTTTTTTTCCCATTATTTATATTAAATACTAGCTGAAGTACCCGTTCTTCGCACGGGAATGAATAGACATTTTGATATAACTATTTGTTTTGATTACTATTTATTGTAATAAAGAGATATAGCAAAATGGATATCGCGTTATATTTTGTTCAATAATCATGCATACCGAATTTCAAGCCAAACGTTTGTACGGTGCAGAAGGTGATGCGGCGTAGCGCAATCTAGTGGCGAGTTTTAACAAAACGGATACGGCAAAAATATTCTTCGCATTCAGATATCTATGTATACGAATTTTCATGACGATCGGTTCGAGTCCTGAAGTTGATGTGTTGACGTGACATCTAGTGGCAAGTTATAAGAAAATGGATAGTGCCAAACTCTTTCCCCGTGTTCAAATATCTATGTATACCTATTTTCATAGGGATCAGCTGCACAGTTAAGAAGCAATACACTGCAGCGCCATCTATTGGTTAATTAATGTAATGATTTGCTACAGCACCGTGAAGTGGCGAGTTCTAGCAAAATGGATAATGCCAAAATATTCTCATTGTTCAAACTATGTATACTGATTTTCATAGCGACCGTTTGAATGATCAAGAATTTGGCCTGCTGCAACGTCATCTAGTGGCGAGTTAAAATAATAATGCATTGCAGTGCCATCTAGTGGTGAGTAACATAAAAAGGAACACAGTTAGAATATGTTCTTCGTGCTCAAATGTGTAAATATAAAAAATTTTATGTCGGTCGGTTGAACGGTATAGAAGTTGATGCGTTGCAGCACCCTTTAGAGGCAAGTTACAGCAAAATGGATAGTGAAAAATATTCTCCGTGTTCTAATATACGCATGTACCAAATTTCATCGAAATCGGTTGGACGATATTCGCATAGCAAACGGCTAAACCAAGGGCGGATTAAAGGGGGGGGGTGGAGGGGGCGATGCTCTGATTTCTTATGCGCACACAATATTATAATTAAAAAAATAACCTTACAAATATAAACTAAAAAAAAAATCATTATTATTCTTTTATTTTTACTTTAAGAATTTAAAACATTTTATTCGGCAAAATTGCCACACATGGCAGCCACGATGCTTATTTCACAATTTTGTCACTACAGGGGTTACGATTACGGAAAGCTTTCTGCGTGGAGAACATAAAAAATCTCTTAAATTCCGGGAACGGGTGGACTTTCAAAGTTTTAAAGTGTGGACTGTCATTTATTCTATATTATTTTAGATATCTGTGCGAAATTTCAGGCTGATAGGTTTATTTTTGTGGATTTGTATACTATACAAATCCACAAACTGACAAACAGAATTTCATTTTTATTTATAAGTAGAAACACTTTCATATGTAGATGGTGATTCACGTGACTCTTTAAATTACAGATTTGATAATCTGATCACGTGAAATAAAATCTTTTATTACAATTATATACAAATTCGTGTGGTTTAACCTGAAAACCTTATTGCAAAGGCGTAAATATTGTCTTTTTCTTCGACACATGTGCATATTATTGTCGTACCCCGATGTATTATACATATAAACCTTCCTCTTGGATCACTCTATCTATTGCTGGAAACTGCATTAAAATCCGTTGAGTAGTTTAAAAGATCTAAGCGAACATCGAGCGGAAGCGACTTCATTTTATACTATGTAAAGATTAATAATATTTATAAAAAATTAAATGTCATCAAATATGATATAGTTTAAAAAATATTAACATGAATCAAGAAAGCAATAAAATTTTTTAATTTGAAATACTCTTTAAAACAGTAACACTTTTAACAGAAATAATCTGTTATTAATTTTTGTTTACAGTTATTTTTACTAATTTTACTTTCGGTCATTGAAATGTATTCCGCCATTTGAATTCAGTTCAACATAATTGTTATTAAGAGCGAACTGTTTCACGTCACTCAAAACGGCCAAAACATCAGTGTACATCTTAACACTGGTTTCAGTAAAGTGTTCCTCATCATCTTTCTCACTGCCCTCTGCATCAGATTCCTTATTTTTTGATGTCATACTTTTGATCATTTTATCAATTGTGTCAAATGTTGATTCTGTGATAACATGCGTATGTATTTGGCAATATTCCTCAATTTCACTAGATGAAATTTTTATTAGCTCTTTTAAGAAATCATTTTCAGGAGTATCCATGGTATGATCTACTGTCATCGTATTATCCTTAAAAGGGGGGAGAGAGAAAAAATTTAATTTTGAATGAGAAATATGCCATTTTTATGAATTCAGATATCAAGAATGTTTAGAATCAGTAGCGGATCCAGAAATTTTTTTTGAGAGGGCTAAATTTTGAAAAAAGCTCATTTCACCCAAACAAAATGTACAATAAAGGAAAATTTTAGCCTAAAGAAATGTAAAACTTTTTGGGAGGGGCTAAGTAATAAAAAAAGATCATTTTACCTACTTAAAGTGCTAAAGAGTAACATTCTGCTTTATTATACAATCTCTTTTGGGGGGGGGGGGTTGAAGCCCCCTAACTCCTCCCCTGGATCTGCTACTGTTTAGAATTAAGTAAAAAATATTGCTTACCTGACCAAAACCAACTTTTCGGAAACATCTCGTTATTGTTTCTGGACACTTTTTTTTAGACGCTGCCAAGATCCAGTAAATCGCATTTAAAACTGTTATAGACCTCGACAGTTCACTCAACTTATTGGCTTCTTTCATTTTTGGCACAAGGCTTTGCATTAGCATTTTTCTGTAAAGCACTTTAAAGTTTTGTGTTATTCCAGAATCGAGAGAATGACAAGGTGATGTTGTATTCGGTGGTAACCAGATGATTTTTACATTATTTAATTCGATTTCTGGATGACATCGTGCATTGTCTAGAAAGAGCAATACATTTCTCTTTTGATATTTCATTTTTTTATCGAACTTTACTAACCCTTCTGTCATAATGTTAGATGTCATCCATGCTTTTTTTGTTGTGTTTCCATGTAATCAGAAGATTTTCAATTTTCAGCTTTTTAAAGCGTCAAAGTCTCATGGCTTTGCCTGTAACAAGTGGAGTTTCCATTTTGCCTTCTAAGTTGCAACATAAAAATACAGTCACATGTTCTTTAGACATTTTCCCTCCTTCACAATTATCACTTTTACGATAATATGTTTTATCAGGAGTCGCTCGGAAATAAAGTCCCGTTTCATACCCATTAAAGATATTGTTTTCAGAATAAACTTCAATAATACTGGCTAATTTGCCTTTCTAGTTGCTGATTACAGTCGAGAGCCAGAAATCCGCCGACCTAAAATCCGCACACCTTCTCTGATGTAAATAATGAAATTCGAAGTCATCTGCCGGTGATGAAATTGTTTAAAAGTGTCTTGAATCCAGTTAAATATGATTCTGATGATGAAAACTTAGGTAATAATAATAATATAAGTATGATTCTGATGATGAAAACTTGGGTAATAATAATAATAATAAAATTCATTTGATAAAAGTTTAAAGTTAGGAGAAGAATAGCTTAAATTTTTAGAACAGCAAAGTTCTGTAACAAAACAAGAATTAAGATAATATACAATTAGCAAAAATAAATAAAGGAAAGAAAGAAAAAGAAACTGAAAGTAGGAAAAAATATTTTAGAACAAATCACCATAGAACATGCTTTCAAAATTAGAAAAAGGAAATTTTGAAACCATTTGCTTTGCTAATCTTCATGTAATATTTTCTTTTTTCTCCTATGCTTTTGTATTTAATGTGAAAGTATAAGTGAAATACTTTTGAAACTGTTTTTATTTCATTGTAATTGTATTCTACTTTTTTAAAATAAGAAATGTAATGATTATTGATTATGATGAATTGTATGGCCCAAAATTCGCAAAATCCTAAAATCCGCACAAGCCGTGGTCCCAAGCTGTGCAGATTTCTGGCTCTCTACTGTATTTCACTTGAAACATCAGACGATTCTCCATATATCTTTTTAAAGTGGATGTTGTTCTGTTTACGAAATTTTTCAAGCCAACTGTTAGACGCTTTGAAGTCTTTAATTTCTAATTTTTCAGCAATCTGAAGAGCACTCTCTTGTATCATCGGTCCTAATAATGGTATATTTGAACGACAGTTCACGAACCATTCCATTAAATACTCTTCTAAAACTTCCAAGCCTGTTCCTTTTTTTCATTTTACTTTCTTCATTTCCCCATTTCAGCCACTGCTCTTCAATTTATATTTTTCTTTTCAAAATTTCATTAATCTGTGTGCAGCCACATCCATAAATAAGAGCTATTTTATGTGCGCTTAAACTTTTACTCTTCTCTATTACTTCTTCTTTTTCTTTTAAAGTAAGAAACTTTTTTCTTTAATTACTCACTTATTCTTGCTGTATCAATACTTAAAAAATAATTCTGAAGTTCCTTAAAATAATGTAGGAAAACAAAGTACTGCGTTGAACGAAACAAGTCAGAAAAAGGGAGAGTCCAAGAAAAAATCCATTCACTCTCAAACTGTTACCCGAATTTTCTATGCTGCTTGAAAGGACAATCCTATTTTCACAGGGAGATAAGAAGCGAATACACAACTAATTTTTTGTATTCCATCGAAGACATTACTAAGAAATACCAATGAAAATTTACAGTACTTCCGTTCAGTTTTTCAAAAGCAATGGTCATTAGTGGAAGAACATTTGTATGAACCACACCGTAGTGTTATCTCTCAATTCTGCCTTGTAAAATCTCTCCTCCTATCCTTTGAAAATGGCTAGAAGGAACTGGGTTGGGTAGGGCAAAAGAAAATATGTCCCGAACCTTGTTCTACATGGGTGGGAGTTGTCGCCAATTCACCCCCAGGACATTTGGAATACTCATTCACTACCATCATGTTTACATGGAGTCCATTGACTGATAAGTTGCTTTTGTCTTACAAAGCGGCGACGATTATCTGTGGTGGGGGTTTCTGCTAATTGGGATGGTCTTTTGACTTACCGCTCTTCAGAGGGTCACCATAATTCTAATTCAATGGTCTCATTTCTGTGTAATCATAATATGGCCGGCGTTAAGAGGTGACCGATCTTTGGAAGTAACTGTTAATAGGGGTTTAGTTGTATAAGTGGGGCACAGTTGGTCACTGGCCCACTATACCTCATTTCAGGTGACCGAATGTGCCCCATATGAACCCATGTATTATTTTTCACCTCAAAATTCCAAATCTTTAAAATATTCATTTAAATACAACATAATAATAAAGAAGGCAATTTAAACTATATAAACATACCATATAACTTATATTTACTTGGCAAATTTTAAGTGTAATGGCATAAATTCTTTCTTTCTCCAAATTTCATGCAGATGATCAAAAACAATCTATATATTTCTTCCCACCACTTGACTTGAAACCTATCCACTGAACCACAAATATCTTTGTTGACCCACTGTACCCCGCTCTCCCCTACTGGCCAGAAGAAGTATAATAAATAAAATTTTTGGAATGATTTTCTGGCATTCTTTTGTGAGAAAATTTGGACCTTTTCGTCATTTTTCCTCTACAAAACTTTCATCTGTTTTATAATTTTTTTCAGATTGTAAATCTGATTTTCTCCCACTTCTCATAAACTAAATTGTAACTGGATTAGTTTTTTGGTCAGTAAAAAGATAAATTTGTTGTAATATTATTCATTATAACTCAACTTTACTTATAGTTTTTAGTAAAAAGCTTATTATTGTTGTCATTCATTAGTACTTGCTAGTATAAATAATTGTTAAGTATGTTTCATTGGCTTAGAATGTAAATCTTTTATATTTTCCAAAATTTAATCCCTCTTTTAAGATTTGTGAATACTGGCACGATGATAAATATATGGATTTTCAATAATTTACTTTTTTATGATCAGTATATTTCTCATGTGCTTACATTTTTATGTTTTTTTTTTAAACACAAAAAGAAAATTGCAAATTGTTGTCAATCATTCAAATCTATCAAACGGAAGCAATCAGTAAGTATTAATCACTACATGAATGTCCAAATCTATTTGTAATTTAGCTTTTTTTATTTTAGATGTTTACAAAATTATAGAACAAAATAGTGTAGCCTTATCCAGCATCATATCTATGGGCTGGCCCAGCAGTTGCCAAGTGCACAACACTAGGGTCGCACTTTGCAGACCCACAGCCTACAGTTGGGCCAAAGACACACAAATAAGTGTGGGTAGTTACAAAATCCAAATATTCAGGGTGTCCACTGGCTACTAAAAGGAGACTATTTGCTACTGTAATTGAGAATAGGCGACTATCTCTACTATTTACATGTAAAAACAGCTAAAAAGCAACTCTTTTGAGGAAAATGGCAACTATTTTTCTAGGAGTAACAATGCAGTTTCTGTTTTTCACCTAAAACGTTTTAGTTTAGGGCGTGTAACCACACTACTAACAACATGATAAACACTGAGCGTAGCGCAACAGTGTCCACCCGTAGATTTTGAGAAATATCTGGCCAGAACAGATAAGCTAGATTCATACCGTCTGTGTCATTCCATTGTAGTTCACTACAGTAAAAGATGTGTTTTCGTGATCAAAAAATTGACAAAACTTCAAAATTCCAAAAACATAATGCAGCCAACTTTCGGAATGACACAGTGGTACATCATTCACTTTATTGCTGAAACTCTGCTGAATTGTCAGGTTCGTATTGGAGAGTATGCTTTAAAGTCTGGGGTTTGTAGATAGTTTCAGTAGCCAGTTGAGATGTCAGGACGTAACACAAACATAACTGTTTTTAGAAACTTCTCAAACAATCTTCAAAGCACAATTTACAGGAATTTACAAGCAGTAATTCTATAGATAACTAGTCATCAATTGGAGAAACTTCCTCAAATACTGCAATTTCTTTACAGTAAATAAAACTGTTCCATCAGAATACTCGAGCTGAACCCTTGACTCCTCCACAGCATAGAACAATACTGAATTTATAAACAAATTTTAAAATACAGTTTGGCAAAACAACAGAGCCTCTGGCATCAAAATTATGCAAAGCGTTATGTTCTTAATTGAATTTGATAGAAAGCTCATTTGATAGAAAAGCCAATTCAAGACTGAAACAGTGGTATGACCTACTCAGGTATTTATACTTTTTGGGGAGTTTCCTCTAAAGTTCTGGCAAAATCTGTCTAGTAAATTCTCTGTCATTTTCCTTGCATCATTTGTGTAATGCTAAGCAGGTAAGTAACATTAGAGGTCTCTTTTTTTCTGTAAAAAAAAAAAAAAAGTATGTCAGATGTCGCCAGTCTTGGCTATTTTGATTGGTGACAAAATTGGTGCAAAAAATAAGCTTCCAAAACTTAACCCAGCCAAGTGATATTGCCATTATTTAAAAAGAACCCCCAATTCTGATGCTATCCTATGTGAATATTAAACATTCCTATCTTGCATTCTAGTTTATCAATTTACATCCAGCAAAGTGCAAAATTTAATTTTAGTAATACTATTAACTTTTATTAGTAGTAATGTATGCTTCATGAAAATTAATACACCTGCTGCTTGTTTTTAAACTGTGTATTTTTTCCTCATTTTTATAAAGATTTTTTTTTTTAAAAAAGGTTCATAACTTTTTATTTTGAGTATTTATTTATTAATTCACATCAGTGGTGTAGCCAGAAATTTTTCATTTGGGGGCAGGTTATGACTACTGCAACTCATCTATATATAAGAAGAAAGTCTGTCTGTCTATTTGCTATACGGGTCCAGACCGTTTGATGGGTCTGGACCAAATTTAGCACACTGACTAAATAGGACAAGAGAAAGCTGATGCCGTAAAAATGAAATTAATCAGATTAATAGTTTTTGAGTTATTTTATGTTTTGTAAGGTTTTTGGCCATTTTTCTCGCATTTTACGTTACCATGAGCTAAATTTTCGTCCGACTTTCCCGGTGCTTGTTTTGAATTTTGCCAACAAAAACCTTATCATAGACTGCACCTCACAACTGGCAGGATTTTCAATTGCAGTGCGCATTTTAAATTTGAATATCGAAAAAGCGGGCAGCATTGAAATGCTCCCGTTTTGATGGCTGGACACCGAATGAGATTCCGTGTATGCAGACACCAAAATATACATCAGCAGCACACGCCTAGCGGCGTCTGACGGAAATGTTCCTTACTTTTTGAATAGCCCTCCTGTATGTATGTATATATATATATATATATAAGCTGTATAAATGATCTTCAAATTATAGAATCCCTGAGTAGTAAAAAACTAGTCAATATACAACAAATACTGGAGAAATTAAAAAATTATGTTCTCGAATTTCCTTAGCTTTAAAATACATGCAATTTCTCTGTTCCTTCACATTGTTACATGTTGAATGATATGATGTCTAACTTTTTTTTCTGCAGTTCTTTTATCTGGAGAAATTTGAGTAATTTTCTATTTTCTTATTATGTTCTAAAATCTGCAAAATTCTGGAATTTGTACAAGGTATGGTCCTTAGGTATGCAAATTTCAGGTCTTTCCCAGTAATATTAGGATATTTGTCACACTAACTTTTGAGGATTAATTGCCAAGTGACTGCGATATTTTACCGAAGTAGGTTGTAACTAACAATGCGAATGATTGGATTAACAACAAACATTTGCAGCCTAAAAAAATTTGCTTCTGAATCATCATCAAATGCTGCTTATTTGTCTATCATTTTTTATTTTGATTATTCTCTTACCCATTTGTCTTTCAAAATCGTAAAAGCGGAAGCTGCTATAACAAGGAATTACCAATTATTGTTATAAATAAAAATTAAAGAATATCTATATTTTTTTAAACTGATATTTGAATATTTTTACTTTTTTTTTTTTAATTTTTTCAGCTATGTTAAAAGGAGCATGGAGTTTTCAAGTTAGACGAATTAAGACTCATCACTGTTCGTTTTGCTCATATACTTCAAAATACACATCCCATCTTGAAGCTCATGAGAGAACACATACCAGAGAAAAACCATTTCAATGCAGTCTTTGCTTGAAATGGTTTGTTCAGAAATGTCATCTTCAGAGGCATATGCTCTGTCATGCCAAATAGTTCAATCTTCCAATCCCATATTTATAGTTTTGAAATGCATATATTATTAAGGGGACTGGAAAGTAATGCTTTTTTTCCCCTTTTCTTCTTGCTCCTTTTTACACATGTCAATATTTTACTTAACCAAAACCTAATATTAAATTTGACATGTATGTGAAGCTCATAACGTAAGTGCTCGATAAGACATATTTCCAAAATTCATCACCTGTGGAGGATAGAGAGCCAAGAAAAGAATGAGTATCTGTGAAATTCTTGCTTTGAATTGTAACAAATATGAATCAATTGTTAAGGAAGAACTTTTTTGTCATTAAAAACTTGATAAAAAAATTTATGTGTTTGTATTTACTGTATAAAATGGCATTATTTTCAGTATACCTAATACTTCTGAAATGATAAGCATTGCTTACAATATATATATCTTTTTAAACAGAGTTGATTAGGTTTTCATAAATTCAAATGTTTTGCATTATGATTTTAATGAATACTTGTAAGTTTATTCTTTCTGTGTATTTTTGTAGTAGTAGAAGTATTGTAGCATTGAATACCTGTGAAGTTATAAATATATTAATTTTTTTATGTACAGCCACATTTAAAAAAAGTACTTGCTGTTTGTTTGATTCTTATTCTGTTATATATACCAAATTCCATATTCTGTTATATATACCAAAATAAAGTGCAGAAAATTAAAATTTACACTATTTGTGAACAGTTGGCAGTTGGTTTAGGTAACTTTGCTAACAACAGCTAAATAAAGGGCAAGTGATCTTTCTAACCCCCCCCCCCCTCCTTAGCTGTACTTTGCATCCAGGTAATCTGCATTTTTTCACTATTATATTTCAATTATACTTACAATGCTAATGAAACCTCAAACAAGAAAATCACAAATTTGCCTTTTTCATTTGATTTTTCTTCTAAATTTCATACACAATCTTTATTATGTGTGTGTGTGTGTGTGTTCAAAAACTTTTTCTTTTTTAATATTCTACTTTGAAACTATTTGAAGTCAGCCAGAACACAGTAGTTTCAGAAATAAGAATTACTTGGAGAACTTGTATGGTTATATGAGTTCTAAATTGTATGCAGTTTAGTATCCAAATCTGACTGGTATGTAAAATTGGTAGGCATGTGCTAACAATTCATAAATGATTATAATATAATTTTCTTAAATATCTTTTCAGAGGGACAGATTTATTTATGATTGTTTTCTAAAAAATGTTCATTTATTGAAAATAATTTTTCTGAAACTTACATAACTCCATATCACAGACTAATTAATTATGCATTTTATAAAAGTGTAAAGCTACTAAAGCATATGGACTACTTATTTGTATGAAATATTATTAGCAATTTCATGTGTTATAACATCAATGCAGATATATTGATGTCAGATTTAAAGGCTAATTTTTACAGAAATCTGTGTAGTATAGTTGCATGGAATTTTCTCATTAACTAGCAAGTGAGCAATTGTCACGTTTAAGTCAATCATGTGGCTATAGAAAATGAGACTGGTATGTTGAATTTTCATGTTCAGGTATATAAATTATATTTATCCTATCTTCAAAATTGTCAAATTGATTGAAAAATATCTAGTATGTATTTTCTTGCCAGCATTTATGACAGTTTGTTTTTTATGTATTTATGTATTTGCTTGTGCACTAGAAGACTTGAAATCCGCACAGCTTGGTTCCAGACCTAGTGCAGATTTTAGAATTTTGTGGATTTTGGGTTATAATAGGAAAATGATTTCCTTCTACCCCAAATCAGATAATAATAATAAAATATAGTAAAAAACAAGGGAAGCATGTCATATTACTTATATTATAATCAATATCATAATATAAAAATACAGAGGAATAATACTATTTACAAAAATAAAGAAAGGTACAAGATATCTAAACCCTTTAAACATTTATTAGTAGTAGTTTAAGAGTTTGGGATGTTATATTATAGTTTTAGATTTTTTAAATTTTTTGTTCTGTAACACAGCTTCACTGCTCTACAAATTTGAGATATTTTTCCAGTGGCAAACATTTCATCAAAAGTTTTTTATCAATCTTTTGTCACCCTAAGAGTTGTTATTGTAGCAGAGTCTGAATCTTGTGACTGTAATTCAGTATAAATTTTATGACTGTCAGTCATCTGAAGGTTATCAATATTACTATCATAGTTCACAAATTCTAAAGTATCATTTTCTTCAAGTGGGAATTGCTTATTTAGTTTTACTCAGTGGTTATATTGCAGCTTTCTGAACTTACAACTGGCAGGGCAGATTTCATTGTTTACACTGAACAGACATTGTGGATTTTGGTTCAGCGGATTTTGGGTCTTCTACTGTATTAAGATCTTTTAACATTCCAATTGCTTGCAAAGAGCATTAAAATTTAGTTGCATTAATATAATCTTGTAACTTGGTAGCACCACGTAACTACAAATTAAGTTTCTATGGCTGTATGAAATTCATGTTTTATTGGCATAAAAATGAGATTTTAGTATTACAGAGGTACTATAATTTTTTATTACACTAATCCACACATTAAAGGTGTTATTCGAAAAAATGTGATTTTGGTACGTAAGTGCTAATAACTAATTATGCCAGGCACTTCAAAATTTTGAAACTGTTTCTTTACAAGCTGTATTACATATTGAAATAAACGATCAATCTGTATCAGTTTCAAAATTTTTAGAAAAAATTCTTAAAAATCGGAAATTTTTGCAAAGCATGTCACTCTTCGAAAAATCTTTCAGCTCAGATCCATGTTAAGAATTTTTTCTGAAAATTTCACAAAAGCCACAGCTTTTTCGCTTATTGCAGTGTGTAAAGCAGCTTATGAAGAACATATGGAATTTTTTGGAGACCATGGTGCTATTAGTTTACTTCAGTTTGTGTACCAAGACTAAAAACAGAGTTCTTTTTTTTTTCTCGATATACACCCTTAAGAAGTCTTGAAGAAAAACATGTGAACTATTTCTAATCTGCATAAATAGTTACCAAAACTTGTAAAAATTACAAAATTCTATTTTTTTTCTTCTTAACATTCTAATTCTTAAAAATATTGTATGTAAACATAACATACCAAAAAAGTATTCATTACCAAATGCCAGATGAGTAATATGAAATTAAACAGAAATTATTATAATTGTTTACTAAAATAAGAAGATTCTTCCTCTAAATGATATTCTATTGCACTTACAAAGAATTGTTTTAAATGTAAATTTTATCCAGCAGCTCTTACTTAGAATTTCTTCTATCAAAGTTTTATTTTGTATATAACATATTGCTATACTTTTCTAGTGTCATGTGAAAACAAGGTGACATTAGTATGGTCCCTTGTCATGTCATTCTTCATTATTGAATGATGCTATGAAATTCCTCCTAAAAATGTTTTTTTACAATTTTCAAAAAAATGTGAATAACTGTACAGGGGAACACTTAGTTAATTTTTAAATGAAATTTTTACTGATCAAATTTCTGTGAAAACCAAAAATGAAGTTTTTTGAATTAAAAATGTTCAATAAAATATGTAGTAATGAATTGTTAAGAGCTGTCTACAATGCTAAAAATTCTTTTGTTCATAAAAAAACTTTTGAACTCATGAAAAATATCTTTTAATCATTGATTGTACGCTATATTGTTTTTAACCCTTTTCGGTCAAGCGCTACCCGTACATAATGCAAAAATTACCAAAAATTTACTGCAAAGTGCAATAAATGTGCATACATGTTGCCATCTTGCAGAAAATAACTAAAATAGAATGCTGTATGATTTGAGACTTCCATGTAAATTAGCTTAAAATTGAAATTTTCTGTCATCCTGTATAATTTGGCAGTGGCAGTTTCTGTGCAGGTAACTCCTGCAAAATTCAACAGATGCCCAGAATGAGTTAAATGACATCTTAATTCATTTTCAGTATTATTTGTAACAGTTTTTTTTCAAAATAATCTTCCTCATACTGTTCTTTTTCTTGTTTTCTAGTCGGTATGTCCAGCTGTAATCAGAATTTCCAAGATGCATCTGTTAAGCATACCTGTTCTTTTTGTTCATACAAGACTAACAAAATCTCTCATTTCCAAGTTCATTTGCGGATACATACTGGAGAAAAACCATTCCATTGTCATATTTGCTCAAAATCTTTTACACAAAAATCCAGCCTTAAAGGACACATTCGATCTCATACTGGCGAACGCCCTTTTCACTGTGTTTATTGTAATAAAAGCTATTCACAGAAAATGTCTTTAAAGACACACAAATGTATTTCTGGTGATTTTTATTAGAAACAGTAAAGCAGTATAGTTCACAGTGTTTGTGTGATATTATAGTTGAAGATTATATAAATGTGGTTAAGAAAAATCATTTTCAAATATTTTTAACTTAAAATGAAACAGGGACATAAAAAAAAGTAACACCTTAGTGAAAAAAGTAACACCTTTCAGTGATGTTTTACTGTGTATGTGTACTGTAGTTTTAAATGTTGATTGTTAATTTCTCATAATATGTGTCCTCTACATAATAAAACAAAGCGAGGGAAATTTCAAATGTTTAACAACTGCATGTTTTCCTTTTAGTTTGTATTGGAATTCAAGTTTTCAAAAAAAGTAAGGCACACAATTTTATCAGTTTAAGTAAATATTCAATAGGTTACGAAAGCACAGTAAAAAATGAACCATATAATGCTTAAAAGTAGTTTAAAAACAATAAATGTATCTTACTGTCTTCATATTTATCATAAATTAACATTTTTTTTTTTTTTTTTTTTTTTTTTAAATCATAGCTGCATATACAGATACTCTGAATGAGTATGATTTAGTGCCTTTCAATCATGAAGCTCGAAAAGGAGGAGCATCGGGCACACTTTCAAATCGGGCCAACTATGTAGTATGACAATTGCTGAAACTATGCCTATAATTGATTGTGCCATTTATTGACGACATTGAAAAACAACATTGTTTTCTGATTTTAAGCTTCTCCTAGCAGGATTTATTTATTTAAAGTGAAATTTTATGAAGCATGCACTATTTGAATAAATAAAAATCTGGAGTGACTCCACTCGACTTTCCGAACACTTACGATTAAGATCATTACCAAGCATTTAAATAAATTTTACTCGATGAATAATTCAAACATATATACCAAATTGAAGCTAAATCGAATGTGCCGTTTAAATGCTAGCGCACTTTCAAGAATTTCTCTCCGTATGCCATAATGTAAAAGAAATCTTTGTCATAGCATTTATCTTGTAAATCATGTGGCATAGAGGGCATGAACACACGTTTTTATGTAACCCCATAAAAAAATCGCATGGAGTTAGGTCCGAAGTGGCCATGGAAAAGAGTGATTGTCGTTGTCAGAACCTCGTCCAGTCAAACCACAAGGAAGCTCATTATTTGTGAAACAAAACTTGTTTCTTTCTCCAGTAAAGTCAACTTTCTTGCTGTATTGGTAATGCATTTATTTTATTTTATTTATTTTTTATTAATGAGTCTTCCAAACCCAAGAAGGAATTGTGACACACCGTGTATTTAAAATAAAGCATCTATACTATACCTTTAGTTCAAACCTTTTCTATAATGAAAGATTCATCTTCCCAACTGTATATCAAAATTTTGATACTATCACAATTTCCATTAACTGAAACAGTTTATTTTTGTGTTGGAAAGATATATAGAAATCAAACAAACAAATTAAAAATGAGTATTTGTGTTGAAAATATAGATAGCCATTTGAAAAATAAAAATTATCATGAAAAATTACAAGCAGCTTTCTTCTGTGATGAATAAAATACAAATTACATCTTTCACTTTAAATTTTTTTTTCCAATACTGTATTACAATGTATGATGCATAATATATTCCCTAACAGTGCTATAGTATTTATCTATACAATGATGTCTCTATGTTTTAACTATTGTCAAGGAAGTAATTTAATGTAAGTATCACAGTTATTATCATTAAATTTTCATTTTTATTAGTTACTTAAAATTGTCCTTCTATGACCAAAATCAACCAAGTTATAAAGCAGCAAACATTTTGACTTAAGTCACTTTTCCACGTTTAAAAATGTCCCATTACGGTAAACTGTTAGGGAACCATATAAATACTGAAATTTTAAATTGTAGGTTTTAATTTCATTTTCTGGTATAACGTGGAGAAAGAAGCAAAACTAATTTTAGAATACTAATCTTTAAGCAGAAGGTTATAGTCAGGATATGTAAAAATCTTATCAGGGGTTAGACTTACTAAATCATATATGTGTAGCATCGGGTATGCTAGGCAAACTAGAGCAGGCAAACCAGGAAGAGGTGTATTAATTTATTTGTATTGTAGGCAAAGGAAGCTAATTTTGAGCAAATGTTATGCTAACAGAATTGGTAATATTATTTTAAGTTTCTAAAATGCATATATTTGTATTTTAAAATGTTTCATTTTCCAATTTAATGTTTAATGGTGTTTTATTTCCTTGTTTTTTTTTGTTGTTTTTTTTTTTTTTTTTTGTTTCTTATTTTAGTTATTTAACACCAGTTCATCTAAAAAAACTCTTTAAAAAATTCTATTTCCAGTATAAGCTATAATTTTCTATTAATTTATTGTATATACTTAGTTAAACGTTAATCTTCTTTATTGCAATCCACATTCATAAAATAGTCAATGAAATTGCTAATAAATATTACAAGGCTCAAAACCATGTGCATTAATTTTTCTTATTCATTTTACCCCTACTTAGTTGCTCGAAAAGTACTCCAACTTTAAGCAGCTGTAACTCTGTGAATTTTGGTCGTAAAAAGACGATTTTTTTTTTTTTTTTTTTTTTTTTTTTTTTTTTTTTCCATGAAAATGTATAAAGAAATTTTTTCTGAATATAACTTGTAGGACTGGGGGAATGTCCTACAATAAATTTAAATTTCGTAATTTTTATAGGAATTGATTTATTGACTTTGATTATTTCTGGTATAATAAATTATATATTTAAAGCAATTTTGCAACTGGAACTATGTGTCTGACTAACGATTTAGGAAATAGCCATTGGGCACGTTTAGCACTGGACACTCTGTATATTGTTATACAACATACATTATACTTTTTTTTCTCATTTTATGATTTATATCTTTAATGTGTCAGAAAATGTTCATGATTTTTGACAAAAAAGAATGTTTATTTCCCAAAAGAATTCAGCACACCAACCAAAAGTTTATTATACTATCCCCACAAAAAAGAAAGAAAACCCTGTATAAGATCTGTTACTTAAAAAAAAAAAAATTAACATACATGTAATATAGGAATGTTGGACATCTCCAACAGTTTAATCAAATTATCACTTAACTCAGAGACTGATTTACAAATATTCCCCCTATAGTCTGAACAAAAGCACCGCATATAGGCTTAACTGAAGGGCTGCCTATTTTACTGCTTTTGAATTTGCCACTGACCTAACTCTCTAAACCTGCACATAGATGCCAAGTGCTCTAATTTTGCCCAAGTTTCTCCAATATTTTTAATTTTCTCCAGAAATCTGATAATTAACAAAAAACTCCTGAACCAAAACAGACCTTTATGTTTTGGTCTTCAAAATTTATTTATAGAGGCAGGGAGAAATTATCAATCTTTCTTCATTCTTCTTGTGAATTACTATATTTTCCTGAGCATTCCTTTATTGAAGTCTAATACCTTAGGATTAAAAATTAACCCATATAATATAATTTATTTATAGTATATTTTTATTATTATTTTTTAATAAATTAATGTTACTTAAATTCACTTACAATTTTCTGCAAATTGCAGTTGATTTTTAAGGTCAAACTCACTTAAAAGTTGTACATTTGAAATTTGTTTGTGAAATATTTATTAATGAGAATTATAACATGGCTGTTTTGGCAAGCAGCCATGGGGGGGGGGGGGGGGGCACATAAAAATCAAGAATAAAAAAGTGAAATTTTTGTAAGATTTGGAAATTAATGTTTGAAATTTCCCCCCAATCTGCTGCTATGCTATGGTGCCATATAAATTTTTATTTTGTGAAAGGATGCTCTATATTTTAGAGTGATGCTCCGGTATTTTACAATTGGAGGTTTGCAGCTATGGTTGTATATAAAAACCTCTTATAATTGCACATTGCATGCATCACAGTTTCTTAGTTACATAAAAAAAAAAAAATTATTATTATTCTCTAGTTCTCATATGGACGACCCCTGACTCCTTCAACATTTGAAATTCCCATAGAAAACTCATATAAACCATTCAAAATCTCATATAAATTCAATTATACAGATCACAACTTCTCTTGTATCATCACTCCTTTAGTAATAACATCCTGAAATTTGGGCTGCAACTTTCCAGAGGTTGCCCATACCGCCTACTATAGTTAAACATCTGTTAGCAATGCCATCCATTTCAAGAATAAAAATGGTCTTTCTAAATTATTTCTATTAAGCTTATTTAGCTTCTGCCAAACACAGAGCATTCTGTAGCCAAGCAATTCAAATCTACACTTTAACCAGTCATATTTTGAAACTTTTAGGCATTTCATTTAAAAATAATTATATTTATAAACTTTTTAAATTATTCTATTGCCATTATAAATATTTGTGCCATTCAAGCATGTAATGATCCATTGAAATAAGTGAGAGTAATTTTATGTGGTTTTCTCTCTCTCTCTCTCTCTCTCTCATTAAAGTAGAAAATTTTGCATTATTTATTTAAAGATTTATAGATTTAAATATTTTGTGCTAAGATTTATGCTTATGTATTTATTAGTGTTAGTTGTATGTTGTTGAAAGATAATAATTTAACATGTAATTTAAAATCATTTTTAATATTAATTAAGCTACTAAGAGTAAATCAAAGGGTCTTGTTTTAGAATCTCCTTCATTGTGAAAAATGTATGTTTATAAAGTTTCGTGACCAAGTTTTTCTAAAATATATTTCTTAATAAATCTCTTAAATCTAATGGTTTTTTTTTTACTTGTATGTAGTTTAAATTAATGGATATTTTAGAGATGAAAAAATTAAATTATTTATTTTATATTGTCGTATTATTATTTTACAAAGCTTTGATTAGTTAAACAGTCCATTTTACTATTTGTTATAAACCATATATAGATTAATAATTTTCATACTTATTTTTAAATTTTGACTAATTGCACATGGTTTGCAAAAACATACCTGCTCATGTTATTTTTCATTTGTTAAAACCTGTACATTTTTGTGTGCTAAGAATAAAGTCTATGAAGTGAAGTTTTGTTTTTAACTTTAGATTTAAAAAAATATAAATGAATTTGTGGTATATGTTCTCTTTTTTTTTTTTTAATGAAAAGTACATTAAAATGTGCGTAATGATCAGGATTATCAAACAGTTTTCAATTGCATACTTCAACAAAATGCATTTTGTTATCCACTTAATCCTATTATAATAACTTGTAAATACTTGGCGTTTAAAGCTGTTTGATTATAGGAGCACTTTTTAAACTACTGACCCTACCACTATACTTTCTGTTGAAAAAAAATGTTTTCAAGTTTTTAGTGAGATGCAGTTATTATTTATGTCATAAATTAAACTGCACTTACATGAATTTAGTATTCACTAAATTAGTTTAGCAACTATCGCTAATAATTAAGCCGCAATTTTGAAATTGTAAAAATATAAATTAGGTACAAAGTGGAAGAAATATTTCTCTGATTCCTTATGAAAAGAGTGAAGATCATTATCATGATAATGTTATAATTTGAATGTTAAAAGTTCATTTTTTAGTTTATCACAATTTTTTTTTAAATATAAGGCCTCTTAAAATTTTTTCTTTCTATTAAAAAAAAAAAAAAAGTAACAGCTGCTGTCGCCGCTGCTATCAAAAGCTTGTTCTGCTGTCTCCACTGAAACCGTAGGGATTTGAGTTTCGAAAAGGTGTCCACAAATTCAGAAAATTTCAGGGAAGCCGATAAGCTGACTCAAATTTCAAAATTCCAATTATTTTAGAAGATATAAAAAAACTGAAAAGAGCATAATGGTTTGCCAGGTTTGGCCATTTTTGTGAGCATAAAATCATTAATGCCTTTGCAACAAAGCAATTCCAAGAATGTAGAATTGCATGAAATTGACAAACATGAAGTAGAATCACACCAATTTTATTCCAAATTAAAAAGTATGTGAAATAAATAGGTCAAAGTGCATTACACAAAGTTGACAATGAGATGATAGATTTTGTGGCTCTAAATATGTCAATCTGCAAAGGATTATGTACATGAATATATGAATAATGGTTTTCCCTGTAACTTTACATGAGCACTAATTATTTGTTATGAGCATGTGTAAATCGCCAAATAATAATAAGTCACCAATGATGGCAAGCTATCCTAGCTGTTCCGTAATTTTTATCAAAGAAAATATATGAAGTACTGCTTTCTTAGAACTAACTATTAACTATACATATACGTAAGTTGTCAAATTATGAAAAATCACCATGGGTGGCAAATACGCAATGTGTTCCATAGGTTTTACATAATGAAAAATAGTATAAAATTTAATTTTTTATGTTAAGGAACGTGCTAGAACCAAGCAATATGTAGCATGGAAACATTCTATCTGATCCAATCTTTGGGTTTTGTCTGTTGAAATTGAAATTATGCCTTTTTTTACGAATAAGCCTGCTTTATTAGGCGCTGAATGCCTCATATGAAAAGAGAGCTTAGCGATTTACGGGCCTTGGCCCCTAGTAACATAAAAAGTAACTGCATGTGCCATTAGAGAACTTTTTTCTGTAGGAAGTATAGTTCTGAAATTAATAATTTAATTAGTGCCCTTCTGATCATTTAATTTTAAACACCCAGTATACGTGTATGTATATATATACATACATATATATATATATATATATACAGGGTGTCCAGCCTTATGTGACCCAATAGCTAATTCCCGAACCATTCGGTTTAGATATGCACTTCCAATTTCAAAAATGTTTTTAAAAAGGTAAAGAATGTTTTTACGTGCTTTTCGAACCAAAAAACCCATTTAGAAAAAAATTACAAAAATTAAATTTTTATACGGTCCCCAGGTCCTATCACTTATATTTAGGAAAAGATGCAGTACACAAAAACAAAGTAAACACAAAAAGTTTCATTTTATTACGATAAAAACTGACCAAGTTATGGAACTTTGTAAATCATACATTTCATCCATTTTCTCGGCCAATTTCAAGAAGCTAGTAAGGGACCGTCTCCAAAGTGAAATTAATTGGAACTCTGCCAGGAAACATTCGCTCTTGCACGTCACTCTTATGTAAATCATTTTTAAATTTAAAAGTACATTAATTACGTTAATATTACAATAACTGAGTACTTAAGAAACAAAATTTATTCTGTATACGTGTAAAACATAGATAAAATAAAATATTTTGGACGAAGAAAACTTTTCAAAAGCAGTTCCAAAAACTTAGACTTATTTGCCTGCGGCTTCAGACTGATTTGCTGCGGTACTGATCATGGCAAACGTTAAAAATCTGTTGCATAGTCGCTTGCAATTGCATACAGTCGTATTCTAATATTATGAATTCTAGTACAGGAGAACGAGATGTATACAAATGAAGAATACTGCGAAATGGTACTGTTGTATGGGCAGTGTAATCGAAATAAGAGAGAGGCGGCAAGACTTTATGCCATTAAATTTCCCAGTCGAAGACATCTAGCTTATTGTACAATTGCCTGTGCTGTTCAACGCTTGTATAGAACTGGGAGTTGTCATAGACGTATTCCCTTGTCTTGTGCCACACCTTCAAGCTTGCGGATACCCGCTGATGATGTTCTAGGATATGCCCTGGCTCATCCTGAAAGTAGTGTCCAGGATATTAGCAAGGCTTGTTCCTACTCAAAATCGACGGTGTGGAACATATTACATACGTACGGTGCATTTCCTTATCGTCCAGTCCTGGCGCAGGAGCTAATGCCTGGAGACCAGTTGTATACATCTCGTTCTCCCATACTAGAATTTGTAATATTAGAATACGGCTGTATGCAATTGCAAGCGACTACACAACAGATTTTTAACGTTCTCCATGATCAGTATCGCAGCAAATCAGCCTGAAGCCGCAGGCAAATAAGTCTATTTTTTGGAACTGCTTTTGAAAAGCTTTCTTCGTCCAAAATATTTTATTTTATCTATGTTTTACACGTACACAGAATAAATTTTGTTTCTTAAGTACTCAGTTATTGTAATATTAACGTAATGTGTGTACTTTTAAATTTAAAAATGATTTACATAAGAGTGACGTGCAAGAGCGAATGTTTCCTGGCAGAGTTCCAATTAATTTCACTTTGGAGACGGTCCCTTACTAGCTTCTTGAAATTGGCTGAGAAAATGGATGAAATGTATGATTTTCAAAGTTCCATAACTTGGTCAGTTTTTATCGTAATAAAATGAAACTTTTTGTGTTTACTTTGTTTTTGTGTACTGCATCTTTTCCTAAATATAAGTGATAGGACCTGGGGACCGTATAAAAATTTAATTTTTGTAATTTTTTTCTAAATGGGTTTTTTGGTTTGAAAAGCACGTAAAAACATTCTTTACCTTTTTTAAAGCATTTTTCAAATTGGAAGTGCATATGTAAACCGAATGGTTCGGGAATTAGCTATTGGGTCACATTAAGGCTGGACACCCTGTATATATATATGCACACAGGCTATCCCCAAAATTAAAATGTTCTGGTGATTAGATCTAAATAAATGCAAACTTAATTTTCATACAACCCCGTAGAAAAAAAATCATAAAAATAATAAAATATGCCCCATTCATCAGTGTGTTGTACACAGAGGCGCAGAGAGCCAAGTCGGGGCCCCGGGGATAAAATCTTTGGGGTCCCTTTGCTATCCAGAAATCCTTTTGATGTCGTATTAGATCAATCATTTATACCTTATTAAAATTATTAATCATTTAGAGAAACTTTAAATTAATAGTAATTGGAAAGTTATTAATAGAATTAAAAGTATTAATTTAAAACAGTATTATACTTTAATAAACATCCATGCTCTAAAAATATACCAACATTTTGTTTTGAAGGCTTCGTCACCTCCATAGAGAAACTGTATTTGAAACGTTAACATTTTTGCATGGCATGTTACCACAGTATGAATAAAAAATTAATATTTTTATTCATACTTCCATGCAAGCAGGCATCCAAAAAAGTGGAAATTTCAAAATTTCTCATTGAAAGTCTTGATCTTTAACATTTTGTTAAGGAAAATTCAAATTTTCGGTGGCTGGGTGGGCCCATAGTCTCTCCTCTGGCTATACCATTTCTTCTACTATTTAAAAATGTGTCTCGGGAAAAAATGATTTCTTGTTAAATAAATCCTTTCTACTTTTAGTCATGGCAAACCGTTGAATAACACCGTCAATGTTTACTTTTCTTGCAAAAGAAGAATCAATCACTCACATTCCTCGCTTTTGTCAAGTGAGTGGTTTATGCTCTAGCTGGCTTTTTGTAATTTCATTCAAAAATTAATTTGAAACATCCGGAGACATAATATGAATTCGGACTTTTTTTTTTCACAAAATTGACAACACACAATTAAGTATCATATAAACAGCAAAAGTGGGGGCCCTTCACAAGCTGAGGCCCTGGGGATTTTTCCCCTGCTCCCCCTCCCTCTCTGCGCCACTGGTTGTACAAAGTTTCTGCCTTTTCATAAAAAAGCTCAAACATATATTTAACTCTTTTCAAATGGGTGATGCATATATGCATCCACTCAAAAGTAATTTAAATGACTGTGAACGCACTTGCGTAGAGTCTCCATGTAGAAAATAATTAATATCAAATGCTATATGATTTTAAAGACTATAATGTATCTGCTGTCCTCCAACATAATTCGAGCAGTGATGGTTTTCATTCCTTCAGTAGCTTCTGCAAAATTTGGCTGCTGTTCTCAAAGGGTTAAACAAGTTTGGTAAGCGACTATACAGTACAGATAAGAGTGAAAGTATTATACATTTATGGAATCAATATTTTCTTTCCTAATTTATGCAACTGCCTTGAAATGCAATCATTTTTGTGATTTTTTTTTTCCTTTGAGAGCAAGTAAAAAGTTGTTTCTGTTAGCATATATTTATTCTCATATATCTGTCACATTTTAGGATAAAATGCTCAAGTTTTGTGTACATCACCTATTAATGTATTGGGCATATTTTATTATTTTGTAATTTTTTGTCTGGGGGGGGGTTTACAAAAATTAAAATTGTGTATTGTATTTATTTATATACAATTTCTTAAAAATTTTAGTTGATACCATAAAATTCTGTACCTTTTCCCTATGCAACATTGTAATTCATTGTATATGTCTGTCACGAACATTTAAGGAATAAAAGCCTGGTTCTGTTTTTGGACACCCTGTATATACACAGTAAAATCTGTCTAATGTGACCACCCACAGCAGTAACAAAACTGGTTACCTTACAAAGGTGCTCACAAGAGGCAAGTAATCTCATTATCAAGAAGACTGCTTTACCAGGTTGCACTGTACAAATGTATTCACAGCTGAACTTTAAATGTTTGAGTCTTTAATAAACATAAATCTAATTTCTTAGTGTAAATTGCATTTAAAAAAATTTCAGGAAGTTTTTTTTTTGAAACATTTTGTATAGTATTAATCTTTTAGTGTTACATAATTACAATTTGTAAATAACAGATTTTATAAAATCTTATTTCGATTCTGAACTCTTTCTTTTCTTTTTCTTGTAGTGGTGATTCTTACAGCACCTGATCGAAACCCTGATACAGAGTATAAGTGTTGCTATTGCCCGTACATGACAAACAATTCTACCAATTTTCAAGCTCACAAAAGGACTCACACTGGAGAAAAGCCGTTCAAATGTGACATATGCTTTAAAACTTTCACTCAGAAAATCAACCTTCAAAATCATTATCGTTGGCATGCAGGTGAGCGTCCTTACTCTTGTGTCTACTGCAAAAGAAGCTTCATCCAAAAAACAAACTTTAAGAGACACAGCTGTCCCGTTTTGAAACAACTTATGGATTTTGGTGATCATACAGCTGCCCCATTCTGAAACGTAATGAATTTCAGTGATCTTACAGCTGCACCATTCTGAAACAACTAATAGATTTCCGTGATCATACAGCTACCCCACTTTGAAACAACTAATGGATTTCGGTGATTGTACAGCTGCTGCATTCTGAAACAAAAACGGAATACCAATAATTCTTTCTAAAGCTGCACCAAACTGCTCCAAATAGAGTGTTTAGATAGACCGGGTGATTCAAAATAGATATTAAGGTGATTATTTTTTAAACTGTAAGTAATTGAAACATACTTCCAATTAGAAAAGTATGTCGGATTAAGAGTAGCTTTCAGATATGGCATTTTTTTACTGGGGGTTCTATACATATTAAAATACAAAATTTAATTTTTATACTGTCCTGTGCGCTAGCATTTAAACGGTACATTCAATTGAGCTCAAATTGGGTATATATGTTATAAACCGCCATCTTAAGACCAGTATTGATTTTGGTGTGTATAGGACTTAAAGGTTTTCTACAGGGCTACGACAAAGATTTCTTTTACTTTATGGCCTATGGGGGGAATTCTTGAAAGTGCGCAAACGTTTAAATGGTGCATTTGATTGAGCTTCGATTTGGTATATATGTTTGAATTATTCATCAATTAAAATTTATTTAAATGCTTGGTAATGATCGTAATCGTAAGTGTTCGGAAAGTCGAGTGGAGTCATTCCAGATTTTCTAATTGGAAGTATGTTTCGATTACTTACGGTTTAAAAAATAATCGCCTTAACATTTATTTTGTGAATCACCTGGTATATGTATATATAAAGTTGATTTTTGACAGATTCTGTGTCAGACTTATGCAAAAGGTTTGCACAGTCTGACAGGCAGTTTTCTGTGGAATTCTTGTTATTGTGTTTTGTTGGTATTTACAAATTTTTGTTACTTACTTTCATTTGAAATGTTTAAGCTGTTTGTATTTTGTAGAAAAACAATTTTCAAGCATTTGAATTTAACAAAAATAAAATAAGTAGGTTTAATTTCACTTTTATTTATTTATTAGTTCAATCTTATGTTTAAATTATATAATTTTATTTTTGTTGCTGTAATGTGAAATTTTAGAAATTAATATCATTTACACTGAATGATTGAATTTTTCAAAGTATGTTATTGTAAATTTAATGTTTTGTTCTGACTTTCGTTTTAATTTTTTTATCCCTTAAGGGTGTTCTATCTGAGAAGTGATCTTCATTATAGCTTTATGAACAAACCAATCATGTTAAACACTCAAAAAATAATAATAATAATAATAATAATAATGCTTCTTCACCCTATGCACTATGAACTGACATTAACGGTAAAGCTGTATTTCTCATGCAACTTTCAGAAAAAAATTCATAAACACAAAAATTACCTTCAAAAGTGGGCCTAGAATTTACCAATTTTTGGAAGTATCACAAAATTCCGTGTTTTTAGCCTTTTTTTCTTTCAGTTTCATAACCCCTATCAGTTCTCTCTCTGTGACAGTTCACAGTGTAAATTTTAGATTGTCTAGACATTCTAAAATTTTCCACTTCTCCGGCACAATTAATTTTTTTTAAAGCTGTTCAAAAGTTGCATGATTTTCAAGTGGAACAATTGATGAATAAACCTTAGTAAACCTTTATTAAAATAACCCGAGTGGAACCTTAATGAATAAATGCTAAATATTATTGCAGGTTTTGTGGAATTCTTGTTATTGTGCTTTTTGGTATTTACAAATTTTTTGTTATTTACTCTCATTTGAAATGTTTTGGTTATCTAACTGCATTTTGATAATAATAATAATAAACAATAATTCAGCATTTTAATTTAGTGAAAATTATGTCAGTAGGTTTAATTTTTTCATTTATTTTTTAGTTCATATTTTTTAGTTAAATTGTATAAATTTGTTTATATTGCTTTAATGTGAATTATTAGAAATTATTATCATTTACACTAAATGATTGAGTCTTTCAAAATATATTATTATAATAAAAACATATAAAACATTATTTAATACGGCGGATTAATTAGTTAAAATTTTTTATTTGGGAATACCTTATTCCCCCGTACATGATATATATTTCGGTTACACACATAACCATCTTCAGTCGTTTCTGGATCTCTCACTAATGGCGGCTTCTTTTTATATCTTCGTTCTTCTTCTTGAAAGTTCGATGAATGACGTCATCCCATGATTGGTCGATTGTATGAAGCGCATCGTTGATGAAATGGCAGCATCAACGATGCGCTTCATACAATCGACCAATCATAGGATGACGTCATTCATCGAACTTTCAAGAAGAAGAACGAAGATATAAAAAGAAGCCGCCATTAGTGAGAGATCCAGAAACGACTGAAGATGGTTATGTGTGTAACCAAAATATATATCATGTACGGGGGAATAAGGTATTCCCAAATAAAAAATTTTAAATATTATTATAAATTTAATTATTTATTCAGAGTTTTGTTTTTAATTTTTTTTATCCCTCAATGAATAAATGCTAAATATTATTAATGACTACCCTTTTTTCTCCAAATATTGTGTGTACTGTTGCTATAATAATTTTATAAATAGAAGGAATATTTTGTGGTCCCATGAATTCTTTATTGAATTTTGCCCCTATTCAATAGATTTTAGTATGTTTATTGTTTTTTGCAAATAAGAAGATTGTGATATATATATATATATATATAATATATATATATATATATATATATATACCATATATCCTGGCATAAAAAATTTATATTTTAATTATGCACTTTATATTCGGTGTATAACACGCATGCAAAAAAAATAAAGTTACTTTTTTAAGTTGAGCATGCATGTTATATGCCGAGATATACAGTATATATATATGTACTAGCTGAAGTACCTGTTCTTTGCATGGAATGGATATGCTTCAACACACAGATAGAAATAGAAAACAAATAAATAAGTATTAAATATTTTTTGGTAATATATTTATCAGCTGGTCACAGCAAAATTTTAGCTTCTTAAATGATTTATATATTCCTATCTGGATTCATTTTTCATGATCAAACAATTTTGATTATATTATAAATTTTTCCTTTTGTCAAATCTTAGCATTTAACTTTCTAATTCAATTTTAATTGCATGATGTAAAAATAGGGTCAAGAGTAATAAATTTCATTTTGTATTTTTAACAGGACCTCAGTTTACTTTAAACCATGGAAAAAGGCGTTTTATTATTATTTTTTTTTCCACCATTATATAACCATAGTAATAAATTGTCTGTTTCTACACAATGCTAAATTTAAGAAATAAGTGAAAGAAAGGTAATATCCAGTGTTCTTGGACAGAATAACTTATGTTAAACTCAAACTTACCGATTGGAAAATAAAAGTGCATACATGTCACTGAATGAACTAAACTGAAACTTTAAAATAATCAAATTTTAAGGTTATTGTTGCTAGTTTACATTTTATTTCCGTCATATCAGTGCAAGAAATCTTTTAAAGAACCAGAGGTGAAAATGTGCATAAATCCTCCAATCTTAATTCATGTTTTCTAAACTAACTTATTCGTTATGTAATTTTATCATCAAAGCTTTTTGACATCTGGCTCTGCTATTTGGAATGCATGGCATAAAAATGATATCAGTTGTACCTGAAATTAAAACAAATATTACGTTAAAATCCTTAATATATTAATCCTTGAGTGCTATTCCCAGGAAATGCAAATGTTTTCATGAGATTTCACTACCACGATCTTGGCGGTGTTTCCCGGTTGCTTGGTGATGGAATTTTTGCTGACGTTATAACTCGTAAATGCCACCTATTTTAACATACAAATCCTCTGTGCACTCTGATGGCTTCCTCCAAGATTTGTCATCAGTAGTCCTTTTCAATTTGTCGCATCCAGAGAAGAATTCTGGAGGAAGCACGAAATTATTTTGTTGCCTTTCTCTTATAAATTCATTTGAATTTATAAAATAAGTCAATCTTCTATTGTGTAAACTTAGTTCGTTAGGGAGGAGAGGAGATATGTGGCCCTGTGCCCCCTTCTGGATCCTCTAATAGCCCTTTTAACTTAAAAGAATCACGGTTTGTCAGATATGGTGCACATTACCTCCCAAAAACAAAAACATGAGAAGAACTCAGCTCAGCTTTTACTGCATTTTAAAGCAACTGCTTTAACCTTGTTGCGAATGTTAATTTTGGTGACAAATAGAAAACCCTTTTCAATGCATGGGCAGGTAACCTTGTGTAAAATACCTTTAAAAGCAAGACCATCACTGATATATATCTATAATCAAAAAGTAAAATACAATGAATATTACTGCAAAAATGACATACTCCAAGTGGGGGGGGAGGGGGAAACAGAGCCAAACAAAATGATAAAAGAGGATATTTCCTTTGTATTTAATTTTAGATGATGGATTTGATTTTATATGCCATTTTTGCATTGTGAAAACTTTATATACAGTAGAACCTCGATTATCCGAAGTAATTGGGACCGAATCTACTTCGGATAATTGAGAATTCATCAATAATCATCTAGTTTAATATGTAGTAGTGTCATTGAACTGTTATTATGACTATTTTATCTCTAAAGTCATAAGAGAGTTACAACTCAAAATAAATTAAAATTATAAATGAAAATAAATTTATTTCTGAAACAAAAACTTGCAATGGCTTAAATGGAAGCTTCATCTGGTGTAAATTGGCCATCCTTTGCCAGGCAACTCTATCCCGAAGTTTTCTTAAAAGCATGAATTCAGAGGAATCTTACAATCAGAAGGTGCAATAACATTCGATTGTTCTGGGACTCGGCGGTATGGCCTTCCAAATTTCGAAATGGGGTGTGTTTTTGTTTAGAACAAGGATGTTTGAAAGTTTGAAGAGTACACTCATACCGAGAATTGAGCTTTTGGGAAGGAATTCTATAAAAGGGAATTCCAAAATATTTATTTGTACTCGTAGTTTGGAAAGGATGGATTGCATACAAAAGGAATGTGGAAAAAAAAAAAAACTTTAAAAATGTATGTTTGTTAAGAGAAATTTGGATGATAGTAGATAGTGAAAAAAAAAAAAGTGAAGAAGAAACCGACTTCAGTTAACGAAGAGTTTCGGTTAATCAAGGTTCTACTGTATATATATATATATACATATATTTTCTGTCAAGATAAAAAGAATAAAAAGAAAAATAATTAACTTATATTTTACCGTACTTTTGTACTGAAATCAATATCACACAAAAATTAAAATCTAAAAAACTTTCATATTTAAATGCATACTAAAGCGCTATATATTTAAAGCATATCATAATCCATGCATCGTCTCTATTTTTCTTCCTTATTCCATTAAGTTGGAAAGTGTATTATTATTCATGAGTGTGCCATATTTTTCTTCCTTGTTCCATAAAACACATCTTTGGAATCGAAATCTATCTTAAAATCGCCTACTAAAGCTGTTTTACAATCTTTGCCCAGTATATTAGAACTATACTTCACCATTTTAAAATACTGTTTGGAATGGGTATCACGTAATCCATTAGTGAACCGTGATTTTCTTTCCTGTTCCATAAAACAGTCTTTTGAAACTGAAAATCTATATTAAAATCAACTGCCAAAACTTTTTAACAATCTTCATAAGACATATTCTAACAATACTTCACATTTATAAATACCATTTAAAAAATGTATTGTAATCTATGAGTGTACCGTATTTGTTTTCCCTGTTCCATAAAACACTTCTTTGAAATTCAAATCTTATTAAAATTGCCTCTAAAACTATTTTGCAATCTTCACCAGGCATATTCTAACTATACTTCTCCTTTGCAATAAACTGTCGCATTTGCCAGATTCTAGCCAAATTTGGAAGATATCTCCAAGCTTGGTCAGGTTTTGAAGACTAACATTACATTTGTAGACTTATATTTTGACACCAAACTTGGCGTTCAATTGGAAAAAACACTCAAAATACTGGTGTTAAATGATAAAGTAAATAAAAAACTTTGTAAAAAACACACATAAGATGTTATAGGTAAGAAGATATGCACGTTTCGACCAAAAATTGTTTTGGCCTTCATCAGTCCAAGCCCTTTGTCGCAAGGAACACAAAACAATTTTTGGTCGAAACGTGCGCATCTTCTTACCTATAACATCTTATGTGAGTTTTTTATTTACTTTGGCGATCAATTATCAAAAATTACAAACCTTGTGCGACTTTATACATTTTATTCTCCCTCCCCCTCCACGTTTATTTTATCGTTTATTTGAAAAGTGTTTATCCTTAAAAAGTCGTGCATAGGCAAGTTATGTGGATGCTAAAAAACTTGCTTAATTTTAATAGCACTGTAATTCTAAAAAAGAATAAAAAATCCATAACACTTTCATATTTTAAACACTCACTATATATTAAAAGCATATCATAATCCATTCATCGTCCCTATTTTTCTTCCTTATTTCAATCAGTTGGAAAGAGTATGATTATTATTGAGTGTGCCGTATTTTTCTTCCTTGTTCCATAAAACACTTCTTGGAATCGAAATCTATATTAAAATACAAAAATTATTTTACAATCTTCGCCAGGCATATTCTAACTATATTTTTCCTTTGTAATAAAATGTCGCGGTTGCCAGTCTCTAGCCAAATTTGGAAGATATCAACAAGCTTAGTTCCGTTTTACAGACTTATGTTTTGGCGCCAAACTTGGAGATACATCATCAGAAATTGCAAACCTTGATGACTTACAACATTTTATCCCCTCAAACTGTCATTAAAATAAAAGAAATTGAAAAGTGACAAATCGTGTAGACAATTTATGTTGATGCTGAAAAACCTGATATATTTTAATAGCACTGCAATGTTAGTTAAAAAAAAAAAAAAAATCCGAGAAATTTTCATATTTTAAATAAGCATTACAATGTGGTATTAAAAACGTATCATAATTAATGCATCAGCCTTATATGTCTTCCTTGTTCCATTGCATTGGAAAGTGTATCATATTTCATGAGTGTGCCGTATTTGTCTACCTGGTTTCATAAAACACTCTTTTTGGAATAAACATGTATATTAAAATTGCCTTCAAACTGTTTCACAATATTCAATGCGCATATTCCAACTATATTTGACCTGTATAAATATACTGTTAGGAATGTGCATCATAATCTGAGAGTGTGCCGAATTTGTTTTTCTTGTTCCACAAAACACTTCTTCAAAATCGAAATCTGTATTAAAATCTCCTACTAAAACTGTTTTAAAATCCTCTTGGAAAATATCATTTAACTATACTTCATCTTTATTTACACTATTATAGACACCAGTATTCCAATTAAATAAACAGTAGGCAGGGGCGTAGCCAAGGGGGGGGGTTAGGGGGGTCATAAGCCCCCCATGAGAAATTTTTTGCCATACAAAATGTATATTCTTCACTACATTATCACCCACACGTATACATATATATGAGTTTTAGTAGCCGTAACCCCCCCTCCCCCCCCCCATGAAAAATTTCTGGCTACGCCCCTGACAGTAGGTGAACTCAGTTTCTCGAAAAATATTGACGATATCGCCAAACTTGGTCCAGCTTTGGGGACTTATTTTTTGGAGCCAAACATAGTGGTACATCACTGAAAATTGGCAAACCTTGGCAACTTTTCACATTTAATCTGGCAATCCTGAAAAATAATTCACCCTTAGTTAAAAATTTTTTATTTGGGAATACCTTATTCCCCCGTAGACGATATATATTTCGGTTACACATAACCATCATCAGTCGTTTCTGGATCTCACCAAAAAAAAAAAAAATTTTTTAACTGATTAATCCGCCGTATTAAATAATGTTTGTAAGTTTTTATTATAATTCACCCTTTCGCCAGGTGGACAAAAAAACAGCACTGAAAAGCTAAAAAATACGTGAAAAACACCTTTTTTTGTGAACTATCGCCTATTGAGGTCAAATTTTAATAAACCCTGAAAAATATTTCTATGACTTTGTGTTTGTTACATTTTAATGCAATATTTTTATGGCTATCTTCATTTTCCTTCAATATATGAAAGCAAATGTGAAAACAAAGGTTTTGCTCCCTACACCACTTTGTGCATGCATTCTAAAAAAATCCTGAAAATAATTTTTAGGCATTTGTGTTCCTTATATTTTTAAGCAAGAATTTTATGGCTATCTCTTTTCTCCATTGAGATATGAAAGGAAATCTGAAAAGAACATTTTGGACCCTTACCTCCGTTTGGGTGCAAATTCTAAAAACCCTGAAAATGATTTTTAGATATTTCTGTTAGCCACAAAATTTTGGTTTTAAAATGTAACCATCTCTTTTTTCCTCTGAGATACGAAGGGAAATGTAAAAAGAATGTTTAGGCCCCTTAACCTTGTTGCCCGTTTGGGTCCGAATTCTAAAAAACCCTGAAAATGATTTTTAGGTATTGAGTAAAACTTCTTAGTTTTAGTTACATTTTAAAGCAAGAATTTTACAGCTATCTCTTTTTCCTTCTGATATATGACGATAAATGTAAAAGGATGTTAAAGAACGTTTGAGCCCCTTATCCCACTTTGGGTGCGAATTTAAAAAAACCCTGTAATTGAATTTTAGATATTTCTGTTAGTCATATTTTTAAGCAAGAATTTTATCCCCCCCCCCCCTGAGATATGAAAGGAAACGTTAAAAGAACGTTTTGGGCTTCCACACCCATCTGGGTTCGAATTTTTAAAAATCATTTCTTAAATGACGCCTTGGGCACAAAAGCTATAAGCTCCTAAAATTTCATGTCTGTATCTCCTTTAGATTTGGCTGGGCGATGATCGTCACTCAGTCAGTCAGAGATCTTCCTTTATATATATATATATATGTGTGTGTGTGTCATTTAATTTTCTATTTTAGGTCTAGCTAGAAATAGTCCAGCCAAATCTCCTTTAGATTTGGCTGGGCGGTGATCGTCAATCAGTCAGTCAGAGATCTTCCTTTATATATAGATATATATATATGTGTGTGTCATTTAATTTTTTATTTTAGGACTGGCTAGAAAAAAGTATTGAAAATTGTAGTCTTATCTGTGTAATATATCCATTCTTTTTAATTTAATCTAATTTGAACATCAGAATAAATTTTCTTTCAAACTTTAAAATCCAATCTGATAATAACTGTTCTGGATTAATTTTGCACGAATGTATTTATATTTTTATTTATTATGTAAGTTGTGTCAAAAGTTGTTTATGGCATTCATTTTAAAAATTCCTTACATTTTTTTCTTCATTTGTTAAGGAATGAACAAAGCAAAATAATATTGTTTCTTTATAAAGATTTATTTGCGGTGTTTCCTAGTCTTATGCAAAGTACTTGATTGTTTTTTTTTTTTTTTTTTTTAATATATCCCTAAACAATCCCTATTGCTCTGTATAAAAATATATAATAATTAAAAAATAAGAAACATTTCTTTGTCTAATGAGTATGACAAAACTTCTTAAGTCATTTAACAAATTTTCTGTTTTGAAAGATTATGTTTTCAGCTTCCCATTTCTAAAGTACTTTGTAGTTGTTATTTTTAATTTGGTTTAGGAACTTATATAAAAGGTTATTCTTCGCATTTCATTTGCAAATGAAGAAAAACTGCTTGGATAGCATTTTGTCTTTGGCATAACTTAAATGAAGTAGCAAAGCATTTACATCAGTTTACCCTTTTAAGTATAACTAATGTACTTTTATAAAATACACTATTATTACAAAATAATAATCTATTTATTATAAAAGGAGATGTCAATTTGTTTGCTTGTCTGTTGATGGTGTTACTGACAGATGGCTACGCGAAGAAATACCAAATTTGGTACACAGGAAGCTCTAAATATGAAGTTGTGCGTGTGTTGAAGTGATTTTTTTCAAAATTGCTACATTTTGAAGTAAGAAATTTAGTTATATATATATATATTTTTTCGGCCATGGAAGATGGTCATATCCTCTTCTCTCCTTTTTTTTACAGCTATCCTCCTTCAATCACGATATTCAAAATGTCCTGAAATTGATTTTTAGGTATTTGTCAGTGCTCTATTTTACAGCAAAAATTTCACAGATATCTTTTTCTTCTTCTTTGAGATCATGCAGGATATGTGAAAAGAACTTTTTGCGCCCCTACCCCCCTAAGGTTACGAATTTTAGAAAATGCTTAATAGTACGTCGCGTTAATATATCCCACAGTAGTTCCAACAAAAGAGACTATCTGAACTTTTTTTTTTTGCGGTTCTGTTTCGTCACAAGTAGTTATTGTCATGTATGTCAGGTAGACCGAGAGACGATATGATTCGTTTTACATACACGCAAAGAACATTTATTAGCATTAAGATACACAGGCACGAACGAGCATAACAACAACTACACAGAGCATGTACAATACGAAACTACGGAACCCAAAAAGGTAAACAAAGCACGTGCGCGTCACACAGTTGGAAGGTTCTCTCATCTGGCTGTTGCCAGATACATAACAGTTCCTCCCCGACAAAATATAGAGTCACAGGTAGAGTCTCTTTGGAGGTCTCCTGATTCGGTTTGAACGTCGTAGTGGCACATCAGTTTTCGGCTTTCCGGAAGCGTCTGGTACAGGCTTAGGTGGTATATCATCACTTGGAGTGGCAGGTACAGGTGGTTCTGATTCAGCAACATCATCGGATACTGGCTCATCTGGAAAATTCAATTATTTATCGTAAATTGGAATTTCAGTAGCAGCTTGGGATAATTCAATCGACTTCCCACATTTCCTTATTTGATCTACGTGTCTCTTCCAAATTTCATTTCCAACTTGTATGCTATAACTCAAAGTTCCATCTCGGTTTATTATTGTTCCAATTTTCCATTTGTTAGGTCCGGAATAATTTCTTACGGCTACTTTCTCCCCTTCCTGAAATTCACGCAAGATAGATTCTGTGTCAAGCCTCGAACTCTGTTTCTGAACAACTTTGTCTCTCAAATTTGGTTTAAAAAGATCAAGCCTAGTGTGAATACATCTCTTCAAAAACAAGGCACTCGGGAGTTTCTCCCGTGAGAGAATGTGGAGTTATTCTATACTGTAATAAAAATCTTTGTAATTTCACATTTAGATCTCCAGAATCACCTCTACTCGATTTCAACGAAGCTTTGAATAACTGCACTATTCTTTCTGCCTGTCCGTTCGTAGCAGGATGGTTACGGTGCTGAAGTTATATGTTTAATATTATTCAGTTTCAAAAAATGTTGAAATTCGTAACTAGTAAAACTTGCGCCGTTATCACTAACCAAAGTTAAGGGAATTACATAATGAGCAAAAAGAATACGAAGATGATGAATTGTAAAACTAGCTGTAATATTTTTCATCGGAATGACTTCTATCCACTTCGAATATGCATCGGAGACTACAAAAAACATTTTCCCCATAAAAGAACCAGCATAGTCAACGTATATCCTTTGCCAAGGTCCATTTGGCCATTCCCACGATGTCGATTTATCCTTGCTGGTTCGTTCCTCGTTGCGATACAAGCTGAACAGTTCTGAACAAAATTGGCTATACTGGCATCAATACCTTGCCAATAGCAGTAGCTTCTAGCTATGGCTTTCATTTTGACAATTCCAGCATGTCCAACATGAAGTTCTTCCAAAACTTGATTCTGGTACTTTTCAGGAATGCATACTCTATGACCATACATTATGCAACCATTTTGCAATGAAAATTCAGATTCTCTACCTTTCCAAGGTACAGGTAATTCAGTTCCAGATTTTAAACTTTCATACAGTTCGAACAATTTCCTATCAGTTTTAGTAGCTCTAGCTATGTCAGTTGCTGTAACAGGCATTAATTCAACTTGCGAAATATTTGTCACGTCTACTTCAGTCAAGTACTCACAGTCCTTGTCAACTGCTAGTGGTAACCGTGAAAGTGCATCAGCATTGCCATGATTCTTAGTGTTTCGATACTTGATTGTATAACTGAATGTTTGGAGAAAAAGTGCATAATGAACCATTCGTGTTGCTGATACACATGGTAAACTACGATTAGGTGCGAAAATTGATACTAGGGGTTTATGATCGGTTACGAGATCAAAATGTCGAACAAATAAATATTGATAAAATCTCTTTACTCCCAATACAATACTCAATGCTTCCTTGTCTATCTGCGAATAATTACGTTCTGTTTTAGTCAATGACCTTGGTGCAAACATTGCTGGTTTTTCTGAACCATCTGGCATAATGTGACTTAAAACTGCTCCTATTCCAACTGGTGATGCATCAGTTTGTAATACAAGAGGTAACTTAGGATCATAATGGCATAAAATTCGGTCTGAAACAATTTCTTGTTTCAATGCCTTAAAAGCTTTTTCACATTCTGCAGTCCACAAAAATTTAATACCTTTCTGCAGAATTTTGAAAGCAGCGACTTATTGAAAGGAGTTTGAAAGGAGCGACACGAGTAAATAAGTTGGGAATAAATTTTCCGTAGTAATTGACTAAACCCAAAAAACTCTTCAAATCAGATACAGTTTTTGGAACTGGTACCTTCGTAATTGCATCGATTTTTTCTTGTGTTTTGTGGAGGCCGAATTTATCAATTGTATGACCACAATAATTCACAGATTTCTTAAAAAATTCACTTTTCCGCTTATTTACTCTGAGACCATATTCTTCTAGTCTCTGTAGTACTAATTCTAACCTTTCAAAATGCTCTTGATCATTTCTCCCCGTTACGGTAATATCATCTAAAAATACGTGTACCCCTGCGATTCCTGATAAAACTTGTTCAATAGCTCTCTGCCACACTGCTGGAGCTAAGGCTATACCATAATTCATTCTCTTGTAACGGAACAAACCCTTGTGAGTATTTATCGTCAATAGATGTCGGTCCTGCTCATCAACTAACATTTGAAGGTATGCCTCAGATAAGTCGATTTTAGTAAAGAACTCCCCTCCTGACAGTTCAGCAAAAATGTCCTCGATACGGGGTAAAGGATACTGCTCAATTTTTAGTCCCGGGTTGATAGTCACCTTATAATCACCACAGATTCGTAGGTTCCCGTTCTGTTTGATAACAGGGACAATTGCTGTAGCCCAATCACTATATGTCACCGGCTGAATGATGTCTTCTGCAACTAACCTATTAAGTTCAGTTTCTATTCTTTCTTTTAAAGCAAATGGTACTGGTCAAGGTTTAAAAAATACCGGTTTGTAATTAGGTTTCATTTGAAGACAGCAACAAAACTTTTCCAGTTTCCCGATACCCGGAGAAAAAATTTTCTCATACTTTTGAAGCAAGATATTAATTTATTGGTTCGAGAATTACAATTTTCAACCCGAACTGCTTTAATTGAGCTCCAGTCTAATTGGAAATTTCTCAACCATTCACGACCAAAAACAGTGTTTACTTTTGCATGTACCAAATAAATAGTTTCTGTATTAATTTAATCTTTGTATTGAATTTGCACCACTGCTTGGCCAGCTGATGTTATCATAGAATTATCGAAATTCCTAAGCGATAATTTGGTAGGCTTAATGGCTACATCCGGACAAAATTTCTTAAATTCATTCACATTCATACAACTAATAGCAGCTCCAGTATCTAATTCAAATAAACATTTATTCCCTTCAACAAAAATTTCTAATAAAATCTTATCCCTTGCATGTCGTGGTGATTTAATGCTATTAACTGGTACAGTTTCAGAACAAGATTCTATTTGTTTAACTGTTTTGTTACGTTTTGAGAGGCAGACTTTTGCCAAATGCCCGTTCTTTAAGCAATTCCTACACTGAGTATTCTTGTGCTTACATTCGTGAGCTAAATGTTGAGTACTATCACATCTGTAACATTTCCGAGATTTATCAAGCATCTTTGTAGGTTCAGATTTCTTAAATTTAGAAAAATCTTTTTTGATAGTTTTATCTTGCGAACTGTGTAATTTTTTTATCGATACCATTTGATTCTGAATTTCACACACATCTCTCTGAGCAGATTCCATTGCGAATGCAATGCTCTTAGCTTTTTCGTATGTTAACTTATCCTCTGCTAACAGCTTTTTCTGTATATTTTTGTTTTTGAGACCCATCACCAATTTATCACGAAGCATCGTACTTAAATTGTTCCCAAAGTTACAGTGTATCGACAGTTTTTGTAATTCGGTACAATAATTTGCAATGGACTCACCTTCAAATTGCTTCCTCTTGTAGAAACAAAACCGTTCTGTCATTGCTAGTGGTTTAGGATTCAAATGTACCGAAAGTAATTTTACGATATCTTGATAAGTCAATTCAGAAGGAATGTTCGGAGTGGCCAGATTCTTTAACAATTTATACGTTGTTGCTCCCATAAGGCTTAAAATAGCAGGGACTTCCATTTTATCTTCGATCCCATTAACAACGAAGTAAGATTCTAAACGTTCCACATAACTGGACCAGTCTTCCACAGACGCATCATAAGATTCAAAATTAATGTTCGAAGATCCCATACCTCGTCGCCAACTCTTTTGTCATGTATGCCAGGTAGACCGAGAGACGATACGATTCGTTTTACATACACGCAAAGAACATTTATTAGCATTAAGATACACAGGCACGAACGAGCATAACAACAACTACACCGAACATGTACAATACGAAACTACGGAACCCAAAAAGGTAAACAAAGCACGCGCGCATCACACAGCTTGGAAGGTTCTCTTATCTGGCTGTTGCCAGATACACAACAGTTATGATCGTATTTTAGGAATGTTCTCTTTCCTTGTGAAGAGCTTTGTCCTGTTGCTCTTTCGTTGCATAGGACATATTTTTTTACATTTCAATTACTTTGGATTTATCGTCAAAATCACAATGTATTTTTTCCCCCCTCCTTGTGCCTCTTCGCAAAAGAGCGCCAAATTCTTTCTCACGTTTAGTTCTTATCAGCTGCCCTTTGCTAAAAAAAAAAATAAAAATAGAATAACAGTTGACGCCACTTATACTCTTTGTTCTTGCAGCTGAAATGTTTTGTGGTTTTTGCCTGCTGTTTATCAGGAAATAAATCTTGTAAGCATATGTTCGTGGCTTCTGGAAATTTCTCGAAGCAGTGCTTTTTACCTCTACCATTTTGTTCTCTTAACGGTTTTTGCATAATGGTCATTTGTTTAACAGTCGGGCTGCTGATCTTAGATGGGGAAGAGCAATTCTCAGGATGGAAGTGGCTCTCTCCCCATCGCTCCGTGTTTGTGAGGGAGTTTAACTCTGGAAGATTTTTTCATACTCTCCCATGTATATTATTATTGAATGTACTCGTATATAATATATTTTTAACTGCGTAGTTAAACCGGAATTTTTGTAATTTTTGTTTTGGTAATAGTGTGTAACTGCTTTGTGACAACGACTGGAAACTAATAAAAGACATGCAGCATCTTCATCCCCTTTTCTGTAATTCCTCAAGAGTATGATCTTCATAATGTGTTTTTTTTTCTTCCAGCGTTTCAAAGTTTTCTGTGCTTGTTTCGGTAAGAGGCAGAGTCGACAAGCGCTGAGAAGGTCTATGTGTTTTTCCACAACGTGGTTATGAAGGTCATGAATTAGTTGGGTGCATATTTCTCTTGTGAACCTTCGCTCATATATCGCTACCTGTTATAATCTCGGCGTTCCGATGAAATCAGATATAGCCCTCTCTCAATTTGAAGAAAAATAATTACGATGTCACTTTAACAGAAACCTTCTTTTTTTTTACAGCGTGGCACTCACAGTTATATCTTAACACGTTCTACGGAGGTCGATGCATCTTTCATCCAATCCAGTGCAGTGTTCTTCAAGATTGTTCACGTAATATGTGATATCAATTTACATACAACCTTCTTTTTACGATCATTGCCCACCTTAACACGAAAAGATTATACACAGCTATTTAATTATAAAATAAAATTTTGGTCCACATCATATAGTATCTAAGGTATTAATACTATAACTTTAACCTAAAAAAATCACATGATGTAGAAATATGATATTTTGAAAGTGGGGAGTTTTCACTACAAACCATCAAACTTTTCTTTTCCTGATTACAAATGACACCAACTTGGTTTTTTTGCATCATAATATCACAATGGTCTCAGGTTAGTACGCATACTAACTTCACTAGTAACTAATAAGTAACTTTATGCCAAGAGTCAAATAATTTTATTTTTAGATTCTACATCCAAGAACAATTTTTGCTTCCTACCGTGTTTAAGAATGGGCATGCAGCTAGTATATGTGGATGATCATATTAATTAAAAATTAAACATTTAGCATTTTATTTCAGTTGTTATTGTAAATATGAGTTTATACTCATAACAAAGTGGACATTTTCCAGTTGTATATTAAACAGTAAAAATAAATTGTCAATTATGCACCCGCGTAGTGTGTTCTTTATCACTTGCATTTCACTAATCTACAGCCCTATGGAAAATAAAGAAGAAACTAATATGCATGCTTCATATCCGTTAAATATTTGGTGATGTCAGCAATGAAGTTTCAAAAATTTAGATGTATATTTGTAAAATCCTCTTTTCCTCCTTCAATTTATGACTGCTTAGATAAATTTCATTAATTATTCAAGGTAAAATTATTTATATTGTTATTTTAAGTTCCACCCCCTAACTACTTCTAATAAATATATACTGGGTTATTTCCTATCTACTAATTTGTGTTGGTCTTAAGTACAGTCTCAAAATAATAATGTCCTATTTATATAATTTTCTTTTTACTGTAGGATTCTTCAGTATGTAGTCTATATTCAAAAATTTGTTAGAAGCATTTATTGGATCCAAATTGAAACAACTCTATCACCAGGTTTTGAAATTTTAATCTTAATTACTTGTTACCCATTGAAAAATTTTAATATTTTATGCGATAAAAGTCATGATTTTGATGTTTAGTTTGAAATTTTCCCTCTTTATTGATGAACTTTTATGTATTTTCACCTAGGTCATTATCAATAAAATAAAATACTGATATTTATTTGAAAATCATGTCTATTTTAATAAAAGAATATTTTATCCTATTGTCTAATTTATAATTCTGTGAATTTTAACTTTGTGTTTCACATCATTTTTAGGATGTAATTGGAACCGTTACAAATGTTCATTTTGTGCATACTCAACTAACATAACTACCAATTTTCGAACTCATCAACTAATTCATACTGGGAAGAAACCGTTCACATGTAAATTCTGTTCAAAAGCCTTCACCACAAAAGGTAATCTTCGAACTCATGTGAAACGACATACTGGAGAGTGCCCATATATCTGTATGAATTGCCAGCGAAGCTTTATTCAAAAAATACAGTTAGACACACATAAATGTACAGAGTTAAAAATATGCATGTAAAAACAGATTTCAGACTGATATTTTGTGATTATTTTGATATTTATATTGTTATTATTTTGATTTTATTATTCTTATTTTGCAATTTTTTTTTTTTTTTTTTTTTTTTTGGTATAAGAACTAAGGGAGGGGGGGGGCTGCTCAAATTAACTTTAAAAGTCACGCAAGTTCAAGAAGATGTCATAATCTGATAAGATCTTATTTTTCGTGGATTATAAATTAATTTTCTTTTTTCAAACATCATTCAGCAAGAATAAAAAAATCAAAACCTGTTTTAATTTTTTAATAATAAAATGCAGTAATTGAACATAAATTGTAATTCATTTCTTATTAATTGTTTCTTTAGACTATATTTTTTGCATATTGTTTTGTCACTGCTGTATAGTTTCTTTTTATTTTATGTATTTAATAAGTTATTTCTCATTATTAATTTTAAAATATAAACTGAACATATTTGTTCAATAGTATTTATTTCCCCCTCTCCCTCATATTAGTTACAGGGAGCATTTTAGTGTTTTTAAAATGGTCTTAAAATAAACAGGGTGTCTATTGGTCAGGAAAGTGGGAAATAATTCAGGAAAGTCTAAAAAAAGACTGGGGAAAAATGCGTCGGAAAAATTCTCCAGAAGAATAAATTTTCCTCCATATATAAATTTCTTTGAAAGTTTTATTTTTTTTTCCCTCTTCACCCACTCTCCCCGGACTCCATAGCATGAAAAATGCTGATAAAGATTATTTATGTTTAGATAGAATGAATGATTCAGAATCCCTAATAGCAGGATTGTCTCCTGTGACTAAAATGCAGCCACGCAATACAGTCACATAAGAGTTACAAACAGTCGCAGGGACACCACAGTGTGGTCACGACGCAGTCCCTATGTCTGCCCGTGGTGACTACACGATGCAGCCCCTTAGTGTAGTCACAATGTGACACTGATGCGACTTCAGAGAAAATGGAGGAAAAAAGTAATTTTCAGAATTTCTTGGCAGATGACAGGGTCAAATCTCTTCATGAGGATATGGGAACCTCCTACATCAAACTTCTGAACTACTGGTTCCTAAGCAAGAGCACTATGCTTTATGTTGTTCCAGGGGCGTAGGAACAGGTGGAGCTACGGGAGCTGTGGCTCCCCCTGAAATATTTTAAACAGGCTTAGCTCCCCTGGAGGAATTCTCGCACCATATCTGTTTACGGTACATTGTTTACCTCGAACCTTATTTCAAAAATTTAGTCTACTTTTACTGGGAAATTCACATTAATGAACAACAAAGAGAGGAGAAAGAAGGGGTGATGAGCACACTTCCTTTTTTTTTTTTTTTTTTTTTTTTTTTTTTTTACACAACCCTCGTCATTTTAATTCTCGGATAGACATAGAGGAATAATGAAAAAAGTAGATGTAAATATAGACTTTGTATAATAACATACATAAAAAGGTACTTAGCAATTGGCATGACCGTTTTGGCCGAAAAACTCTTCAGCCTGTCTTTTTCAGCAGTCACTACACAGTCTCACAGAATTCTGTGAACAATTGTAGGAATTGATAATTACCTTTTTATCTGTGTTATTACACAAAGTTTTCATGCATATCATCTTTTTTAACACCAGCTTTTTGAGTGTTTTTCGTTAATTAAAGTGGTTGTTCCACATATCGTACCAGGTGCCATGTAGAGTTACAGTCGCATTCCGAATTTTTTAAGAAGGTAAATTGTCCATTAAAATTGGTAAATAATGCCATCCAAAATGTACAAGAGTTGCTATGTATATTTCTGGCCTAATAATGAAACAACAAATATTTATGATCGAAATTGGTTATATTGTTTTTCAAAATATTCTCCATGAAGATCAATGCACTTTTGTATGCGTTTGAACCAATTTTCGAAGCACTTTTTTCCACTCCGATTGAGGTAACTGCAAAACATGCGTTTTGAATGCATCAATCGCTTCTTCGGGTGTCGAAAATCATTGTCCACATAATTTATTTTTGATGTGCGGGAATAAAAAAAAGTCATTGGGTACCAAAATCAGGGCTGCATGGCGGATGTCCCATCAATTCGATGTTCTGGCATTTCAGAAAATCCTTCGTTTGAGCTGATGTATTAGAGCTTGCATTGTCATGATGAGGAATTATGAGAATGCAAGCTTTTTCTGCTTTTTTTCGAATTTCTCCGGCGACTTCTGGCAAACAAATAGTCGTGTACCATGCAGAATTGACCATCCTGCATTGCTCTAACGCTAGTGTCACCATGTGACCGGTAATGCCGAAGAAACAGGCAATCATTTGTTTCCATGTGCTTCTTGCTTGAACAATTTTTGTTGGATTTTGCTTGTCTTGGAAGACCCATACAGTCAATTGCTGTTTTGTTTCCGGCTCATATGCATGGATCCATGATTCGTCACCTGTGTAGATGTTATACACAGCCTTTGATTCACCTTGATTGTATTTTGTCAGAATTTCCTTGCAACAATCGATACGAGCCTTTTTTTGAGCGTTTTTCAGATTATGCGGGATCCAACACGAGCAAATCTTTTTTACGGTCAAATGTTCACATAATAACTTATTGATACTTGTCATACTAATGTCCAAAAACGATCTTACTTAATCAGTTCTTGCAAAGCATCGATATTTTCTGGCGCGACAACTGATTTTGGACGACCTGGACGGAATTCGTCCTGGATCGAACACCGACCATGATTAAATTCGTTATACCAGCTTTTTACAGTGCTATAGGATGGTGCTTCATCGCTGTATAAAGATTCAAGTTCACCGACGTACTCTTGTCTTGACAATCCACGTCGAAAGTTATGAAAAATAATTGCACGAAAATGTTCACAAGTCAACTCCATTTTTTTTAATGAGATGAATTTTTAAATTTCCAGTAAACAACACAAATCAAGCTAAAATAGCAAATCATTTGGAAGAATTTATGTTTACAAATATCAAATTTTCGATTTAAATCATCTGTGATCGCCTAGCCATGCTTTCTGTTGCCAAGTCCAGAAATATAAATAGCAACCTACATAGTAATTACAACCCAATTTCCCACAACGTGTCCCCCAGCTCCCCCTACTCTTACTAAGTTCCTACGCCACTGTGTTGTTCCCATCTTGTTGTGACTGTTTTAGAAAGTAAACTGATTTCAAAAATTAATTTTGAGAATTAAAATTTTTCTGGTGTACTTTATAGGTAGAGGGGAAATGTCCTAGTTAGCAAATATTAATTTAAAAAATGTTGGATTTTTTTTTTAAATAGTAGATCGTTTGTTAAAAAATAGTGATCTGTTTTATTTAATTATGCAACTGAAAAATGATGATGATTTATTGATAATTTTTTTCTGCTGTTAAGAAATAAGCTTAAAAAGTATGAGATATTTACGAAGTTTGATACATTACACTAGTGGGGTGATAGGAGGGCTATCTGTCACTAAGCTCAAGTCTCAAAAGCTATCTGTCTATGATCGGAGATGAAATAAGAATTTTTACTATCATTTTTTATTCTTCCAGATTTGAATTGTAGTTGAGAAAAAGATAAAAATTTGTGTTTGAAATTTGCTTCTACATTCAATTTTTAGATATATCTCATAAATACCCCAGTAACACAAGCAGTACTGTTCAATATTGGCTAAATATGGACCAAGTAGTATTTTACTTTAAGCTATCAAGAATTTTTTCTGCATATAGTTAAAAATTTATTTAATAGGAAAATACATTTATGGTCAGGAAATTTGATCGGGAAGCTTCAAAAAGTCTGGAGATTGACCTTCAAAAATTTAGTAGACACCCTGATAAGTACATTATGTTTTTCTTAAGTCAGCAATTTTACCATGTTAAAGATTGCTACACATGCGTATGGCTGTTATTGAAGGACTACTTTTTGGATTAGTTTAGTTTATATTGCTGTTTATATGATTTTAAATTGAGAAGAATTCAAACTTATTTTACTACCTATTATTCTTTATGAAATTTATATTAAAAATTTAAAAGAAAAGGAAGAGAAATTTTAAAAATCTATATTTCTTTTCTAAAAAACAGTGTCATTTTTGTTTTAAAATATTATTACAGTCGAGTATCGATAATCCGATTTGATTGGGATCAAAACTGACTTAAATTACTGAAAACTGACATTATGTCAGCTGCATTATAAAATCAAAGCGAAAAATTCAATTTTATGTTCAGTACATGCAGAGATAGAGATCATATAAGGAAAAAATAATGAACTCTCAGGTTTGTAAAGTAATATTAAAAAGTATTTCAAATAGCATCCCACTTATTTTATTTAATGTGTAAAAAATAAACCTAAAGTTGTTTATTTTTGAACAGGAAGTTTAGCACTACTATTAAAAGGTCTCGGATTAGTGGGACTCTACTGTATTTTCTTTTTTTTTTTTCAGTTTTCATTATAGCATATTTTTATTACTCAAATGCATTTCTGTAGTGTATTGTAAATGCTTTTAAAAACTTCAAAATAAATTTTTTTTATATTAGTATCTTTTAATTTTAAAATATGTTAATTTTGTTATTGAACTATTTATTGGTAATATTATTAAAAAATCATTTGCATGTCTAGTTCATTTTGTTGTACATTTAAGTTTTATTAATTCAGTATGTGTTTTAATGGTAATTTTTCTTTATACATGCATATCTTTTTTCATTTAATACATTTTGAACCTCCCTGCTTGTATTTTGTATTTTATTGTTTAGTATAAAATGTTTATGTCTAGTATTCTCTGTTATTATTTCAACATGGTAACAATTTAGTAGAACATCACAATGCGTGCTTACTGTAAAAATTCAGATTCTCTGCATCAGGATTAAAAAAAATATCCAGATTAAAAAAAGTAAAAAATCAGTTAAAATGAATTTAAATAAAACAATGGAGCAAAACAGGTAATATGCTTTATCACAGTTTGACTCCAATATAGACTTAAAATGGGAATATTTAACAGGGTGTCTACCAATCTGGAAAAAGCCAGGAAATTGGAAAATGGGTCCGGAAAGTCTGTTAAAAAACGGGAAATTGGATAATGGGTCCGGAAAATTCACCAAAAGAATCAATTTTTTTCCCGTTTTTTACCCTTTCTCTCTAATTGTCAGACTCGAAATCGTAAGCAACTGCAACACATTTTTCGGACCGCGAAAGCATCAAGTGATGTGTCTGAATGAGGTGGGAAAAATATGGGCTCGTCGATCGTGACGGGCCCATAAAAAAGGATAAAAGACAAATTAGCTTACTTGGTAACTATCGCTTAGGACCGTATTTCCAAGAACAGTTAGTTAATTCTATCAGAAAGTGCGTTCTTCTGTTTCTCAATTGATGAAAGCTTAATCCTGTATACTTCAGTTAAAATTGATTTCAAGAAGTACAAAATATGCAAATATAAAGACAAGGGAGGGGGCATTGTGCAATTTCCCAAAGTAAATTGCATTGGTCAGGAATTTTTTTCCCGGGGCCTCCCAAAAGTCTGGAAAAAGTCGGGAAATTGACTTTCAGAAATTTGATAGACACCCTGTTTAATTATGTCCTTTCATTCAGACACTTTCTGTTGGTTAAAAATAAAGTATATGGGCCATTCCATGGTGACGGGTGTGACATTTTGACTCATTTCAAGTGTTGTAATAATTTTTTTATGCAGAATGTATTAGGTAATCTTTTCAAAAAAAAAAAAAAAAAATTAGTATGATAAATTTGTTTCTAATTTATTATTCTAAAGCAGTAGACAATGAATAACAAACTACACGCACTTGACTCTGTTCGGAACTAACTGATGACAACGTGTATTTGAAGTATTGAGGAAGGTTAAAGTTTGGTTACAGTTAAAGTTCTTACTTCACAAATACCATGTTTTTCAAACTTAATGATTACCAGATTTCTTCAATGTTAGAGGTCAAGTTTCTAAAACTTTGATATTTTACAATGATTATTTTTTGAAATTCATACTCTACATTAAAATAGCTTTAATTTGATATGCCAATAGTGATTATACAATTAATTTGAAAATTTGATATCTTGTCTACTTTTTCATGGACTGGCTTATATGTATCTTTTTAATTTAAATTTATGATATTAATTTCATTTGTTTCTAATCGTTTTTGTCTTTTTCTTCATATATATTATTAAGCATTAATAAATCAAATTTTGAACTATAAAAATACTCATGTTATCTTCTCAGTTACTTACTGTTAAAATTGGCATTCAAAAATATGCTTTTACTATAAAAATGCTGTTACGTTCAAAAAAGGGAATGTGATAATAAATTTTGATATTTTAATTTCTTTAATGATGTCTGTCCTTGATTTTTATATTTCAAAGAACAAAACAGGTACTGTAAATATATATATTAACATACATGTGAAATTATGTATATATACAAAAAAGTGTCAGTAATAGGTTGTCAGCTCTAAATTAATGATGTAATATAACTGCATTATGCCATTATATGCACAGAATGTTTTTATTAGATATTATTTTCTGTAGTTAGTATGAGGAATGTTTTTATTCAACTTCCAATGGACTCTAGAGAATGAAAAGAATTTAGTACCAAAAATTAGGTGCATATATGGTTACTTTTCAACATAATCTTCATAAAATTTTGGACATTAATCAAATCAGTAGACAAGCTTTCCCATGCCCTGCTAAAAAAACGTTACTGCCAATGATACAACCAAGGATCTGAACATTGTTTTGCAAAACTTCATATATGTGGAATCTTGAGGCTTTCTTGGTGTGGCCTACTAACCAGTTCCTAAGTTCAAATATCGCAAATCATTCAGTACTAAGTCGATGGCCAATAGTGACCTTTATGGATCTTGTATGACTATTATTTCAAAACCCTTTATTGTTTGGCCCCCTGTTTTGGCCATTGACTTGGGGATTTCCATCTGTTACCTGTAATGAAGAGCTATGTAAGAGGCCAAAGCTTCCAGACCATTGAAGATGTTTAAAACAATGTTCAAGCCCATAGTTGCATCACTGGCAATAACATTTTTCAAAGGAGGCATCGGAGAAGGTCATCTACCGATTTATGTTGAAAAGTAACCATACAGGGGCGTAGCTAAGGAGGGGGTTAGGGGGGTCATAACCCCCTCCCCATGAGGAATGATTTGCCATACAAAATGTATATTCTTCACTATATTATCACACACTCGCATATATATATATATATATATATATGAGTTGTAGTAGTCGTAACCCCCCCCCTCCATGAAAAATTTCTGGCTATGCCCCTGTAACCATACATATACCTAACTTTAGTAAATAAAGTCTTTTTATTTTTGACTTGTCTTTTTTTTATTTACTATCGGAGGTTGAATAAAAATCTTCCCTCATAGGATGCCTTATTGCAAATTTTCCATTTGACTGTCTTTATGGTTTGCAGTTTTTCTGAAATTTAGAGCTTAATATACATATAGATATATAGTGAAAATAGAGAAAAAGGCTACAACCTTTGATATCAAAGGCACAACCATTACTATTGTTTATTGCTTAAGAAATGAAAATATTTTTTTTTCTTTTATTTATTTTTCCTTTCTATGCTTATTATTATTATTTTAGATTTAATTCGAAAATTACTTTTATAGTAAAAAAAATGTTTTGTTTATGATTTCACTGCATTAGTTGAACTACTTTTAGATTATTTTCTTCCAATTTATTATTATTAGTACTTTAATTTTAGATTATTTTTTAGTTTTTCATATGGCCAAGAGGAGTTACAGAATATATATATATATGTATATAGAAAGATAGGTACATTTTTATAGTATCATATAATACCAAGTCAGACAATTCTCCTTTTAACAGGTTTTGATATAGTAAACCAGGAAATAAAATTATTTTCAGATTAAAAGAATTGTAATTTCTATTCTAATTGTAAAATAAGTAGTTTAAATTACAAACATTTATGGAAATATCGATTCAAAAATGTTGTGTGAATGAAAAGAGAATTGATGAAATAATGTAAAATAATTCATAGACATTTTGCTATACATCAGGTGTGTATCAATTCTAATAATATATAATAGATGAAATGACTAAAAAATCAGTTTTATTGGATTTAATACAAACAGCTTAATTTGTACTCAGTATTTATATAAGTAGTATTCTAATGAAGAAAGAAGTAAGAGCGTTTTATATCTAATGGCAACTAGTTACCTCATGTACTTGAGATCCCATCATTCTCTCTTGTTGCACATCGAAATAAATTTATTTATTGTACTATGATCATTATATCATCACTCATTCATAATTAATTATTCAACTGTGTTATATTTGAAATGCAAGCATGTGGTTATATTTTTGTTTTTACCTTGAGACAATGAGTCTGATTTGGTATATTATTTATTATTTCAAAATATGTTAAATTTTTTAAATTTATTTTATTTATTTATTTTTGAATTATGCATGCAGTTATGCATGTTTATAGTGATACATTTTATTTAGTTTTATTAATTGTATCTGTATTTATTTAATGAAAAAAAAACTTGTTTCATGTATTTTTTCCCCCAGCAACTTTCTTTTACTTATTATTCTTTCTTTTTTGTTATTTTTAGGTTATGATGGTGTAAAATGTTATAAATGTCCTTTCTGCCCTTTCTCAACTAAGAATCGTGCACACTTTCAAACTCATAAATTAAGTCACAATATGAAAAAGCAGCGTTTCATGTGTTCTTACTGTTTAAAATACTTCACCTCAAAACAGTATCTTCAGATTCATACAAGGACTCATACAGGGGAGAATCTATATTCATGTAATTTTTGTCAAAAAAGCTTTATCTCAAAACAGATTCTTCAGATTCATACTAGGATTCATACAGGGGAGCAGCCATATTTATGTAATTCTTGTCAAAAAAGCTTCATCCAGAAAGTGCAAGTGAAAAACCACAAGTGCAAAGCTGTAGCGAATAATCCAGAAGGTATAGCACAGGCTTGTGAGGCAGCACTTACTGAGCAAGTTCTTGAACCAGCATTTACTAAAGAGGCTATTGAACCAGAATATGCAACACTGGGTCTTAAGCAACCACTTCAAAAAGATGATTCTTCACTGAAACAATACTTGTGTAGTTTTTGCTCAAAACCTTTCTCGCAGAAAAGTTCTCTCCAAATTCATCTTCGACTGCACACTGGGGAACGCCCCTATTCGTGCATGTATTGCCAAAAAAGCTTTAATCAAAAAGTTCAGTTGGACAGGCATAAATGTTGCAGTGCATCTGCTGAAATAATTAAAAATTAAGTTAATTCTGGCTGCTAACCAATTCTCAAAAATTTAAAATAATTCAGAAGCTCAGAAGCTTTTTTTTTTTTTTTTTTTTTTTAAAGGAAATATTTGAAATGAGTTCATATTGCTGTACATGTTACTTATTACAGTTTTTAAGGTGCTCTATTTATTAAAAAAAAAAAAAAAATGAGTGAGAATTTAACAACTCTTACTTATGTCTAATCAAAATTTGTTACTTTATTTTAGTATTGAAAACTATTATTATTAATTTTTTTAAAAAAACTTTTTGTACTTTTGGAAAAAATTGTTGTTAAAATTAGGATTCTTAATGAATTTACTCAAATATTTTTTGTGGATCATATTACTGTTCAGAATCTTGTAACATTAATAAATAATTTAGTGACATCAAAGTTGATACTTATTATTGATTTTATTGTTTTCAAATACTAGACTTTTATACCCTTATCAATATTGCTGTTCCCAGCAATCCTACCATCAATATTGCTATTTCCCAGCAATCCTACCATTAACAGAACATTTTTTTTTTCAATTTTCTCATGAACATCAGTAGCAATTTACCAGGGTGTCTACCAGCATGCAAAATTCACGAAAGTCTTAAAAAAATCAAGAAATGGGGAAAAGGTCATGAAAGTCAAGAAAAGGTCAAGAAATTGAACACTAGGTCACGATTAGTGAATCGACTACGGGTTTTTTCATTTCATTGCATCAAAATCTAATTCATATTTTGATTTTACGAGTGATTTACATCGAGTGAATTATGAGTGATCCAATACAAATCCCACCACTTATTCAAATTTTGCCAACTTTTGCGCTTTCTGCATGAAGCAGTGGTGCACACAAGGGGGGGGGGGGGGGTCCAGGGGGTCTAGACCCCCCCCCCCCATCGGCTTTGATTTTTTTTTCGATTGATTATTACCCTATATCTATAGTAAATAAAATGATTCCAAAAAAAGGTAGCAATAGTTTCAGTTCTAATAAATAAAAAAAGAATTTTTTTTCTCATTTTCCTCAACTTTTCAAAAACGAACTGAAAGCCAACATAAAACGCCATCTTGTTCTCATAACTGAACAACTATTACTTTCCTTCCTATTGTACTGTGTAGTGGTATGCTTAGGGAACTGGATGGGACGAGTTTTGATGAATTCCATCTAATGAAAACGAGTTCTTTCATCACTGATTTTTGTCAATCTGGAACATCCCTAAAAGTTGGACCCCCCAAACTGTAAAAGTTGGACCCCCCAAATTGTAAAAGTTGGACCTCCTCCAAACTGTAAAAGTTGGATCCCCCCCCAAACTGTAAAAGTTGGACCCCCCCCCCAGCCAAAAATCCTGTGTGCGCGCCTGGCATGAAGTGTACATTTTTTCACAGATTTTTATGATTTTTTTGCGAAACTCCCATTTTTTAAATGTTTTTTAATGAATTTGAAATTTTTTATTTTAATAAAAATACGACCCACATTTTATTTTTAAGAATCTCTTAAAACATTATTAATGAGATTTTTCTGCCGAGTTCCGCAGTTTTGTTTATTTTAAGATTACTGAATTGTCGCCTCCCCTAAGTTAGAAATGAGGATAAAATTGATTCTCATTTCAAATTTAAATTATTTTTGACAATTTTTTAAAATGTAAAATAGTAAAAAAAAATTTCATTGATCAATTATTTGATCTCAGGCTCAAATATAAATGAAAATGATACAAAATAATAGTAATAATAATGAAATTGAAACAAAGGATGCTTTGATTAGGGGAAAAAATTGTGACGGTTTCCCCCCCCCCCTCTAATTTCTCTTTTTAGGTGTAATTTTACAGTACTTTTTATATATTACATAATTGCTTTTTTTCTTCTCTAATTGATTAAAATCATATAAATTTTGCGCCTAGTATTAATATTTTTTTTTTAATGAAAATAATTACAGTTTATTTATTTTTTTTTTTTTTACGAAATGTATATTAAGTGTGTGTTATGTAAATTTTAATATTTTATACTATAAACTATGCGAATTGACAAAACTTAATAGCCTTTCATGTGTTTATTTCATGGAAACCATTAAAATACTGTTTGTATGCTATTTAGTGAAATTCAATTAAAGTGTCATTCACACATAACAGAAGTCATCAAAAATGATTTCTGCCAAATAGTTGTATATTGAACTGGCAATAGCTCAATATGTAATTTGTGTGTGTTATTTTACACTTTGGGAATTTCAAAAGTGAGCAAGTATATCTTTAAAACTTGAAAAAAGTCTATCAGAAAAGTATATCATTAAATGTTGGATACACCAGAGTTAAGTTCCGTGTTTTCTTTTTTAAACAATTGCCTGGATTCCACTTTAAAAATTGTAAGTATCGCTGGTCTTCATGTGTCTTAGCTAAAAACTTCAGTATTTTTGCACCCTTTAGGTAAATGAATATTTACCCTTAAGTATTTCTTTATTCACATCATTAAAATCTTATCTACTCAATTGTGTATTTTTAATTTTTTTATAAAGTTCATGAATTTTTAATTATCTGAAAGTTTGTATGCAAACTTATAAGAAATCACTTCACACTGATTCTGTGATTTTAAAAGGATATAGATTTGCATTAGACTGATTTTACATGGCTAAATGGGAAAAAAAAAAAAGAAAGAAAAGACTGATTTTATTATATATTTATATTAATTCAGTTTTTAATATTCCATTGTTAAATTAAAATTAGACATTTTTGGTAATTCACCTCAAATGCTCGAGTACTTAAACTGTTTTTACAGTGTGTGCATTGTAATTGAAGTAATTTAAAATAAAATTTTAACCAAGATGATTTTTACATAAAACTTTAAAAAATATTTTAAACAAATTTATTTTTTTAATTTAGTATTGTCAGCAATTAAGTATTTTTTAAGTATCACATATGTTCATAATCTTTGAGTAATATATTATGTTATTTTGTATTATTGAATAACTCTTGTAACTTAATATTATTATGCAAAAATATTTAATAATTTACAGGGTGTCCCAAAAAGGTGGTAACAGGATTTATCTCTGTAAGTGGACAGTGTAAATTGAAAAAATGTTCAAAACAAGGTCTGAAATAAGACTTCGTTAAGAGAAAATTCCTTTTGTTCATTTACAAAAAATTGCATTTTTAAAATTTGTATATCAGCCCATTCAAAAACATTCCCAATTAGTAAAATGTGCTCTATAAACTAATGAGGTGATGGACCAAATTTTATCCTTTCATTATACATCACAGAGATATCTTTAAAGAAAGATAATCGAGAACTATACATGATTTTGAATACAGTGAAATCCCTCAATAACGATATTTTGGGGGTCAAAATAATATATCGTTGTAAAGAGAATTATCGTTATAGAGAGAATCGATATTGGAATGAAAAGATTTTTGATTTTTGTTCTTCATATATCCCATACCCTGCGGTGTCACCAGAAAGTGTTCTGTTTTCATTCAGCACATACTCGCAAGTAATATATAATAAATGAAAGGAGAAAAACATGTTTATAGTTTTCAGTAATTTTCAACACTCACAAATTTTAGTTAAATACCCTTGCCGCCTTGCCAGGGATTCTAGCGGTGATATAGCTTATAAATATTTATAGCATATTTGAATAACAAATATATAATGTATAAATAAATAATACCTGAATGCCGCAAAAGCGTTTTTTAAAATGTATTAGATATTAATTGAAAATACATACCCATTAATTTATCCCTATTTATTTTGCTTCATGCCTTTATCAAAATCTTTTATGATGTTGAATTTCACTTCGATAGATATTTGTTTTCTTTTAGCCATTTGCTTTCGATTTTCACTAAACAAACTTCAAAGTAAACAAAACTCATAAATAATTTAAAATATCCTCGTGTAATAATCGACCTCGATAGCATTTATCGGAGGTTAAAATTCTTACTCAAGTTCAGACAAAAGAACGTATCGTTTTCTATATCAGTTCCAGTGAAAGGAATCCTTGACCATTTTTTAAAGAGGGGGATAGGAATCAAAGATGTGTCATACAGGAAATGCCAACTGCCCTTCCACCTCATGAGAAATGCACTCTCTCACTCACATTTTACCTCGACTTTCTTTGTGTAGCTTTCAATGTGTGTGAATGAGTTGGGCTTCTGATGCATCGTAGAAAAAAAATATATATATCGTAGTAGAGAGAATTATTGTGATGTAAGGGATAATTATTACCATCGCTGTAGAGAGAATTATCGTTTTAAAGGATATCGTAATACAGAGAACTGTTTTACATTAATCTAAACGGAATTCAGCCAGGACTATCAAAAAATATAGTAATAGAGAGAATTATCGTTATAGAGGATATCGTTGTAGCGAGATTCTACTGTATAAACGTTTATTGCTAACGTGGAAAGAAATATATTTTTGTAAATTCTGTACAACCCCTGAAATGGGATCATTCAACGTGATTTTTTTCTCAAATTTTGTATGTCATCTCAAGAGTGTATGGGGCACATTTTACTGATTTGGAATATTTTGTGGAGGGGTCATGTACAAATTTAAAAAGTGCCACTTATTGTAAATGAGTGAAAATTTTTCTTAACAAAGTCTTATTTCCAACCTTATTTTGAACATTTTTTCTATTTACACTGCCCACCAGTTGCGTAGCCAGAAATTTTTCATAGGGGAAGGGGGGGGGGGTTACGACTACTAGAACTCACATATATGTATATGTGTGTGGTAAGGGAGTGAGAATATACAATTTGTATGGCGAAAAATACCTCTGGGGGGGGGGGTTGTGATCCTCCTATCCCCCCCCCCTTGGCTGTGCCACTGTCGCCCACTTATCTCTAATAGATAAAGAATTAAAGCCTGTTCCTATTAGATTTTAAACGTTTAATAAACATTTAATAAACTTTTCTCATACTTTAAAACATCCTTTATTTATGAAACCTTGCTTCACTACAACATAGCTTTAAAAAAAAAAAAAAAAGCTTAATCGTTGTTCTAATTGTTGAATTTTTGAAGTACATTTTTTTTTTCTTGTTTAATACATAAACTGCAACACTTACCCTTATTAAAAAGAAAAAAAAACTGACACTTCCAAATTAGAGGTCTAAATTACACTTTTGAATTAAGAGTGCCAAAAAGAAATTCAAAGTTTATCCAAGTCCCATCTTTTCACACAGCATCAACAGTCTTGGTTTGTGCAGGGGCTTTGTCATTAAATCTGCGACTTGCTTCTCTGTTGAAATCTGCTTTGCCTTGACTTCACCTTCCATCACTTTTTCACGAATGAAGAAATGCTTCAAGCTAATATGTTTTGTTCTGCGATGGAATTCAGGGTTCTGAGCCAGTCTGACTGCTGCACTGTTGTCAACATATACTGTTGGCACTTCTTTTAAGGAAGAAACTCCACTGATGAGTCTCTTAAGCCAAATCAATTCTTTTGCAGCAACTATCTCAGCTTCAGTCGTAGATGTTGCCACCATTGCTTGACGTTGACTCAACCAAGATATTGCTCCACCTGCATACAGGCATACAACTCCACTAGTTGATCTGCCTGTTTGCATACATCCACCAAAGTCAGCATCACTGAAGCATTCTAAAACTCCTGGTTTATAGCCTGATTTATAAATGATGCACTTTTGCTTAGAGCTTGCAATGTACCTAAAAACGCGCTTTACCTTGATCTAATCTTCTTTAGAGGGATTTTCCAACTTACGCGATAAAAAAATTATTAGAATATGCCAGGCCAGGCCTTGTCCCCATCATTAAATACATCAAGGCTCCTACAGCTTCACAGTAAGGGAAGTCTGCTTCATCAACTTCTGTGCAATCATCATCTTTATCCTTTAAAATGGGTGTATGAACTGGTCTGCAATCACTCATGCGAAACCGCTGAAGAATCTTTGTGGCATATGCCTCTTGTCCTATCTTAATGCTTCCATCTTTAAGGTGCTGGATTTCTAGTCCTAAGAAATATGATGCTGGTTTGCTGGTAATTTTAAATTTTGACTTCAATTGGTTTATAAAGATCCTGGAGTCTTCTTCATCAGTGGCAGCACCAGTCCATCATCCACATAAAGAGCTACGAGTAACTTCTTACTGTTTTCTTCTCGAATAAACAGACATGGATCTGCCTCACTACTAATTTTAAAGCCAAGGTCCATCAAGAATTTTCCAAAACATTTATGCCAGCATCGAGGAGCTTGTTTTAGCCTATACAAACTTTTCTTGAGTTTGCATACTCTATTCGTACCATCGTTACAGCCTTCAGGCTGATTCATATAGATAATCTCATCTAGATCACCATACAAGAAGGCAGTCGAAACATCAAATTGCATAAGATGCATCTTCTCACTGGCTGCAATGCTTATGATTGAACGTACAATTCCTAATTTTGTGACTGGACTAAATGTCTGATCATAATCAATACCTTGTCTCTGATTGAAGCCTTTAACCACAAGTCTTGCCTTGTACTTATCTACGGAACCATCTGGATTTTTCTTGATTCGGAAGACCCATTTGCAAGGAAGAGCTTTAGCTTTATCTGAAAGAGTTTCTAGTGTCCATGTTTCATTTTCCTTTAAGGAACTAATTTCAGAATCCATGGCCTTTTTCCAAAAATCCTTTTCTGTACAGCTAATGGCTTCTTTGTATGTGGTTCATTCACATTACAGATAAAAACTTGAGATGCCATCACATAATCTTCAAGACATTTAGGCTTTTTTAATTTACTGCGATTTCGTAAGTTCACAGCAGGTGATTCTTTTTCATCCTCATCTTCACTTTCCAAACCAGTTTGGTTTTCTGAATCTTCTTCATCTTGCTTCCCCTTTCTGTTTCGGGTAGTTGTATCTTTGGTTCAGGCAAAGGTATTACTACTGAATCTTCGCAATTTTCCCTGAGTTTCTCTTGAAATATTACATCTCGTGAACAGATAACAGTTTTTGTTTCTTTTATCCATATACGATATCTTTCATTTCCGTCATAACCTAGTAGATATCCTTTTACTGCTTTCTTGTCCATTTTTCTGCTTTTCTGATCTGGTATGTGAGCGAAGCAGGTGGATCCAACTATACGCATGTGCTTCATCTTGGCTTTTGTCCCATCCATGATTCATAGGGACTTATACCAGATAATGAACTTTTTCCCGTTCTATTTAAGATGTATGCTGATGTACTAATGAATTCTGCCCATAATGCAGCTGGAAACTCAACTTCAGAATTAGAATTTTTAAGAGTCCGTGCCATCTCAACCAAATTTCTATTTTCTCGTTCACTCCCACCATTCTGCTGTGGGGTATAAGGGGCAGTTAATCTCTGTAAAACTCCATTTCTTTTCAAGATACACCTAACATTTTCATTATCAAATTCCCCGCCATTGTCACTCAACATTTCCCTAATACTATGTCCCAGATTCTTTGCATGCACTAACATATTTTCTACTGTTTCTGCAACTTCTGATTTATGACGAAGGAAAAACACATATCTAAATTTTGTGAAATTATCCTTAAATACTACAAAATAACGATACTTTCTAAAAGATTCACCAAAAGGTCCGCAAAGATCTGTTGAGACAAGCTCTCCAGGTTTTGTGGCCTTTTCTCTACAACCAAATTTCAAGTGATGTAATTTTCCATATATGCATGGTTCACAGAGTTGATTGTCTAATCCGACCTTGAGACCCATCTGTTGTTCTAGAACATTCTTTACGTGACGTTTGTCCTGGTGACCCCAGCGCTCATGGTATAACTGCAGAGTTGAATTACTTGTGGTAGCTATGCTGACTTCTACTGGTTGGTTCGGAATAAGTACTTCCATATGAATTCTATATAAACCACCACTTATACTCCTTGTACCATAAAGTACAGCTTCATTGTTTATTTTCAACCAACATTCTTTTGCAGTTGATTCAAATCTGCTGTTTTTATTTTTATCTTGAGCAGCCAGTACTGAAAATAAATTTTTTCTGATACCTGGAACAAACCACACTTCTTTAAGTTCTTTGAATTGTCTATCTCCTTTTATTATTGTCATGATTTTCAAGGTACCTTTACCAATAGCTGGTAGTACATTGCCATTTGCAGTTGTAATTCCGTGTGGTGTTTCAAATTCTTCGAAGTAATTACCATTATTGGTAATGTGCTTTGAAGCACCATTATCCACAAACCAATCATAGCAACTCTTCTCAGATGAAAATACTTCCTCGTCTAGAGCTAATAAGGACATATTTGCCATAACACCACTTTTTCTTGCAGCATTATCATTTTGACTGGGTTTTGCTGGTTTTCCATCAGCTATCCATTTCTTACAATACCTAACCCAGTGTCCACTCTGGTGACAATAATTGCATTTTCCTATTTGCTTTCTACCTTTAAAGCTTGTTTTTATTTTACTTGCTTTAGCTTCTAGTGCATTTTGAGTTTGGACATCACCTTTTGATTTTTCCTCCTTATTTTCTCTTTCTTGAGAGCATAATTGTGTTGTCAACTCATCAGTGGTCCTTTTTTCTTCATTTAGAAGCAGCCAACTCGACTTAAAAGAGCGGTACTCTTGTGGTAGTGTGTCTAAAATTTTGCAAATTAATAACATCTGGGGCAGCTGTGTTTCTTTCTTTGAAGACCTAAATTTAATTCACTCCAAAGATTCTTTAGTTTTGATAAGTGGGCAGCCATACTATCATTAATTGTCCACTTACACTGAAAAACTGTAGACATATATTAAACAACTGGTTGTCAGACGTTGCTTCAAAAAGTTTATTAAGTTCCAGCCACACCTCTCTAGCAGCATCGAACCTCATTATTTTTTGCATGGTTTCTTTTGTCATAGAATTTGTCAGTACCATCATGGCACAAGTGTTAGCCTTTTTATAGCGTGAAAGATCATCTGTGTACTTCAAAATTGCTTCAGCAGCTCCTTCAGGTGGCTGATCTGGTTTGACTAATTTTCCTTCAACAACTTCTAAGGCATCTGTATAGTAATTTAAAGCAAACTTAACTCGATATTTCCACATCGACCAGTCCGATTCTCCACTCAACGGCTTCAACTGCAACTTTCCTACCTCCATTATTCACTCTTATCATTTAAAGAAAAACTGATTAACTCTTGAATACTTAATCCACTTAAATCACACAGTTCCTTTTAGAACTTTCTCTGAGCAAAATATGATTTCAGGGCTTAATTAATGGGGAGAAAAAAAACTTTGCTGTTCTTACCGGCCGTGCAGTAGGCTTAGTGGTATTCTACTAACACTTTAAAACTTTTGTATGAGAAAAAAACTTTACTGTCGCTGTAGCACATATAGCATGCGTAAAACCCATAACCTATTAGATTTTAAACGTTTAATAAACTTTTCTCATACTTTAAAACATCCTTTATTTACGAAACCTTGCTTCACTACAACATAGCTATTTAAAAAAAAACAGCTTAATCGTTGTTCTAATTGTTGAATTTTTGAAGTAGAAGTACTTTTTTTTTTCTTGTTTAATACATAAACTGCAACAGTTCCCACCTTTTTGGGACCCTTCCTTGGACACTATCAGCATGTTGTATTTTTTGATATTAGGGTTTTGTATTTGTTATGGTCAAAGAAAAGTCAGGAAAATGTCAAGAAATCAAGCTTATCTTATGTGGCAGACACCCTGTTAACTAAATACAGTTTTTTTCCCTCTCGCTACTGATAATTTTTTTTATTTCTATGCAACAAGTGCAGATTCACAATGCATTCCATCATCCTGAAACAGTAAGAGTTGTTAAAAAGGTATCCTATTCACAATGTAATTTTGATGATTGTAAAAATGTTACTCTTTTAAATATGATACTTCAGTAATATGTTCAGTATATAATTTATTCTATGCTCTCTTTTGCACAGCTTTAATTGTAGAAATTTTTATTTTACTTGGAATTTTCTATTTAAGCTTGTGACATGCATTCAATAGTATCAAAATTTGAAAAAGAATCTAGGTTACAGGCAGGGGGTTTTCAGCCATTTCGCAAAACAAATTGCTGTAGGGCACGGCTCTCTAACTTATTTCAACCACTCTCGCTGTGAAATTAAAAAATAGTGCCCCTAATATCTTTTAATTTACCATTTTACATTATAACTTGTTTACTATCCTAAAAAATAGTTATTGCAAATATAGTTTTTAAATGCATTATTATGTGGTTACGATAGGTAAAATGTGGCCATACCTTAGATAAAGATTGTTTCAATGAGAGGAAATAAAACTCATACTTAATCATATTGGAAGTATTTTTACTGATTTTAAGGTTGTAAAAATTGTGTTAGCTAATGAAAACTTGTTAGGACTTTAATGCCACGAACACAGCATGATCTGAAGATGGATGATCTGATACAGTTATCCATATAAAGTTTAAGGAATCAATTTTGCATTATGCTATGGCAAAATTATGCAAGGGCTATCTGTCAATGATGGGGGTGCCTTGTTCGGAAGACTTTTCAAGGGGTTCCAACTCATATTCATGTTACATCTGGAGAATATTGGCCAAAGCTCCGGACTGTAATATAGACAGCCACGCTTTAGGTCAGTCCAGTCACACATAAGCCAAGGCCGTAGCCAGGAAAATTTTTCGGGGGGGGGGGGGGGTTCAAGTTTTATGTTTTAATATGGTACTTCTTTCAGCACACTGCATTTATATTACAAATGCCTGAATAATCTACAAGTAATCACAATAGAAAGCAATTTCCGGGGAAGGTGGGTGAGAAGAGGATTAAAATAACTGCCTGGAGGAAATAAAAAGCTTTCCATAAAAAACTTTTTTTAATTTGCTGTTTCAAAAACACATTTCCTCACTAAGAACATGGAAATACAATACTCCAAACATTGCAATTTAAAAAAAAAATAATTCCAAGTTTTATAAAATACTGTCGATATATGCATTTATATTTTTTAAATCAAAGCATGTACATATTTTCTGAACTTGCCGCTCAGGTCCGACCTTTGGGGGGGGGGGGAATATATATATATATATATTGAACATTACCACCAATATATTAAAATTTCAGAGGCTTTGGGGAACAAAGAACATTTTTTAAGACTTTTAAAAGAGATCAAATAAAATCGGAGTTGTATTGTTAATACTCAATACAAACACATTATTTTATTTTATTTATTTATTTATTTTTATACGGGGTAGTGCTCCTCTGAATGCAAATTACCTATTGATGTACATCAATAGCATATTTTTCACATTTCGTAATAATGTTGTCTCCAAAAAAGTATGTTGAAAATATTGGATTTTTTAAAAATTATTTTACAATCTTCTAAATACCTATAATTTTCTAAAAACCTGATTTTTAGTAAGGAAACCAAACCAATTTGGAAAGTATTTGACCACCGTTAAATGACAAAATAAAAACAAAAATATTATAACATAAAGTTATATTACCTTATCCAGATGACTTCGGATGATCCGTGCATTTTAAGGAAACAGCATAATGGAGAAATATTATCACTATAATTAAATTTTTGTACAGTGTCTCTCAAACTAATGGAAGGTAAAATACTTGAATTCACACATAAAAAAGTGAAAGAGATCTCATTTATCATCTGAAATTCACAATAAATTTCGCGATCTCTCTAATTAATCCGATTTTATAAAGCAAAAAATTCCTTTAAAATGTCTACAAATATTATAAGAGAAATAAAACTTGATTTACTTATTCCACATTATTATTTTTTATCTGAACTCTGAATATTTTTACATTAAATACAATTAAACATGTTTTTATAGAACGAATTCTAAACGCCGATCTTTTTCAGCTGAGAACCTGTTAATCACATCTTCTGGGTTTATGTAAATGTCTCTGTGAATGCTCATAAGAGCCAAGCCCGTCAGTCTTTCCTGTCCGTAGAATTCCTTAAATAGTTTTTTAGACGCTTAAGTGAAGAAAATGTTCTTTCGGGAGTGCAGGTTGAAACTGGTAACGTAGCAAGCACTTTCAGTAAAAAATGAACATTTGGGAAAAATTCTTCTTTGCATTCAGATAATGCATCAATAATTATAGAAGGGCGCTGATCTTCCTTCAGTTTATTCCACTTTAATTTCCACAAATTTAATTCTGGCATAAGTGTGTCTTTATCTAAATAATCTGAGTACATTTCAAAATCCTTTTCTTCAAAAACTGAATTGATACAGTTTGTAGGAAGGAGTTTGTAAAGGCTGGAAATGCATGATTTGTGATTCTTGAATCGAATTTCTAACTGGCTGAGAAAATCATCGAACATGGGAATAGCAATCGCAGCTCTAAAGTATTGCTCGGGTCTTGTAGTATCGAAATTGAATCTATTTTTCTGTCTAGAAGCTATTCTAGGAATTTTAACTGTTTCCCCAATTGAATTTAACAGTTCTTCTGCTTTTTTTAAGATATCTGAAAAAGTTTCGTCCATGTTGTCTCTCATGTGTTGAACTGTCATATGCACATTTTCAATGTGTTTCAACGCGGCAGTCAAATCGCAGTTAGGAGACTGCAAGGATTTACACAAAGGCAGTGTGTATGAAAAAAGAGTGGATGCTGATACTAAACTGATAACAAACGAGCCATTTGTAATAGATTTTAAAAACTGACTTGCCTTTGAGGACGTTTCGATATCTGGTACGCCTTCCAGTTCTTCTAAAGTTTCCAATATTGCTATGTATATTTCTTGGAATCTCAAAAGGCCATCATGGTTTTCTACAAATCTTGTTTCACACATGGCTGTTAATTTTTGCCATTTAGTATTCGGAGAATGGCTTTTATTTTATTTTTCAATATTTCGGTACGTTTTGAAGAGAATTTGATGAAAGTTCCAATTGCTTTGACTGTACCAATGCAATTCCGAACTTCTTGTACGCCGCATGAATGAGCAAGGGCTAAATTTAGGGAATGAGAGCTGCAGTGAACATATATAGCAGCCGGGTGTGTTTGCCTTATTACTGCTTGAACACCTTTAAAACTACCACTCATGGCAGTTGCACCATCATATCCCTGCCCAAACAAATATTTTAAATTGATCCCAAGAAATTTTAGCGAATCTAATATTACACTTGCTAAATTTTTTCCGGTCATGTCCTTAACTTCTATAAATTGTAAGAAATCCTCTCTTACAGAAAATGAAGAACTGCAGTTTTCTATAATATAACGCACACAAAGAGATAATTGTTCCTTTCGTGAAATGTCACTAGTTTCATCAACTAAAACAGAGAAGCAGTTTGCTTTGTTAACTTTCTCCACTAATTGCTCTTGTATAATTTTCCCGCAAATTTCAATGATGTTATTTTGAATTTGCGGACTAATATACATTGCATTAAGCTTTGATTTTTCACAGTGTTCTTTTAAATTCTGATCGCCACATGAAATACGCATTCGCAACAAAGAACGGAAATTTCCATCATTTATTTCTGGCTCTTGACTTCCAATATGCAGGGGTCCAGAGTCAGAAGATCCACGAAGAGGTAGCTCTTGACGACCACATAATATGATAGTCTCTATTATTGGCACAAGTTTCCTTCTGTTTTCGGAAATTTGATTTGCCCGAGCAGAGTCCAGTTGCATCCGTATATCAGCATCTTTTGACCATGTTTTCAAAAAGTTTTCTGCATACAATGTATTTGTTCGGTGGTATTGGCTTTGAGAATGATTCGAAAAGACTTCTATGGCATCTTTCCATCTGTTGAATGGTTTTGTTACCAAATATCCTAATTTTTGATGATCTCCTTTCCCAGCACACTCAGGTTTGAAAACTACACAATAGCGGCATAATGCACCTTGACCGTGTTCTTGTGTGTATGCGAGCCATGGGAAACGCTTTATCCAGTTTTGCTGAAATTTTAATTTCCTGCTAGTTAAAATAGGAAATTTAAAGTCTTCATCCGGCATCCATGGAGAATCTAACAATTTATATTTCACGCAATCATCAATTTTTTTGTTTAAATAAGAGCCTATATCAAGGGTATTCACCTCACAGATATTTTCAACTTGTTTTACAAGAATGCATTCATCAATGGTATCCGCAGCTTCAGATGCTGTGTTAATTGCAGACACATCATTCACTGAATTTTTTGATGAGGAAGAAGCACAAATATCGGTATTCTCTTCAGAAGCAGAAGACTTTATGCGCTTGAAATTAAAATTAAACAAAGTATGATCTCCAGCTTTGTGTTTTTTCATTTTTATTTAAAACGCGAAAATAATGCATCCAAATTGAAACAGTGCTATGTAAGCAATATCCTTATATGTAAGCAATGTCACTCTCTTTTTATTCTAAGGAGTAGCGGACTGGTTACGTGAATAATGCAACGTAGGATCTCCCTCCCGTTCCACATGGGTCGAGACTGGAGCCTACATGTCCCAAACTCCAAAAACCACAAACTTATCACTCTGACTTTTTTATTTATAGAGGTCATAAACACGATACTGTGAAACTGTTTCGTGTTTCGATCTCCGATGGAATCGACAGATGACTCACTATTTTTTGTGGAAAGAGAATTTTTTTTAGTTACGATATTTCTTTTTTGTCTCTCTCTACGTGTAAGGGGGGGTGGAGATGAAAGAAGAAGAGAGAGAACCAATGTGGAGAAGCATATTTAAGTGAAATTTATCCCTTTGCGACCCTCAGAGAAACACAAGTAAAAAATTACATGCGGTTTGAATGAACTGAAATGCAATAATTGTAGTTGGCGATACAAAAGATAATTTTTTTTTCTACGAACAGTAAGTTATATGATTGAAAATTTCGGGGGGGGGGTTGAACCCCCAAAACCCCCCCTTGGCTACGGCCTTGACATAAGCCATCTACCATTTTGAGTGTCATATCCACTCAACCATAGTAGGGTACTGGATAATCAATGACTGTAATATAAAAGATGTAATTCCATTATCAGTGTATTCCATAGTTTAAAAACTAACTTATTAGCAAATATCCAGTTTTGTTATAAAACATGTTTTTAAAAGAAGTAAAACTATCTATTATTTAATTTCACTAGAAGCTGTTGGGTAACAAGATTAGACAGTTTCAACTACTGGTGACTATAATTTCCATTGCAGACTGAATTAAAGATAAAATTTGTCTGTTGTAGCTCCCTCTGTATTACTTTAATACCCTCTAATTTTCTTTAAGTCTTCTACTACATCCCTTAAATGTCTCCATCCCTCACGAGGGGTTGTTATGTCCCACTTTGAGAAAAGCTGCTGTATAAGAACAATTTGCTTTATTGTTTATTTTAAGTGAAATATGTTCTTTTTTTTTTAATTACCCCCTCCCTTTAAAAAAAAAAAAAGTTCCAGAAGATAATATGGCACACAAAAAGAGAATCTATACTATTAATCTGTTATGTGCAGCAACGAGTGCAAGTGAAAATAAATGAAATACTAATCGAATAAAATTCAATTTATAATTTTTTTGAATTTTCTTTGGAACTATACACATCTGTTAAGTTCCTGTACTCCGACTTAACTAACTTATTGTCCATGATTTTTTTTTTTTTTTTTTTTGTACAGTAAATTTCATCATCTGCATATCATAGCATCAATTCTTTCTTTTTCTTTTCCTTTTGATTGTTTTCCTGCTCAGGTTGTACAACAGTTTTATGATATTTTGTCCTTCATAAAATGAATTTATCATGCCATCAGAACACTGTGTTCCATGTGATATATTTTGAACTTAAATCATCTGAAAGATTCTAAGGTGCTTATCTGACTATTATCCATCTGTCATCAGTACGGGAACCTTTTAGGACACTCTATTACAAACTCAGCATATCAAACTCAACATCTTACTGTAGGGGCTCTTTTCAATAACATGTAGGAGTTGTCATAAGCTAATCCACGTTCTTCTGAGCAGCTATGGAACCTGCTGAGTTTTTTAATTTTAAATGTCCCCCAACAGAGAAAATATTCACATCACATCAGGCTTATAGTTGGATGTATTTGTTTTGGCATTGTTTAGCCTAACTACAAAAAAATATCCATAGTGGAAACAAAGAAGCAACTTTTTGAGAGCTTCTTTTTCTTCTTTTCTACAAATAAAATTGTTAATTGATTAAATGTATTGTTTAGTGATTTTTTTAATCACTTCGGAAATTGACTTTTGCATAATGTGTTATAATATCATTTTTTGACACATTGAAAATATTTTTCCTGAAATCTGCATAATTTTACTAACAAATAATGAATTTGATTTTTGAACTAGTACTGTTTTCTTTTGTCTATTTTTGATAGAAGATTTAAAAATTGGTTTTACTAATAAAATATTACTAGTTAAAAAGTTAAGAGTACCTTTTCCTCCGATATATATTTCAGCCGCCCTTCGTGGCCATCTTCAGTTGTTGCTGTTCTTCTGCAATGACATCGATCTTCTCCTTTCCTTCTGGCGAAACTGCTGCTGCATTACATCATTCCAGATGTCATTGATGCCTGCTTGTGCCATGACGTTGATGCTCCCCTCTACTGTGGAAATTTCTAATGATTCACGGATATATGCATAAGATCTGCTGTTGAAGTTTGCTATTTTATTAATTCCTTCAAAACTATTGTAATGGGTTCTTTTATTGCCAAATGGGATAAAGCGGTGCTCTGTTTATGAAATTTAATGTCGTTAATGTGTTCATTTTTACGTTCTTTGATTTTTTGTTTAGTCACTCCGATATAGCAGCCTTTCTTTTTTGTTTCTTCAAAAGTTAAATAATTTTTGTAAATGCCGGCAGTATCTATAGGATTAATCAGATCTTGCATGTTGAACTATTGTTTAGTTGGGTTTTATTGGGATTCTGATGTTTTTCTTAATTGCAGTTTTAGATATTTTATTAGCAACATCTCTGCAGAAAGGAATAGTTTTGGTGAATTTTAATTTATCTTTTTGTCCACAGTTAATTATGTTACGTTTTTTGTTTTGTTCTTTTAGAATTTGCTTGAAAATATTTTGAAGGTAATTTGCAGTGTGACTGATTTCTAATGAATAGGATTTCTTCATTTAATAAATCTGAATTGGAACAGACATTAAGTGCACAATCGATATATGATCGAATAGCGGCTGTTTTATAGTTGAAAAGAGTGTTAGACTTAATGTTGATTATTGCAGTATTACTGGTAGGTTTTCTGTAAACAGTAGTTTGTAATTTGTTACGTTTATTTCTAATTATTTTTACATCTAAGATAGTATCATTTTCTTCACACCGATTAACAAAAACACTTACTTGCTAGGGTATTAAAGTACCAATGCAATTTTCATGTTGTTTGTCATGTTCACTACCAACTTATAGCATTCACACTGTGCATGTGTGTTTGTTTATTTTTTTAATCCATTTGCAAACATCAATAATCGTGTGTGTGTGGGGGGAGGAGAGAGTGAGTGAGTGAGTGAGAGAGAGAGAGAGAGAGAGGCAAAATGAAATATTGTTACTATTTTGGTAATTAAAATTAAGAGAATGGCTACTAAACTGGTGACTTTTTTTATATCTGTGAGACTACTAATGATACTGTTTTTGCCTCCTGACATTGACTGATACCCTGTTATCAAATTCTGTTTGGCAGAAAATTTCTTCTAGAATTATCTCAAAAGATTTTGTTTGTATCGAGTTTTCAATTTCATTGAGACGTTTCATATCGAATTTTCAATTTCAAAAGTGCTTCACATTGAGTTTTGTGTTTCAAAAGAGTTTTGTGCTATAAAACCTCTGGTATGAGTTATTTAAATTTCAGTGCATAGTTTTATCCCAAACAATGATTTATTTGTTCCTTGAAGAATACAGTTTTATGGAATTTCCTTTTTGCAGTTTAATTCCCATTTTTATTTCATTTACTTTTAACAGTGCCAATGAATTGGAGCCACAAGTTCAAGTGTTCTTATCGTCCTTATTGTACTCTTGATATATCAAATCTTCAAGTTCACATAAAAACTCACACTGGAGAAAAGCCATTCACGAGTAATGTTTGTTCAAAATCCTTCATACAAAAGCAAATGTACTAGGCAAAAAATTGCTTTTAACTAATAGTTATAGTTTTTGCACGTGTGACTTGTATAGTAAGATTAAAGTTAGACATTTTTCATTAGCTCATTTTGGATAGTAAATTTTTATGGAAAAAACAAGCTGAGGAGATGGTGGGGAAAAGTATAAACAGATTGAAACTTTTAAAGAGACTTTCAGGTATCAACCAAGGTTCTTCGACTGACACGTTATTGACTACCTTTAAGACTTATGTAAGACCTGTGTTGGAATATAGAGGAGAGCTCATTGCAACTGCCTCAGACTCCTATTCTAAAATAATTGATCTAGTTCAAAATAAGGTCCTTAGGCTGATAACTGGTGGAGCTGGCTCTACCCCTATCATTGCTATGGAGATTCAAACTAGCATTGAGCCTTTAAGGTTAAGAAGAGAGAGACAACTTCTGATGCTCCTTGTAAAATGTAAAGGGCTTGCCTTACTCCACTGGCAGAAGTATATCCCTTCTAACTTGAGACTGAAAACTCACTTGACCTTTCTGTCTAAAGCTGAGAAACTAATGGCAGATTACGACTTGACTAGCAGTTCTTGTCATCCGTTTACTAATGGGCCCCTTCCTGATCATAAGGTCCATACTTTTTACCTCACAAACGGTACCTTCGAGAAGAAATGTGATGCCTTGCCTGAAATTCTCTGGGCCTACTCATTGGAGACCATCGCTGCAATCTATCCAAGTGCCGACTGACTCCATATTTATACTGATGGTTCTGCAACGGAGAATGCAACAGGGGCTGGTTTATATTGTAAAGGATTCTTCAGTGAATTTTATCCTCTGGCACCAATGCCACTAACTTTGACGCTGAAATCGAGGGCTTAAGGTGAGCCATTCTCAATTTGCTAAATCTATTTACTTCTCTTAGGAAGGTTGCTTTCTTTGTAGACTCACAGTCTGCAATTTTGGCTGTTACTTCACATGTAATAAGTGACTCCTTTTATGTTGAAGAAATTAAGACACTGAAAAATCACTCAAAATACTGGTGTTAAACGATAAAGTAATTAAAAAACTTTGTAAAAAACACACATAAGAAGTAATAGGTAAGAGGATACGCACATTTCGTTCAAAAATTGTTTTGAACAAAGTTCAAAGTTTTCAAAAAAAGTTTTGAACAAAGTTGTGAAAGAAGTTCAAAACAATTTTTGAACGAAACGTGCGTATCCTCTTACCTATTACTTCTTATGTGTTTTTTACAAAGTTTTTTAATTACTTTAAATTAAGACACTTTTTAGTCAGGCAATCACTATTGGCTGGGAAATTGTAATTCAATGAATTCCTAGTCATTGCGGAATTCCAGGGAACGAAAAGGCCGACACCCTTGCGAAAAACGGATGTAATTTGCAGCAGCCACATTTTACTCCTTCCTGCTAGCAAATCTGTGGTGCTATTAATCAAAAAATTCAAAGGACCCTGCGAAATAATTATGTTGAAGCCATGGCAGGTAAAGCCTGGAGTTCTTTGCTGGGTTCTCCTCTTCCCATGAATCTCCCTTGCTCGGTCTTCACTGCTAATTTTAGAATTGTGACTGGCCATGACTTTTTGCAAAAACACCTATGCCGGATTGGCATTGTGGACATCCCTATATGTGTTCTGTGCCCTTCTCAAACTGTTATGGATTTTAACCACTTGACAAGCTGCCCAGCGCTTTCTTACTTGAACTCTTCTGCTGACAACTTTGTTTCCAAGGCTAGTATTTATTGCGCTGCCAGAGGGCTTATGGCCGATGTGGCCACAGCCTTGGACGTAGGGGGGGGGACATTTTTAATTAGTGTACTACTCATTTTCATGCAAATTTTTTCCTAAAACAGGGATGAGAATCTTCTGCAAAATTTTTTATTTTAGTTATTTTTTCTTTTTTTTTTTTTTTTTTTTTTTTCACAATATGAGGATTATTATACAATCATGCCCAGTCTACTTGTTACATTGCTGTGAATTCAAGTTCAGTCTTTTTCCATCCTTTAGGTAAATTAATATTTTATCTGTTTCCTTCTTTATTCATATATGTAATGCAGTTACAAAATATACAAATGCCTATTTCAATTTATTCTCAGAAATTTCTATCATTTTATAATTTTAATGCATCTGATAGTCTGTATGCAAAATTATATAAGAAATCATCATACTAATTCTGTTATTAAAAATATATAGATTTCCATTAGACTGATATTGCCACGATGAGTAAAAAAGAATCTGCTTATTTTAAAATATAAATTATTGCTGTTTTAAAAATTTATTTTTAAATACAAATAAGAAATTTTTGTTGATTCAACTAAACAGATAATATCCCCCCACCCCCTCTTCCTTTCATATTATATTTATTGATCTGTATGTCTTTTCCCTACAATTTTAAAAATAGGAGAAATTGCTGCATGTATATTTCATATCATTCTCATGTGCATTTTTACTGTAAAAATTGTGTTGCATAACCTCAAAAATTTTTAATAATTAAATTCCAGTTTGCACACTCCTCTCTTTTTTCATTTTTGTTCATTCTCATCCCTGTTTATTGTTCTGGCTTTGATACACTGAATTTCTTCAAATTTGTATTATGTATTGTGACAAGTCTAATTTTTTATTTTTTTATTCATACAAGAAATGTGTCCGCAGTCTTTAAAAAATAAAATAACTTTTTAATTTTTTTTAAATTTGGAATGAGCATTTTTTTTTTCTTTTGTATATGTTATGAAAATTTAATTGGTTTTCTAAAAATATTTTGTTGAGGATTTCAGTTCAAAATGAAAAAGAAAATGTCAAAAATTCTGAAGAAAGTCATCTGATTTGATACAAAAAATCACGAATTAGAAACTGGTGAACTTGATTAAATTGGAGACAACTTAGCATAAATTTGTTAATGTTTTAGGTTTAATTCTTTGAAGCATTAAATCTTAACCCTTTGAAACACAATCATTTTCATCACATTCACTTCATTTTAGCCTGGTATGTGCTTGTACTGATAAACATTTTTATCATCAATTTTATGAATAATTAATAAATTTTCCTTTAAATTACTTGCTAAAATTAAAGGATTTTTGTGTAACATTGTGACCTTTAAACATTTTCTAAAAAATTAAATTTATTATTCGTAAAGAAAGATAGAATAGTTAACAACCCATAATCATTTTTCATTAAATTTTCAAAATTTGAATTCCAAGATTGGGAAATTTTTAGTTTTAAGTGAGTGCTTGCAAGTCATAAAAAATGCCTTTATTTTATTTCTTTATGCTCAAGATTATTTGTGATTATGTTTATTATGTGCATGTTTCTCTCACTGAAAGATTTAATTCTCACTTCTTTTTGGAATATTTTATCTAATTATTCAGAAATTAAAAATTGTTATTTATAGTGCAACATAATTTTTCTTAAAATAAATTGACTTCTTCAGCATGCTGTTGTTTGTGTAAGCATTGGTATATATATATATATATATATATATATATATATATATATATATACAGGGTTGTCTGAAAAGATGTTGCCACTTATATAGTAGTCAAGTGTGGAAGTCAATTTCACATGCATTGAGATTCAAGCTATGCAGGTTGAAGGAGTTCATTAGGTTCATTTGATATTATTCTCTTAAAATACACATCTCCTTCAAAAGGTAGGAAAACCCTCTATATAAGTACCTATTCCTGACACTTCTCCTAAAGTTGACTCTTAGTATTTAATTCTCTTGAAACAAAGAAATATCACAATTGAAATGTCCTATATTGATACTATTTCATGTAATGTGCTATATGGAATGTTTTTCAAAAGAACTGGTAATTGCTAAAAGTTAATATTTTTTTGGGGGAAAAAAGGTTTTATGGTGAGTGTGCTGTTGCTATTGAGCTGTTGTACCTTTCTTAATGAAATCATTAAGAGCTAAGAATGTTGGAACAAGGAGCAAATATTGATGTTTTCATTTTCATAAAGAAATTTATATATAAAAGAGGAAAGTCTGTCTGTTCGCTATACGCGTCCAGATCGTTTGACGGATCTAGACCAAATTTGGCACACTGATTAAATAGGACAAGAGAAAGCTAATGCCGTAAAAATGAAATTAATCGGATTAATAGTTTTTGAGTTATTTAATGTTTTGTAAGGTTTTTGGCCATTTTTCTCGCATTTTACGTTATCACAAGCTAAATTTTCGTCCGAACACTATATTTTTTATATCATCGGAAACTACAGAGTTGTACAGAGAGAGATGCTTACTTCTCTATTTTGAATGACTGTGTTCTTCCTACCCTGCGACAGTTTTATAAATTGAAGCCATGTTATTTCTAGGATGATTATAATCCTTGCCCTCATTTTGCAAGATCCATCATCTATTGGTATGGTGACAATAGAGAGAGTGAACTAAATGGACTAACATGAACCTTATTGAAAACCTCTTGGACTAATTGGATTGCCGAATTGAGCTATACGACAACTGTCCAAAATTGAAGGAAATTATGTGTCCTCCAAACCAATTAGAAGAAAATACCAATAGCTGCAATATAAGGACTTTTGAAAACATGCTCCTGGTGGCTGAGGCTATAATTATCACTTCTGGAGGCTCTACAGCTATTGAATATGAACAAATTTTGTTTTTATTTTCCATCACAGGTTTCCAAATATTTATTTGTAAATAGTATATTACTAATTGCCCATCTACATGCTGTGTTTTTATTTTTGTGTATTTTAAAATTTTGCATTCATTTATTGTAAGTGTTTATTATTACTATGATTAACCTGCACTTCTATTTGTTTGAATGTTAATATGTTATTTTTTTTTCTTAGGTAAAACAAGATTTTTACGTCATAGTTATTATGAAACAGACTTGTATGCACATGCACGGTATTATTGTTCATACTGCCCTTATAGAACATATTATAAATTGCACCAGGAAGAACATATGAAGGAGCAACATCATTCAATATGGTCATCATCATTTCAATTTTTGAAAAAAATGAATTGATAGTAAATTTCTTAAAATTTTTGTTTAGTTGGCCCCAAACATCAGATGTATTTTTTAATATGTTACTTTTTTTTGGTTACTTTTATTTCTGTTTTGTTTTGTATGATTGTTTAATAAATACCATAAGTTATAGAGTGTTTTTGGGGGGAAGGGCTTATTTATTATTTTTTATGAGGTACTGGCTGCCATCTTAATGTACCTTTTTCTGAGTTAAACTAATTTTATACCATATTAGATGCTGCTGAAAGCTCTCTAATTTTGAATAAATTTAAAAATAAGGCTGTTTAATGTTTTAAAGAACCTACAAATCAGTAAATGATTTTCCTCCAATATTAATTCAAACCAGATTTTGTAGAAAACAATGCTGGCCATTCATCAAATAGAGCTAAAATATATAAATTTTTCTTACTTGCAACAAACATTCTTACGTGAACACACACACTGCTTAGGTATAGCATAACAACTTGTAAACGTGTATCGTTTTGCATGAAAAAGAATATTGCTATTACTTGAGAACGAGGAACAGTTTTGATATTTGTCATCTGTGGCCACTTTTCATTCTTTAGCAATTTACTTATACACATGATTAATAATTATTTTGCATTAAAGCATCTACTAAAACTGTTCTTCATATATTCTTATGCTAAAAACAGCCATAATGACATAATTAACACTCCCAAACATTTCAAATTGCCAGTGTGGCTGTCAAATAGCCAAACTACACTGGGAATAGAGTATTTTTATTCATAGTTTGTCTTGTTGCTTGGGGTGTATACTTTGGACCACAAGTAGTGGAATGTGCCTTTATTAATACTGGTCAGACTATGTTCTTTCAACCTAAATCACAAGCACCACCACCACTCTTCCACACTTATGGTAAATTCGACTAATGTTCTACATTCAATCTACTTTACTTAAAAGCTAAGTTGTTTTTAAACTAAAATCTGTGACAAAAACATTTGGAACAGCTTGAATATTTGCCGCCCACTGTAATTTTTTCTTTATTTTCTTATGAACATAAATGATAACCACTTCCCATTAAGGTTGCCTTAAAGCATTTCTCCATATATTTTTATGCATAAGCCTTGGCATACAAAATGTATAATAAAGTGTATTTAGTTCTACAAAATATTTTATACTGCCATGCTGGCAAATATCAAAGCTATACCAAACTTTTTTATGAAGTTATTGAGTCTTCTGTCCTTATAATCAAAACAAGATATTGAATTGCATGGAGTTTATATGTGTGCTTTTCATGTGCCATAGGGCATTATATTACAAACCTTATAGACACTTATTCTGTATTGGAATTTGAATTCAAAAATTTCCATTAGGATTTGAGGGATAAATTGCCAAATATCAGGATATTTTCATGCTGAATTCACTGCCTGGCTTGACCTATTTTTTGCACCAATATGGCAATAAATTGTAAAAAAATGGCCATTCTTGGTGACTTTGGACATGCCACATAAATTGATCTTCCAATATACAGAATCCCTTTATTTACATTACTTCAACACTAAACTACTTAAAACAACATTTTTTATTATTAATCCTCATTCTGTATCAAAACTTGTGACTCTCATCTTTTCATTTTATGGATATACAAATAATTGAATGTGGCATTGCTTAGATAATTTGTGCAATCACATCAGGCAACAGATAAAGTATTGCTTCTTCACAGACAAAGCTGAAAATTTCCATTCATCTCATATTCAAAAATTACCGAATAGATATTTTTTAATGTTTTTCTTTTAAAAGAGGGATAAATGTTGACTCTCGGTGAATTTCAGGTGCATAGTAAGAATAGCTTTTTAGATGCATACCCTCCAACATTGGCCTTCACCTCATCAGTAGCACTTAAGCGTGATCGCCGGGGGGGGGGGGGGGTTAGGGGAGTCATAACACCCCATGAGGAATTTTTTGCCATACAAAATGTATATTCATCACTCCCTTATCACAAACACCTATACATATATATGAGTTGAAATAGTCGTAACCTCCCTCTTTTTAGAGGTTTTCTCAACACAGGGTGTCTACCCAATTTCTGAAAGTCAATTTCCTGACTTTTGGGAGGTCCCGGGAAAAAAATTCCTGACCAATGCCTTTTACTTAGGGAAATTGCACAATGCTTGTCTTTATATTTGCATATTTTGTACAACTTCTTTAAATCAATTTTGACTAAAGTATACAGGATTAAGCTTTCATCCATTGAGAAACAGAAGTAGTTGCACTTTCTGATAGAATTAACTCACTGTTCTTGGAAACACAGTCCTAAGATATAAGTTACCAAGTAAGCTAATTTGTCTTTTACCCTCACGTCACGATGGATGAGTCCCCCATTTAACCCTCCTTATACAAACACATCGCTTGATGCTTTCGCCGTCCGAAAAATGCGTGGCAGCTGCTTTCGGTTTACAGTCTGACAATTAGAGAGAAAGTGTAAAAAAAAAAAAAAAAGACACGGGGAAAAAAAATTGATTCTTTTTGTTAATTTTCCGGACCCATTTTCCAATTTCCCGGCTTTTACCAGACTTTCAAGAGTGGTAGACACCCTGCACCTGCAACATCATTATTAGAGGTTTTTTTCAATATCAGTAGTACTATCACGTTTTAAAAAACGATCCATGTGAACAAAGAAAACAACGTGCGCTGCACTTTCCTTCCACAAAAGAGCTAAGCTTACATCCAAACACAGGACGGAGCAAGATAAGGTGGCGGGAAATGCGAGAGGAGACGTGACGTAGCAAGCGAAGGAGCAGCTAACGGCATCCCCTCCCCCCCTCCCACGCATACCACACTTTCGCGGACACAAGTTCGCTCACGGCTGACGGCGCCGTGGGAGAATGTTGAATTCCCTTCTTTCACGATCGGCGCCGACACACAGGAGTGTTGACTCACAACAAAGCAGCTAGGGTTGCAAACCGCACCTCCGTGCACGCATAATGCCCTAAAAAAAAGTGAACATTTGCTCAACTCCGTAGTTTTTTCGTACCATCCGTAGCTCCGTAGTTCATGCTACTTAAACGTATAAACTACGGATAATCCGTAGCAGTTGGAGGGTATGTAGATGTCATGATGTAAAGAAATTTTGAACAAAAATATTACATTCTTATCTTTAAAAAAAAAAAAACATAAATAAACAATCAAAAATATTTTAACTAAGTCAACAGTCTTTTTCTCATTCTTTGCTAGGATGCCATCTTTATTAAATGAATTTATTTCAGTACTTAATGTTAGTTAATGAGATCATCTTTAATTGATCTGAAAACATATCAAAATCAATTCATTTGAAGATAGCATGCCACAATAACCTTTTTTATTAGAAGTTCTTAACTGCTGTATGTGGTGCACATTTTAATTCAATCAAACTGATGTTTGTTAACCGCAGTTTCAGAAGTGATAGACCATATATGTATAACTGTGTTTTAGAAGATTTTTGTACATTGATAATTGCTTTGTATAACTCTGATTTTTGTAGACTTCTAAATCTGTTGTAATAACATTCAGATTATTAAAATTTTGAATTGTTCATTCATTATTTTTCTGTTTGTTGTTTCATTTCTTTCTTTAATTTTTTAGTAAAAATGACTCTGAGTTGGAACAAAAGTGGACAAGACATTCCATCTAAATATACCTGCTCTTATTGTTCATATGCTACAAATCATTCCACAAATTTCCGTGTCCATGTATGCAGACATACTGGAGAAAAACCGTACCCATGTCATGCCTGTTCTAAGTCCTTCACTTGCAAAACAAACTTGAAAAATCATCTTCGGTGTCATACAGGAGAGCGTCCCTTTTGCTGTTCAAATTGTAACAAATCTTTTTCACAAAAAGTGCATCTTCAAGCACATTCATGTTACTTGGGAAATATTTTTCAGGCCAGTTAATGCTCTGTTTTTGTAAAACCTCTCATAACTGACATAACTTTACTCTAAAATAATGTATTTGAAATAAAAAATCGTCTTTCGAGATACAGATTTATGTGAAGTATAAATTACGTAAAATCAAAAATGAACTATTACCTGTGATCGCTGGCTTATTGTGATTTAGTTATGAAGATTAATAAATTAGTGCTTAACCCCTTGACATCTAGGACCTACGATGTGTACGTCCTGATTTTATTGTAGACGACTATCAGACATACAGCATGTATATCTTGTTTTATTTGTATCTGACAAGGAGGAGGCACAGCCTCAGGGGGGGGGGGGCGGATTTCAATGATCTTTGACACAGTGGTAGTATACCATGTGAATATACTACGTGTAAAATATTACGCAACACTCAAATACAAGCAAGAAAAATTAATATTTATTTTCGAACCACTTCACCAAAACTTTAAATACCGTAATTTATGAGTATAAAAGTTAAAAAATAGTAAGTGCGGCGTTTACAATATTTTTAAATTTTTTTAGCCGATCTTCAACGAAAAATCGTAAAATTCGTTTAGTGATAATTGTCTCAAAAGATGGCGCCACCACCGACACATACTCTTTAGCATGCACAGAGCACAGCGTAGCGAACCTACCCCCGTAGAAAAGCAGTTTGATCCAGTTTTGGAGAAACTGAGACATCAGAACACCCAGAGAAGGGTCCATGTCCCGTGCTCTGAAGTGGATGGCTTCATACATCCAACCGATGTCTCCTCAATTAAGTAAAAAGAAAAAAAAATAGAAGTAAATCTTTTACATCTACATTTTAGAACTATAATTAAATTTTAATGAAGGTTTGAATATATTTTTGAAGGGTTAAAGTTCTGTAAAATACCGCAAAAGTGCACTACCCTCTATTAAATGCACCCGTTTTTCACATGAATCTCTATTGTTCTTAAAATACTGAATTTCAGACAGATTTAGTCTATGTTGCGCCCGGTGTGAGTTTAACCTTTCCCCCCCCCCCCCCAAAAAAAAGGTATTATTTTTTTTGCTGTGCAGCTTTGTGCCCTATGCAGGATCACTCTACGGAATAAACACTGCCAACTAATTGGTATGCTCAAGAAATGCTGAATGCTTTTAAAATAAATTCCAATGTTATAAACATAAAAAATAATAAATAAAACAAAACATCAAGAGTTATTACACAACATTCAGTTTAAAACAAACAATCTGCTGAAGCAAGCTCATTACGTAATCAACAGCTGGCCATCCAGGGGGGGGGAAATGTTTACTTTTAACTGGAGCCTCTTCTCACACATTGATCAATCGCTGTTTTCATTTTAATGGCACGCGTGGTAGTCTGTCCGAACTTTTTGCGAAAAGCAAGAGGTTTGTTACAAGTTATTTTTTTATTTCTATAAATTCACCTTTGTGAATAGAAACATTGATACCTTTGATTATTTGAAAATAAAACTCGTAAGCTTCGTAAAATAGCAGTAAATACTTTAAAACATTCTATGGGAAGGGGGAGAAAAAAGGAGATTTTTTTACCGTTTATCCAATTTCTCCCGAAATATATCCGATCAACTTAATAGCTTTTTTAATAAATTAGGTCTAATAAGTAATGCAACATATTTTTTGTTAATTAAGAAATTATTTTAGAAAATATTGAATTTTATCTGGCATTGACTTCTCTTGACCACGATCATCAACCCCTCTCCCCCCCCCCCCTCCTCTCCCACCAACGATCACTGCTGCGGCGTTTATGCTGGGTGCAGCGTTTCTGATAATTTTCTAGTTAACTAAGCTCATTTTCATGGGTGCGGCATTTCTTCCATAAATTACGGTATAAGTTACGCGCAAATCGGATTATTTGCCGTGCCGTAATGGGTAGAACGGTAGTTTTCTATTCTGGGGTCCCAGGTTCGAATCTCGTGCTGTGCAAGCATTTTTTTTTTCCCACTTTCTCTTTTTTTAAATACATCAATACTGGTAATTAATTCTTTTTTCAGTCCAGTAAATTACTGTTTCATTTATTTATTTTTACTACTTCTTGAATTTTTTTATTACTTATTTACATATTTAAAAAAAAAAATTCTACTATTAAAGTCTATTTTTACAATTGATTATAGTTATGATTATTTGGATAGAATAATTATAATAAATAATATAGTTATGACAATTGAATTTCTTTTTTTCTCCTCATCTGGTACATAGTCATCAGACGAGTTATCTTTAACTGATTCGAAATTTTCTTCTATACACTCTTCTTGAGCATGGATCAATTTCCCATCAGTTACAAACTTCCTTTCATTCAACACATCCTATGTATTATTGTACAATTCTCTGCCTATCATCATAGCTTCTTCAGGTAGTGTATCAGAAGCTGGCGTTGCAATTAATTTTTGTTTTTTGAGAAGTGAACTTTCGTGAGACGCTATTCCATTTTTTAGTCACTGCTTCAAAACATCACTGTAAGTAGAACTATCAGTAGCTTTTTCATCACAACAATAAGAACTTGCTTAGCCTGGTGGCATTTGTATCTGTGATATAATTCTTCAAAATAAGTTTCACTGCTTAAATACGTCTTATTCGAAATTTTCACATGTGATATTTAAATTGAAAACCCATCAACAGAGGACAGACGATTAAAAGAAACGATGCTGTTGCTGTGGCATTATGAACGGGTAAAAATTAGACAAAAAAGACTATCTTATGATTGTAACAAAAGAAATGTACCTTAAATAAATATTGAGTTTTGCGAATTTTAAAACTGAATTATTTTGAATGTGTAAAATTCTGATTCCAAAGTAAAGATTTTGCAAGCAGAAATAAAATTTAAATAATAATTAAAAAAAAATCAATAAGTTGGTACTAAAAATAAATAATAAATGAATAAAAAAAATAAGTAAATTATTTACTTGACTAAAAAATGAATTAATTATATGTATTGCTGTATTTAAGAAAAGAGTAAGCTTTTTTTTTAAAAAAAAAAAAAAAAAAAAAAAAAAAAAAAAGCACTTGCACAGCACGAGATTTGAACCTGGGATCCCAGAGTAGAAAACCACTGTTCTAACCATTCCACCACGGCGCTTAATCCGGTTTGTGCGTAACTTAATATTTAAAGTGTTGGTGAAGTGATTCGAAAATAAATATTAATTTTTCTCGACTGTATTGGAGTGTTGCATCTTACAAGGGGAGGCTCAGACGTTGGGGTCACCGATTTTGATGAAATATTGGTGGGTTATAGGGGACCCATAGTTAAGTAAAATGCTAAAATATTGGCCGCCAACTCTCGCTTATTTTCGAGAAAATTCCATTTAAACATTTGACACATTGTTAAATACTAATTATTTAAGAATTCATTTGTGTTCTCGGTGGCGCCGTGGTTCCGTACGGAGACGGAGATACGAAGGTCCCCAGATCGAATCCAGCTCGGTCCTCTGGATTTTCCATTTTTTTTTCTTTCTCCCATAAAAATTCATATAATACAGTTTAAAATGATTAGAAAATTGACGTGATTTATTGAAATAACACTATTTGTATGAAATAGAATTGAATAGCCGCAAATGAAAGTGACGAAAATGAGAAACGTTATTTATGAATCACATTTCGAAAAATATTTTCCTACTTTTACAGATGAGTACATGAGGAAGGGTAATATTTGTCCTGAAAACATGCAAAACAAATTGTCTGGACATTTGCTACAACTTATGAAATAAATATTTTTGTAGTCACATGGTATTTTCATTTCTGCTTGTGGGAAAAAAAATTATTTCAGCTTTCATCAGAAAATTTTGTTGATGTCAGAAAATAATGGTGGTGATAGCAGAAAATACATGACTTAAATGAATTTTTATTGCATTTTCTCAGGTTCCTATTTCCCGTTCATTTAGCATATCAATATGGAGAATTGTGTAGCTTTTAATTTTTTTTTTTTTTTGTTTTTTTTTTGTTTTGAGGATGGGGTGAGTGAAATTACACATCACAGGGTTGACAAAGCGTTGTACATTTAGGTGGAATTACTTTTAGAGGCAAGGTGAATTACTTTCATCGTCATACAAGTATTTTGTTATGAATTTCTGGATTATTATTATTATTTTCGCTATCTACTTCTAGCAAAGTTTGATAAATTTAAAATTAAATGCATTTTACATTCTACATCAAATCATAAATTTTTTAATACAAAAAGTTTCACTTATCGTTTAAATCGAATATTGGATCTCTAATTGTAATTACATGTGTGTAATACGTTTTAGCTGAATGAAAAACTTAAAACAGTAATTGCATCATTCAAAACAAAGAAAGAAGCGAATCCTTATCATTCCTCACGTCCTAAAAGTATTGGTAAATTATCAACTATATACACAAAAACAACTTTATAACTGCAGTTTTACAAAATAATTCACAATATATAATTTTGAACTTTTTAGCGAGAAAAAATCCATAGCACCGAGCTGGATTCGATCCGGGGACCTTTGGATCTCAGTCTCCGTATGGAACCACGGCGCCACCGAGATTACAAGTGAATTGCCAAATAATTAGTATTTAACAATGTGTCAAATGTTTAAATGGAATTTTCTCGAAAATAAGGGAGAGTTGGCGGCCAATATTTTAGCATTTTACTTAACTATGGGTCCCCTATAACCCACCAACATTTCATCAAAATTGGTGACCCCAACGTCTGAGCCTCCCCTTGTTAGTATTTTACATGTAGTATATTCACATGGTATACTACCACTGTGTCAAAGATCATTGAAATCCGTTTCACTGAGACAATGCCTCCTCCTTGTGAACTGTTATTTTTTATTTTTTGGTAAGGTTCTCTGTTCTCTGAAGAGACATCTGATTATATTAGACCTGTCACTCATTTTTCACCTCATGACTTGGATCACACGAGGAGGTGTGGCCAGTCAGAATGTAGGTGTTGCGCACTTGTGAGGCAGACTGGTTTTTTTTCTCTTTGTTTCCAATGTGTTTTGTATTATGCGATAGTTCTTTATTGTGCTCATTATATTATTAAGATGGAATGTGACTGTGACAGTAGTAATTATTACAGCTATGAGCCAGAAGAGGATGAGGAAGATACGAGTGATACGGATTTATCATACGTGTCTGATACCAGAGTAGAAGCAAGGTGAGTAAATAGATGACGTATGTTACTATTGTTTGATTATAACTAAATAGCAAATAACAAGACTATTCTCAGCTCATTTCATGTGAAATTTGAAAATACAAATTTACCCAAAACGCTGGTATATAGGTACATACACACTTGCAGAAAGCGGTCTGGGTGTCAGGGGTTAAAGATAGTATGGTTGGCTTATGTATTTGTATTTTTAACATTTAAAAAAATTTAATTTCAAATCAAGCAGTTATAAGAAAATATCAGGTTCATTTAGAGACAGTTATGAGAGATTCTAATGTATCTGCTGCTAAGACTTCTAGAAATTCCGTTAAAACAGCTAGGAAGAAATTTGTTTGGTTAGGTATATTGTCATTTCTTGCTGTAGAAAAGAAAAAATACTTCGTGTTCAGTTACAAAAATTTGCTCTGGTGTAAAATAATTTAGTTTTCATTTGGAAACAAAAGTTTTATTAAATAAATAAAACTTTAAAATAATAATAATTATATTTTATTTTTTCTTTTAAGGTATTTTATATTTTGTTGTATCTGTGGATGTTTGTTTAATTAAAATTTAAATATTACTAGTTTATTTTCCAATGTTTTATAAGTTTCATTTAGCAAAAGGAATCACCGCATTCAGTATATTTAAATTGCAAAAATCTGCAAATGCAAAACGAAAGTACTGCTTGTAACAGTTATGGGTATAATTTCTGAATGTCATTAATGATATTGTGAAATGTAAAAATTATATAAATAAATTGTTGCTTTCCTTGAAAGCATTAATATCCTTTTCAAACTGCTTCTCATTAACCTATTGTGCCCATTATTTAGTGGAATAAAAACATTTTTGTAAAAATTCACACTTGTAGAAATGTATAAAAATTGTTTTTATACATTTGTGTTATTTCTCTACTTTGCTGAATCTTTCTGGTGAGGTTTCAATAAAAACTTCTGTTGATGTTTAATCTTGTAATAACAACAAGATCCAAAACGAACTTTTATTCCTTTAACACAACCGTAGAAAAATATATCAAGAACTAACTTAATTTTATTACAATTTTGAATAATAGTCATATGTGTTGCCAAACTTATAGTAGTCTCGTGATAATCTAGGGATTCCGTGTTTCCTGTTTCCTTACATTCGTCCATCCTAATAAATGGACGCCCTTAACCATGAATTTTGAAAACTTCATCAACTTAGTCCATTTAAAGCACATAATCCTTGAGATAAACATGCATTTTCTTGGTTCGTTTTCGAAAGTTTTTCTCATTGCTTGAATCCTGCAGTGAAATAATAGTATCTGGTACAATATGTGGGACGTTGGGAGTTTCACTGGCATCAACATCAATTTCACTGGCATTGGCATCTTTTTCACAGAGATGCATGAGCAGTTGTGGTGTAGGGACGTCTTGAACGTCCTTGTCCAATTTTTCTGAAATCGGTCACTTGGTATACATCTGCTAGAAGTACTTTCATCACTACAAGGGGTCCTCGATATAGCGCTTGTGTTTTGGTACTATTTCCTGTAGCTTCCGGTAACCGTTTAACAACAACAACATCGCCAACAGAATATTTATCAGCAATACAATGACGTTTATCAAAAAAAAAACTTCATTTTATCTTGAGCTTTTAAAATGTTTTCCTGTGCTTCTTTGCGAAGTAATTCAGGTGCTGTATATTCATCAGATGTTGGTAGTAATTCCTTTCGGAATTGATCCAATTTAGAAGGCTTATAATCAATGACCATTCGGTTCTCTCCAGTTTTCTTTTTTACGAGTAATACCGGACTACTATATTCTGACGAACTATCTCGAATTACTCCTTGGTCTTTTAAATTTTGAATCAAACCACGGAGGGTTTCCCTCTCATGGTGTGAAGCACGATATGGTGAACGAGAAACTGGTGTGCAGCCAGTTTTTTCTGTAATATGCATAACTGTATTATTAACACATCCAAGCTTGTCTGCTTTCATAGCACAATCTAAACTCATTTAATAAATCACATATCTTTTGTTTCTGTTCTGTTGTCATACTTGGACCGATTTTAATAGAATCACATTGGATAGGTTTTCTGTGTGCGTGTTCTACAATTAAGACATTACCATTTTCTTTTACATCACTTTGGGTGTTTTCACTCCTATTTCTATCAGCTAAGATATAATCATTACACCAAGTTCCTCTTGCAATACGACGATTCTTTTTTAAATGAGTTTCATTGCTAAAGTTTGCGATTGGTACCACTCTTTTACCATCTCTAGTCAATAAAGCGAAATCTGTATCTTTACTGTTTTCATTCAATAGCATGACTGCATCTCTATTTTCAGCATTACTAATAACTACCATTTTTACCGAGTGTGGTTCAATTATTTCTCTTATATTCTATTATGTGGTTCAAAATGCCGTAATTGAGCTTGCCAATCAATTTTTGGTTTGGATGGTAAATCACTAGCAGACGCAGCAATAGACACAGTGTTGGCTTCCATTTCTAATTTTTTCATCGCCAACTCATGTTGTCGCCTCAGTTCAGCCTCTTCTCTCTCTCTCTCTCTCTCTCTCGCTTTCAGCATTCAAATTAAAAATCATCCCTTGTATTAACTCTTCATCAAATTCCTCACTTTTCGTAATTAAATTTTTTAAATCTACAATCCTACAATTCTCAGTGACGGTTTCCCCTAATTCATGCGCGATTAACTGCAAATCACTTTTCCGCAAATTCTTTAAAAGTTCAGATGTTAAGGTTCAGATGTTTTGATAATAGCACGTTCAGGTTCATTCTCTATATCAAAACCTGGTAGCTCATTTATGTATAACAACTTTGATTTTCCTTCCTTTCTGATCATCACTAAATCAGGGACATCGATGATATTCTTTCCAATGATAACATTAGGTCCTGGAAAAGTGTCATCTGAAACATAATTTCATATCATTCAAGACTATATTGTCGATAGTTACACTTGCTGTACAAATTCCAAGTGATTTTACTAATCCACCGATTCCTCTTATAGTAGCAGTATCACAAATATGATTAGTAGAAGCATTTATTTGTTTAGAAAATGTATATTTTATCATAGAAATATCAGCGCCTGTATCAATCAAAGCCTCTGTTCTTACTCCATCGATTAAAACGAATTTCGAAGTAGTACATTCATTTAATTCAGGTAATGAAGAGGCATTCCCTAGTGGTGGTGGATTACTATACATTTTGGGGCAGTCTCTTGTGCCATGTCCTTTAGTTCGGCACGCAGTACAAAACTTCGGCCGCTTTGGTTTTAAACATCTCTTGAGAAATGTCCTTTTTCAAAACAATTGTAGCAAACCTTTGAATCTGATCCTTTATATTTAATGACAGTTCCATCATTCTTCTTAACACTAACTTGTTCACAAGGCGAAAGCAATTCATTATTTTTCCCGTATAAGCCACACAATTCAACATACTCATCAATTTTATCGACCAATGTTGTAGGCAATTTGAATGATGACCATTCACTTACATAATATTCTCGTACTGTTGCAGGTACGGTTTGCTTAATACGATCTGAAATTATTAAATTTTTCAGGTCTTCCATCGTTTTTATTTCTAGTCCATTAACCCATTCGTCAAAATAAGTTTCTAATTCATAATAATATTCTCGCCAAATATTTCCATTTTCAATTGCATGGGAATAGAACAACTGTCTAAACTTTTCAGCGCTCAGTTTATAACGCTTAAGTAAGAGTGCTTTAACGTGCACGTAATTTTCAGCTAATTCTTCGGGTTCTCTCATAATTAACTCTACAATTTCACTTGGCAGAACGCCGAACAAACACGCCATCCACAGCGATGGTTCCATATTAACTCTCTTCATAACTCTTTCAAAATGCACTAGAAACAAACCAATATCATCATTTTTTGAAAATGCCGTAATTGAGCTTGCCAATCAATTTTTGGTTTGGATGGTAAATCACTAGCAGACGCAGCAATAGACACAGTGTTGGCTTCCATTTCTAATTTTTTCATCGCCAACTCATGTTGTCGCCTCAGTTCAGCCTCTTCTCTCTCTCTCTCTCTCTCTCTCTCTCTCTCTCGCTTTCAGCATTCAAATTAAAAATCATCCCTTGTATTAACTCTTCATCAAATTCCTTACTTTTCGTAATTAAATTTTTTAAATCTACAATCCTACAATTCTCAGTGACGGTTTCCCCTAATTCATGCGCGATTAACTGCAAATCACTTTTCCGCAAATTCTTTAAAAGTGCCATTAAAATCCCACTTTCTGAAATGTAATAACAACAAGATCCAAAACAAACTTTTATTCCTTTAACACAGCCGTAGAAAAATATATCGAGAACTAACTTAATTTTATTACAATTTTGAATAATAGTCATATGTGTTGCCAAACTTATAGTAGTCTCGTGATAATCTAGGGATTCCGTGTTTCCTGTTTCCTTACAAATCTTCTCAGTAATTAATAAAGGCCTATTTTCTTATTTTCAAAAATGTCTCACATACCAACAACTACATTACATAATTTCCAACTTTGAATCACATGTTCTAACATGATATTGCTCTCTGCACTTAAATAGATTGATTTTACTAAACATTATTTTATATCACGGATTTAATTTTGTATCACATTGTAAAAAAATATTCTTTTTAACTCTTATGATGTTTTAAATTTTTAGTAATTTGATTTTTCCCCTATCTAATAGTTGCTTGCCTAATGCTTAGCCACTTTACATTAGGAATGCTGACACAAACCACGTTGCTGTGTAAATCATCACATAATAAGCTTTTCTTCTTTTCATATTGTATTCAAGGCATTATTCAGTTTGTCAGATATTGACATAGGTGAATTACAATTTAATGTTTCACCAAATCTTTAAAAATAAATAAATAAATATTGTATTTAGCTATTATTTCCACAGCTAATCTTTGGTACAATTATTGTCATGCTAAAATGGCAAATGTAAAACTGGAATTATTCAGTACTGAACAATTTGTATTGATGATGAATTATTATGCTCTGATGAAAAATAATGTTTTATCCTTGTGAAAAAATGTTTATTTTACTTTATGCCAGTTTTGCATTACTGTAACTTAGATAGAGTGGATCGAAATGCTTAATTGTTATGAACAAAATTCTTTTGAATCGTTGATTTTTTAGTAAAGTGTGTTTAGTGAAACTGCTTATGTCAAAATAAAAGATAATACAACATTACATTTTATATATGCATAACCCAAACTGCACACAAAATGAAAAATGAAATAAATAAACATTTTAGTTTTATTGACAATTTAATTCATGAAGAAGAAAATTATTTTTAATTGAGATTTCATGGATACATTTGCCTGTAATTATAATGTATGGTGTAATTATACTCTTATGAATTTATTTGTCTTTTACTCTCATCATTAACAAGATTACTAAGAAAATGTGTGTGTGTATAAAGGGTGTTCCAAAAAGGTGGTAACGGGCTTTACTTCTTTATCTATTAGATATATGTGATTAATGTAAATTGAAAAAATGTCCAAAATAAGGTCGGAAAAATGATTGCGCTGCAAAAAAACTCCTGTCATTAATTTTTAAAAAGTTATGCTTTTTAAATTTGTATATGACCCCTGGTACAAAAAAAATTCTCAGTTTGTAAAATGTGTCCCATACACTAATGAATACAAATTTGAGAATTATATCTTTAAAATTGTCAGAGATATGAATATAAATATAATGCTGACTTAAACCACTTTTCAGTGGCTCTCAAAGGGAAAAAATCCCACCCAATGATCTCATTTCAGGGGTCGTACAGAAATTACGAAAGAAAAACTTTTTTCTACTCTAGCAATAAATGTTTACATTCAAAATCATGTATAGCCCCCTATCGTCTTTGAAGATGACTCTGAGATGCTGTATTATGAAAGACTGAAATTTGGTACATCACCTCATTAGTGTAGAGGGCACATTTTGGTAATAGGAAAATTTTAAGTGTAACTTTTTTTTGTAAGTAAATCAGAGGAATTTTTTCTTAATGGAGTCTTATTTCCGACCTTATTTTGAACATTTTTTCAATTTACACTGCCCACTTATCTCTAATTGATAAAGAATTAAAGCCCATTACCACCTTTTTGGGACACCCTGTATAATATGTATATATACACATGCATACCGACACTATATCTTTATTTCGCTTATATTTATAGAAATATCCACATTTATATGTAATAGTAGGGGAGCCCATGATGCTAATTGGGGATTTACTCGAGCATCATGAGGACCTATTAGATTTTGTTGTTTAGATAATAAGAAGAATAAAAACTTATATAATGTTTCCTTTCAGTGGTGGGGGAAGCGTATACAGACCTTCAAAGATGTAAAAAAAAAGTTATATGGAGATACTCGAGCGCGTCAGATATTGATAGTTTAGATGCCCCAGCGTGTCTTTGATACCAAAGGTATGTTCATCTGCCGACTTGCGTGGTGGGGGTGGCCATCCGGAAGGGTAGAAAATAGAAAAAAAATGTATTTTTTCGAGCGCGTCAGATATTCAGAGGGGGATGTTAATGCTAGCCTCCCGCGCGTTTGTTTCCCCTCTCCGGCGTTCGCCGAAGTTCGTCGGCAACCTCACTCGCCGTGTGACGTCACGTTTTCTCCCGCGGTTCTTCTTTCGGTTTTTCTCATGAGCCGTGATCGCTGCAGCATATCTCCATAGTAACGGAGACATTTTGTTTCTGATTGGCCGGTCAGAACCTTGTTTTATGCAAATTAACTGTTGCACATGTGAATTGTACGTATATAATGTGGTTCCTTTTGCCTGCGAGTTATTGCATTTCTATGGCATGCTATTCGATGCTAGCCTCTGTATATTCTGTGTATGCTAGTTCTGTAAGACGCTCAGCGAGCGTGAATGTATTTGAACTTTATTTATAATTCTTTAATTAAAGAACTTTTGGTTTCTTAATGATGTTTCATAATTTCAAGTGTTAAATCACCACTGCTGGCAAAATGCGAATAATATCTTCTAAGATTTTGGTTATGGGCCGAGCAATCCCATTGTAAAACTGCTCATTGCTGACTTTTAATAATGACAGCGTACGTGCATTGTAATTTTCAACTCAAGCCCCGGCCTGTGTTTTCCGTCATTCGGCGTTACCGAGGTGTCTTCACCGAGGAGTGTAGCGGCGTTATGAAGCAAGTGTTCCGGCTCTAGTGTTGTCGTATTCTACAAGTATCATCATCTTGTGCCTTCAAGAGTTCGTTCACCAGTCAAGCTTTCGAATCCCCGTTTTAGTGTTTAGTTTTCAAGCTGGCGTATTATTCCTTGTGTGGAAATGGACTTTTATTGAGTTGCTTCGACGGGGGCCGATCATATCGGCGTTTCAACCAAGCTTTAAAGGAGCCTTTTAACAGACTATGGAACTTTTCCTTGCAGTAATGTTTCGGTTTCATCAGTATGAAATAGGACTCTCCCGTGTTGTAAGTTATATTTAAATTTTCATCATATGCATGTGTTTATTATACTTCTTGTAAATTAGTGTTGTAAAGTGGTAATAATGTGCTCGCATATTCACGAAAGTCACAACCAAATAGAGATGCTTAATGCACCGAACTGGAACACCTGGAAAGATGACATGAAGGTTTTGTTAATGGAAAGGGGAGTTTGGAAATTTATTGATAAAATTGAACCCGCTTTAGACGATAAAGCTACACAAAAGGAAATACTAGACTACAATTTGCGTAAAGCCAGGGCATATTCGACGATATATTTGGGTGTTAGCCCTGATCTTCGCTCACTTATATCAACGGTAGATTCGGGTGATGTTGCATGGGACACGCTTAAAAAGCATTTCGAACCCTCTTCTAGAGCTAGAACTATACAACTTTTAGATGAATTTTTCTCGCATCGTTATGTTGCGGAAGAAGGAATTGGATTATTTGCTGCTAAAGTAAAGAAAACAATACTTAAATTACGCGACTTAGGTCATCCTGTTGAGGAGTTATATCAGGGATTTCAGCTCATTCGATATTTAGATTCTAACTTTCAGAATATAGTACAAACGATTTATCGTTGGCCAGAGAAAGACTTTACCTTTCAGAAAATCTTAGACGAACTACTTGTAGAGGAGGGACGCATTCGTCAAGTGAAGGGGGACACAAGTAATTACGAGAGTACTTTGTTATCCACAACTGTTGAGGACACGCAAAAACATAAAAATGAAAACCCCAACAAGTTAGGTCCCTGCTTCCGGTGTAAAAAATACGGACATGTAATAGCCAATTGCAGAGTAAAGCTTAGTTTTAATAGAAATAAAAGTGGTACAAAACGAAAAGTAAAATCTAGTAATTATTGTGATGTTAAAGTAAACGAAAATCTCCTTAATGTTGAAGCTAGTAAACCTAATGCAGTAATAAACAAAATTTGGGTATTTGATACAGGTGCATCTAATCATTTCTGCAACAACAAAAGTTTATTTTCCACATATAAACCAGTACAAAACACCACAATGTCTCTCGCGATAGGAAACTTAGAAAGTGAGGTAGAAGGTGTTGGAACTGTAGAGTTTGGTGTACGTCTTAATGGAAAAGTACATATTATAAAGCTGACGGATGTGATGTACTCACCGAAATTGCGTAGGAATTTGATATCTGGTTTGAAGGTGGAAAGTGCTGGTGCAAAGTTTATAGGTACGAACGGTAAAATTTGGGTATATAATAAAGCAGGTGAAGCAATTTTTTATGCCAAACGTACCAATGGTCTTTATTTGTTTAAACCCTCGCACTACATTAAAAATAAAACGGACGGCAAAAAAGTAGGAAGTAAAATGTATAATCTGTCAACTGAAACAACCAGTGAATTAGCCCTTTGGCACTACAGGTTTAATCATGCTAATATGGATTATTTAGTGCATACTAGTAAAAATAATAGTGTTCGTGGATTACCCACATTAAAAATCAATAAAGAATCTTGTACGTCGTGTAAACTAGCTAAAGCGCGAAGGAAGAGTTTTAAACCTATATCGAATATTAGATCTTCGAAACCGCTTGAATTATTGCATCTTGATGTATGTGGGCCGTTGCCCGTTGCGTCACTTGACGGTAGCCAATATTTCTTAACTGTCACTGATGATTATTCTAGGCACGTAACTGTTTTTACTTTGAAGAAAAAGTCTGAAGTTTTTTATTGTTTTCAAAAATACCAAAGACGAATGGAACGGCAATTAAATTTAAAAATTGTAAATGTGCGTACAGATAATGGAATGGAGTTTTGTAATAAAGACTTTAAAAATTTTCTTGACAAAGAGGGTATTCATGCCGAAAGAACAAATACTTACACACCAGAACAAAACGGTGTTAGTGAACGGTTTAACTTAACAGCAATGAACGCAGTTAGGGCTATGCTTCATGCCAGCAGTTTAAATAATAAATTTTGGGGCGAAGCAATTCAATGCTTCGTACACACTTGGAATCGGATTTGTCATAAAAATAAAGATAAAACACCATTCGAACTTTTTACAGGTAGAAAACCAGTAGTCTCTTACTTTAAAATGTTTGGCTGCACAGCCTATGTAAACACACCGAAGAATTTAAGAAATAAATTAAGTTTAAAAGCAAAAACCGGCATAATGGTAGGGTATGCGTCGGATACTAGAGGTTATCGCATATTTCTTAAAAATGAAAATAAAGTAATAGAAACATCAAATGTTAAATTTAGTGAGAGAATTAAGTGTGTGGAAGCCGAACTGGAACCCAGTAAGAGTAATAAAAGATTTGTATATTTTCAAAAAAATGATATGGATTTAACCAGTCTTGAGCAAACGCATGGTGAAATCGCCCTCCCCCCAGATGAAAACATCGTTTGGATTAGACGTGCTGTTCCACGAAAGGATGAAACGCGAGTTGATATTTATTATAACATTGAGGGTAAAAATATGCGTTTAAGATCCGGTAATGAGGTAGAGAAATACTGTAAAGCGCATAACATTAAATTTGATAGTAATCTGTTTGATTTTAGTGGTAAGAACACTTATTCAGGAAAAGTGACAGATCGAATAAATTTAGATGAAACAACGGACAATTGTCAACCCGAAGCGCTTAATATAGAAATAAAAATTCCCAGTAATTATAATGAATGTATGTCGTCTGCGGAAGTCGAAAAATGGCAGTGTGCTATGGCCGAAGAATTAAAGATGATGCATGCGCGTAATGTGTGGGAACTAGTCCCTAAACCTGATAATAAAAAAATTATAGGGAACCGCTGGGTATATAATTTGAAATGTGATGAAAATAATAGGATAGTAAAATATAAGGTCAGACTTGTAGCGCAAGGATTCGCGCAATATAGAAACGACACATATGACGAAGTTTTTAGTCCGGTAGTTAATTTTTCATTAATCAGACTATTCTTTTCAATTCTTGTATGTTTCTTTAATTGGTGTTACTGTCAAATCGATATTAAATGTGCGTATTTATATGCACCTCTACAGGAAGAAGTTTACATGTATCAGCCACAGGGATTCAAAGATCCCAACCATCCTGATCACGTTTGCCTACTTAAAAGAGCTTTGTATGGTTTACGGCAGAGCGGTAAAGAATGGTTTTGTGAACTTGACCGAACACTAGAAAAATTAAAATTTAAAAGACTAGAATGGAGTAATTGTACATACGTATATAGTGATAATGTTGTTCTTCTTGCGTATGTCGATGACATTTTGATTTTTGGAAAAACATTGGACTGCGTCAACCACATTGTAAGTTTGTTCAAAAATGAATTTGATATCACTGTTTTAGGAAAAACAAAAATGCTTCTAGGAATTGAATTTGAAGAAAAGTTTGGAAAGTTATACATACACCAACACAAGTACATAGATAAAATTTGCGAACAATACAAAAGTTTTAATTTCCCACTATCAACTCTCCCCATTGTTAAAGGCTGTATTCTGTCAAAGACGGACAGTCCTGCATCAGAATCGGAAAGAAATGAAATGTTAAAGTTACCATATAGAAACGTTGTGGGATGTTTGTCGTATCTCGCGAACCGTACGAGACCAGACCTTTGTTATGCTGTAAATATTTTAGCACAATTCCAAGAAAACCCCGGTGTAAAGCATTGGAACGCATTATTGCGATTATTGGGTTATGTTCAATATACAAGAGATTATAAACTTAATTTGTCAGATGTAACTAATGTAGAAATTAACTGTTATAGTGATTCAGACTTCGCATCCAATAGAGATGATCGCATTTCTATGGGTGGGATATTGCTGTTCATGAGTAATGCGCCCGTAATTTGGCGTACGTTCAAACAAAAGTTTGTAAGTCTTTCTACCATGGAATCGGAATTTGTTACTTTAACGGAAGCTTCTAAAGAAGTTAGTTGGATAAAACACATCTTAGATGAATGTAATGAATTGGGAATTGCTGAATTACAATTAAAAGACAATAAGATATTTTGTGACAATAAGGCCGCGATTAGATATGCAAAATCGCCTATTGAGAATATTCGATCTAAGCACATTGACGTAAAACTACACTTTATAAGGGATTTAGTAAATGATGGACTTTTTGAACTTAGATATGTTCATAGTAAAAAGAACTTAGCTGATGTATTTACGAAGCCACTCCACAAACATGGACTGAATAAGTTTTGTGAGGTTATATTTGAACGAAGTGTATAATATATTGTTTTCTTGCATAGGAATATTTGTGGTTTGTGATTAAAAAAAAAAAAAAAAATTGTGTGTTTGTAAATAATTCTGCAGAATACGTCTAATAAGGCTTATTGTATTGTATTGTGTTGCATCGTTTAATATATATATACTAAAATGTTTTGAATTTAAATGTGTAAAGGTTTTGGGAAAGTAATTTTGAATTTTTTCATGTTTTGATAATGTACTTTTTTTTTGCTGCGATCACGGTGCATGAGAGGGGGCTGCTTGCTAGCCTCCCGCGCGTTTGTTTCCCCTCTCCGGCGTTCGCCGAAGTTCGTCGGCAACCTCACTCGCCGTGTGACGTCACGTTTTCTCCCGCGGTTCTTCTTTCGGTTTTTCTCATGAGCCGTGATCGCTGCAGCATATCTCCATAGTAACGGAGACATTTTGTTTCTGATTGGCCGGTCAGAACCTTGTTTTATGCAAATTAACTGTTGCACATGTGAATTGTACGTATATAATGTGGTTCCTTTTGCCTGCGAGTTATTGCATTTCTATGGCATGCTATTCGATGCTAGCCTCTGTATATTCTGTGTATGCTAGTTCTGTAAGACGCTCAGCGAGCGTGAATGTATTTGAACTTTATTTATAATTCTTTAATTAAAGAACTTTTGGTTTCTTAATGATGTCTCATAATTTCAAGTGTTAAATCACCACTGCTGGCAAAATGCGAATAATATCTTCTAAGAGTTAAGTGAACTCTAGAAATGCTCCCTATCAAAAGACTGACATTTCGGAAGTGACGCTAGCTCGTAGTGAATTTTTGAAAATGCAAAAAAAGAAATCGCCATATTGAAATACTCGAGTGTGCCAGATTTTGATACAGAAGGTTTAGCTTGATGTTCCAGTCATGGTAGCCTAAACTCTGACGATTATTTTGAGGGGTATCATTAATCTGATGGCTAGAAAAAAATTATGATTTTTTTTTTCAATGTCCATAAAATGTGATGAATAAAAGCATGTAAAATTATTTAAATATTTACACTTTAATTTATTTAGAAAATAATATAAAAACAAAATACATCTGTTGAAAAAATTATTTTCAATCTTCGTCGTCATCCGAAGAATTATCATACTCCAAATCTAATAATTCAATTGGACCTCCAATATTGTCTGCAGTTTTCATATCTGTAACAGGAAATCGTTATAACCACTAACACAATTTTATTGATTTCACGAATAACATGTTAGCAAAGTATTAAAAAGAAATATACCTAAATCTGAAGTTTTGTCAATAACTGGTGTTATGACAAAATCTTCGTATTCATCAGGTAACTGATTGCCAACAAACCAAGTCATTTGAAATTTTCCATCAACATTTGTCCACCCATAATCTGTTGGTGACATGTCAATCATAGTTTTATTGTGTGCATTTCTCCACAAGCACACAATATACTTCGTTCGCAATAAGTGCTGTTGTAGCTCAGATTGGCAAGGAGGCAAGCAACAAGCATCGTATTTACGGACGTTCAGTGAGAAAGGCTGCGACGTATCTGACACTTTGTAGGTCTTATTAAAGATTTCTATTCTTGCAAGGTTGACATCAGCTAATTTTTTCAAACCATACAAGTGGCAGATAAAAGATTGTAAAATGTCAAAAGAATCTTCTATATTATGATCCTCTGACCCTACATCTGCAAATGTCGTGCTGTATTGCAATCGCATCCTGTTAGCGCGTGAAGAGCTGGTAGTGCTAGCGAAATTATTGGGCCGAGCTTAGCATAAAGAGCAGATACGCCAATATAACGGTGTGCATTGTGAACTCCCAAGATCCATCCATATTTTAACCGATGCTTGGAGATGTCCCATATTGACCAACAGGATGACAACAATATCTGTGTCTGAAGTTCTGATACTAACTCTGGAATCTTCTTTTATTTGACTTGCCAAAAATACAATTTTTGTATCTGCTTCTTCATGTTCAGGTAACTTTATTATCGGTAACTGAATATACATAACACATATCATGATTTGATGAATTAAAAACTTGACAAAAGCTTCTTTGAATTTGATATTTCTTTCTGAAAATTTGCTGTTCTTGTTTATTGAGGACCAGAGATGTAGAACTCCCTTTCATCTACACTAACTTGAAGAGCGTGCTCGTTATCTTTGATCGAGCTATCTTTGTACGCTCTAATCTTCATTGACAATTTTATTGCTTTGGCTGGTATTTTTATTACTTCGGCTCGTGGCAATCGGCAGATTATATATTTTTTGTGATTCTTGCATCATTTCCTTCAAAACAACAAAAAATCAACTGTGCTCGAGAATATCACGACAATGTTTTTTTTTTTTTTTTTTTTTGCATTTTTGTAACCCTCTCACTCCCTTACGTTACATTCAAATCGTCAGATTTTCTGAATGTACACTTTTTATCTAGTAATTAACCCACCTTATCTTAATTTGACGCGCTTCAGTATTTCTGACGATCAATTTTTTTTTTTGCTAATCTGATGAGCTGCCCTAAACGCACGCTCCTACATACAGGACTTATATATGGTGGAGGTACTCAACATGATGCAAGGTACCCTCCTCCCCCCCCCCCTATGTTCATCTGCCGCGCTTGAGTAAATCCCCAAAAACACCATGGACTCCCCTACTATAATGGTGAAAATATTTATAGTAAGGTACAATAAAATTTTCACTTCATATACTTGCATTAAATCATCATACATTTATTAATTCATGTTTATTAATTAGCATTTTTTTTTCTCCGTATGAATTGTATGAATTTTTTAAATTTATTTTTATAGCTCTTTGGAGACCTGAAAATAAAATTGCTAACACCAGTGCCCTTATAAAACATACTATACTTCTAATTTAGTGGCCCACAAATGAGTCCACACTTTAGAAAAATCCTACAAATGTATTTTGTATTTCAAATCCTTCACTCAAACAATGTCTCTTCAAATTCACCATCTGTCTCGGAGAACGACCATTTATTTGTACACATTGCCAAAAAACATATAGTTCAATGTTGAAAGTGAAAAAGCATGTTTGTGTTCATTGATTATTGTGAGTTTTTCTGTATTTGTTTTGTAGCGAGTTATAATCCAGTAACTGTATGGTATATCAGTGTAATTATAGTGTACTAATTTGTTTTCTACTTTCATAATGTATAAAATAGCATTGAAATTGAAAAATTGGCTGTATATATGAGGGGTATATTCTCTGGGCCAGCTGGGTTACCTGCAAAGTTTAATGTGCCAAAAAAAAACATTAATTTGATTTCCTGACGAATATCAGTGTTTCGTCAAGCACTGATATTAATTTGTTGCTGGACTGTCCCTACAATAACAATTTTATTTTTTTACTGAGATAGATCATCTTTGAAACTCAGTATATACCACTAGTGTGTGTGTTTGCATTTATGTATGCATGTATTAAAGCCTCAATAAATATAGATAAATCAGTATCTGTGCCACTGGAATATTATACACAAGTTGGTGCCGTGGAGATAATCAAGAAAAGTCTAAGTTTTGGGGGACTGTAATAAAAAAAAATTCCCCTGAACCCACAGCCCACAAAAAAGTTTACCAAGCCGATGATCAAGTGGGTGTTATAAAAATATTTTAGTCAAGTTCGAGAGAGTTCAGTGTCTGGTCGCAAAATTCTATATCCCTTTTCCAAGAGAGTTTGATAGTTAGCCCTATAAACTTAAAAGAAACAATCAAAATTGTATCCAAACTGATTCCTGTAGAAGATCCTGATTTGAAATGATTCCTGTAATTTGATCAACACTGTACTAAGAACTGTAAGATATGGGGCAGCGTAACTGACCGTCTTGGCGGCTAGTTTTATTTAAAACAGGTTTTAATTTGTATGTGTAGAGAAAAAGGGTGTACCTCTAAACTGTTCAAATATGTGTTATTTTTAAATATAGATATAATACATTTCTTTAGTTTGTATTAGTCAAAATATACCAAACTTAGCCATTTTATATGCTCATTACTGTTTAAGCAAGAAGTGTGATTTGTTTTGTTTTTTTTCCTCTTTTGAATCAAAATTTAAGTTCTAAGCTTTTTGTTGGTAATCTTGTATCCTTGTAATTGTTTGTTTAATATTTAAATGAAGGTGTTAGCTTTAGATAGCATCTCATGAAAATATACCTGCTTTTTACATAATATATATATATATATATATGATAAATTTTATTTTTCTGGAAGGGGGGGGGGGTCATCCATTTTGTAGATAACAAGCATACTGTAAAAAAGGTACCATAACCAAGTGTAATTAAATGGGCTTTGAAATAAATTTTGATGACAGTATGTTTAGATTGATTCTGAAACTAAAAAAGACATCATATTGTGCTGATTTGGGGTCATTTTCTCTCTTTTTCACATTTCTGCCACAAATGAATACACTGGTGAAAAACTTTATAAATGTTTCTATTGCTCAAAATCATTTACTCAGCAGTCTGTACTTAAGTTCATTAGTGTTGTCATCGTCTATTCTCAAGCATTATTTATTTCCTAATATTCAGGGGGGAAAATTAGTCTCATAAAACCATTAATATAGAATACACACTAACATTTATGTTTATTACTACTGTAGGAAATTTTTAAGATACATTTTGTCCTTGTGTTTACGTGTACTTTCATTAACCTGTAGAATGCTGAAATGTTAAATTGCTTAATTGATAAATTTATTTGACAGTTAATATTTTAAATTGAAAATTTACTGAGCTCTTTACCTGTTTTTGGGGTGCAATGATAGACTCACCTCCTCGTGGTGCACCCTGGATAACGCTTTGCGGCTAAGAAGTCTATCAATTTTAGTTTCTTTTAAAAAAAATTAATACTACTTATTTTTCTTAAATATATATATATAGCTAAAATGTTCATCATTGTGTAGTTTAGGTGATATGCCTTGTTCGATTTATTGCGCCTCAAAATAAAGCTGAATTTTTAGTTTAAATTTTAGTAAATGTTTTTCGTGATCAAATTGTTGATTCTTGATTAAGAATAAAGTTAGGTTAGGTTTTATTATTTTATATGAGTAAGTTTGAAAGTTGATTAATTTCTGTATTTTATTTTTATTTAAAAAAAAATTAAGAATAGCTGTTGTACAAAAGGAAAATTAATGTACAGTCATTTTCTCAGTATGATATTAGTCAAATATAAAGTTCATTAGCATGAAATGCTTGATTTTTCTATTTCTATGTAAAAACATGTATCTTTATAATTAAAATTTATCATTCTAAGTGTAGGTCAAAATTATTCATATCCTTGTTCTCATGAATTTTTTTTAATTTAAATAGTTATTGAAAATATGTTAAATTTTTACTTAACGCAAATAAATAATTTGAACAGAATTTACTTGTCTTGCACAGTGTGAAGCACAACGATTTTGATATCTTATTGATATCATATTAAGTACTTCTATACAGTTTAATGCATTTTTAGCACTAATAGTACTGTATAGGAAAGGATAATTATTGAGCATCATCTACTGAAAATGCATATTAACACTGTGAAAAATATTTTTTATTTGTTATTGAATTAAGACCATTCAAACAAAATTAGTGGAATATGCAAGTGCATTTTCTATAATTTCTTGTTTATCTTTTTTTAAAAGTAATTCCATATTAAAACTCTTAATTACATAAAAATAAGGATCTAGTTTTTACTATATACATTGGGGAAAATATTACTGAATTATAATTTTGATAGAAGACACCTGTGTGTGTAATAACATGTTACACACAAAACACACTTATTCATGTTGCGTCATACTCACTTAGAAAAGACTAGATTGATTTTTAACTAACATAAATAAATGATATGAGAAAATTTTGCTATTATAATTTTTATGGAATAGATTGGGGATCTTCTGTTATACTCAGGGTTGGCAAAAACCGGGGTTTTTGTACAAAAACCCAACCCACCTGGGTTTTTGTGGGTTTTTGTGGGCTTTTCTGGGTTTTTGTTATTTTATGTATGTTTGTATATTTATACAATGTATCTGTTTACATATGTATGAGCATTAATTAACTGAATTTTTTCATATAAAAATACTATAATTTCTAAGTACTAAGAACGGATAACGGACTAATAACAGATGTGTGTATGGATAATGAGTACAAAATGGAAAAAATGAGAGATCTTGTTAAGGAACACCATCCTAATGTACTGATGTTTGGATGTTCTGCACATTTTTTAAATCTAGTGGCAAAAGAAATTTCGCCTACTAGCATTTTGAACCAAGTTGTTGAGGTTCGAAAATATTTCAGGAATCATCATCAACTTCATGGATGGCTCAAAGATTATGATTGCTTGATGCCACAAATACCTAACAATACACGTTGGAATTCACACAAAATGTGCATTTCAAGCTTTTTGGACAATTATCATAAATATGTAACAATCGCATCTCAGCACCAAAATGAATTTGAGACACGAATTGCAAAAATATTGGATAATGTGTCAATTTACAAGGAGTGTTTGAATTTAAACAAGCAGCTCATAATTTTATCATTTTTTATCTGCAGCTCTTGATGAACTGCAAAAAGATACAACCACACTGTTCCGTTCTGTAGAAATATGGAAAAATTTAATGGAATCAGAAGAATAGAAACAGCACAAGGAAGTTATAGTGAAGCGCTCTAAACAGATTATGAGGCCTGAGCATTTTTTAGCTAATATAATGGATACAAAGTATGGAGGGGAAAAGCTTAATTCAGAGGAAGAGGAAGAAGCTGAAGCATGGATAATACAGTATGCAGAGTGGTTACCTGCAATAATGGCTTTTAAAATTAAAAACGTAGACTATTTTCCTAAATCACCTTTCTCAGAAAATATTGTGTCACAATTTTCAGCTTCAAAATGGTGGGAAATTCTTAAAGAAAAGGTACAGAAGAACAACAAGTTAGATTCTGATTTTTGTAGTTTTTTTCAGTCTCTGCATTCTGTTCCATCTAGCTCTGCTTCCATTGAGAGAATTTTCTCTACATTTGGATTCATATGGTCTACGTTGCGGAACAGACTAGGCTCAGAGTAGTGTAGCGATGGGCAATCTAGTTCATTTTAGTGAACTAGTTCTGAATGAACTAGTTCACGCCATGAACTAGTTCTTCGAAATAGTTCATATGAACTATGGAGATTTAATAATGAACTATATGAACTACATAGTTCGTAATGAACTATCTAGTTCAAAATGAACTATTGTAGTTCAAAATGAACTATGTAGTTCAAATGAACTATCTAGTTCAAAATGAACTATCTAGTTCAAAATGAACTATGTAGTTCAAAATGAACTAAGTAGTTCAAATGAACTAAGTAGTTCAAATGAACTAAGTAGTTCAATGAACTAGATAGTTCATTATGAACTATGCAATTTGGGATGAACTATATAGTTCATATTGAACTATGTAGTTCGTCATGAACTATAATTCAGTTCATGAAATCTAACCATGACCATGAAGTTCAAACCATGAAATATAGTTCTTGGTGAACTATCTAGTTCATTACCGGAAATAGTACAGAACTATTTCCGGTGGTCTCCGTACTGGAAATAGTTTAGATTAATTTCAGGTACGGAAACCACTCGCAGAGCACGGCTGATGCATGGTTTCTCTGATTTGTCGGGATAGGGAGAGCTTTTTTTTGTATCGGAGTGTTTTTTGACGTAGCAGTGGCGTACCCAGGAATTCATTTTGAGGATGCGTATCGTCATTACCATAAGGAGCACTGTAGTACTAGGTAAAATCTAAAGAATATGCTAGGGGAAGTCGGAGGTTATCGGTAGGCTATCGGCATTGTGAAAAATTTGATAACAAACTGAAATCTTTCAAATGAATTAAGTTCTGGAGTGTTTGATAACTTAAGATGACTCCCCCCCTCCCACCACACACACACACAAAAGAAAAAAAAAGACGGTTCAAATAATGTCCACTTAAGATGTAAAATATTGCAGTTTCAAAAATTTATAACTGTTACGTGAAACTGTTATTTAATGCACAGGTGTCGAGTTATATGAGTCCATGGGGCTTGAGCCTCCTTAATAAATTATGAGTTGGGGCTGAGCCCACCACAGTGGCGTACCCAGAGCGGGTGCAAAGGGACATATGCACCCCCCAAGAATTATTCTCAAATTAGAAATGATGATTGATGAGAGATATTTGAAATGGTGAGAGAAAAGATGAATTTTTTCATGCTCATCCCCTTCCCCCCCCCCCCCCCATCAGGAAAGAGAGTGCATGATTCTAGCTAAAGGAATGCCTGAAAATAGAATAGAAATTCTGTAATCACTCTAAAAATGTGCTTTTGTGTTTATGGGTCCAGTGCTCAGCATTTGTAGATGGAGGAGAGAAAAGAGGGGTGCATTCCTATAGAATATCTATGGAAGATGCGCCCTCTCCGAACAGTAGTGATACTCTGTGATTCCGTATTCATAAACGGACAGACGTCAAGAAATATCGGTCAAACTATTTCTTTTACTCGAATTATTAAGTTCATAGCTATAAATTTGCTTATTTTTTTATTTAACTTTTTGATCCGAGAATGAGTAAAGCGAAACAGTAGTCACTTTTAAGTTATTTTAACTGTGGTGGAAAAAAAAAATCCAAACGTCAATTTGAAGCAGGAAGGTATACATTAAAAACAGTTTCAATTAGCAATAATAAATTTTTGAACGCTGTAATATTTTACATCTTTTAACATCTTATCTTCTGTACAGACATTAGCGAACGTTTTTTATTTTGGGGGGGGGTGGAGGAGGGGGCTTATTTTGAGTTTTCAAACACTTCAGATCTTAACTAATGTGAAAGATTTCAGTATGTTATGAAATCGATAGCTGTGATAAGGGGGAGGGAAAACTTGACCCCCCCAACCTACCCTTATATATAGGCACTCACATTATCATATTTTCCTGATTTTACCCAGTAATGCAGTACTTTTTTCTTAGTAACGACAATATGCACCCCCATATAGATATTCTGGGTACGCCACTGGCCCACCAAATAATTTACCATTAAATAACGTTTATTTTTCCCAAGCTGTATACTCGCGGAAGCAGAAGCACCCCCAAAGAACATTTGCAGTGGAGTTGAATAATATTAAATTGAACTAAGTAGTTCAAGTTGAACTATCTTGTTCATGTTGAACTAAAATGAACTATCTAGTTCAAAATGAAATAAATAGTTCAAAATGAACTATCTAGTTCAAAATAAACTATATAGTTCAAATGAACTATCTAGTTCAAAATGAACTAAATAGTTCAATACGAACTATCTAGTACAAAATGAACTAAATAGTTCAATACGAACTATCTAGTTCAAAATGAACTAAGTAGTTCAAAATGAACTAGATAGTTCAACGAAGTAGATAGTTCATTTAGTTGAACTATTTAGTTCTTTAGTTCATTGTAGTGAACTAGTTCAATGAACTAGTTCGTTCATGAACTACCCATCACTAGAGTAGTGTGAAAAATTAATAAAGATTTACAAATATTACCACAAAAACAAAATGAATGTGATTTTGATTGGTAAACAGTAAAAAAAGATCAATTATAATTAACCCTCTGAGAGTCCTGGAAATGGGTAAATAATGTAAAGTTGTTTTTGCAGTAAAAATCTCATGTAGCTTTAAAATTATACAAAAAATAAAATTTTTATAGCAAGATTTGTAATTATTAAAAAAACAAGTTCCTAAATTACCTATAAGCTTTAATATCGGATCATATTTTATGATACCTGGCTGTTATAAATAATTTAAGTTATAAATGCATTGAAGTGAAAACCGGAACGAAGTTGACGGGATTTTATGTCTCAGCCGCTTGGAGGGTTAATTTGAAATATATTTTTCATTCTACATTTTTAGTTTGTTGTCATTTAACTTGGGAAACTTGATTTAAATTGGGATTATCACTAGACATTAATCACACATGCCATATTTTGCATAGTCTTTTACTAGAAGATTATCAAATGTTTGTTTTCATTATTTCTTTTACAGTTTCTAAAAGTGGATATATGAAAATTTTCATTATAATGTGGTATCAAAACTTATTTATAATAATCACTGCATATTTGCTATAAAAAAATTAAATAAGAATAATAAAAACAGTATTATAGCAAAAAGTAGTCTGTGTGATGTTTTCAAACTGAAAATTTCAGGGTTTTTTCTTTATATTTCGTAAAGTGAAAATATTATTAGTTTATATATATATAATTACATATTTCTTAATCAATAATGAATACAAGTAATTGAAGTATGATTAATAATATTTTTTAATTCTTTCAAAGTAGAAAGAAAGCTTGTTTTCTGTGAAGGATCATGGCTCTACCTCTGTCAAATACACTGTTGTTATACTGCATAGAAGTTCCAAAATTTTCAGTTAATGAAATTAATTTTAGAAAATAAATATTTTGAGGTAAACTTCATCTGATTACCATAAATATGACTTATTTTTATGTAATTTTGATAAGATAAACCATCTAGGTTTTGGGCTTAAAAGGTAAAGTGTATTTCTAAATACTGTAGGTGGGATTTGCAGACCCAGAAATGATTTTAAGCAAAAACCCAGGCGGGTTTTTGTTGGTGGACCCACCCAGAAAAACCCGTGTGGGTTTTTCTAGACTGGGTCCACTTTGCCAACCCTGGTTATACTCATTTCTTAAATTCATTTAACTTCATTTGATGCCTCAAAAATGATAATAAGGATGATGATGATAATAATAATAATAATAACAGTTTTAACAGAAACAATAGTTTTATTTTTTTAAATTGAAAACATATTTCAATTTGAAGATGCTCAAAAAACAGCAATTGACAAGAAACAGTTTTAAGTTTATAAATTTATCAACTAATTCAATTATATTTTTTAATTGAAAAAAAATGTTCTTTCTTGTTGCTTTGCTTATGATTTCAACTATACTCATTTCTAAATTTTGTTTCTTAATCCACTAACAAGAAAAGTCAGTAAAGTCCATACCCTGCTGAGATGAAAATCTATTTCAGGGATACTTTTATAATCCTGTTTTCAACCCATCAGAGAGATAATTGGAACTTTATGAATTTGTTTCAGCTGTTTAATTCTTTAATTTCCAAATAAAACAAATGTTAAATATCATAAAAAATATACAAAATGAGGAGTGAAACTTTTCTGGCAGTACCTTGCTTTTTTTTTTTTTTTTTAAATATCCCCAAGAGCTAAAAATTTAACTATTGCCAAAATTTTTCATTTTCTGCCAATAATGTGTAACTGTATTTTCTACTTTGCCGCACATTTTTCGAGTAGGCATAGTGCATAGTTTCTGTGTAATTGACTAATAATTTTAATGTGTTCAGAGTAGTATACCTCCAACTGTGCCTACTTTAAAGTTTTATTATTTAATATTATGTATATTTATTTATTTACACCCATACCAGTATTCGACTGAGAAAACTTTCAAGAGAGTGGCAATATTACAGCAAAGCATATTATCAGAGATGGATCACTTTTTTTATTACTTGTTCATTTTTAATCTTGAATCCATGTTTAAGGTGTTCTCTCTCATCATTGAAATGGTGCAATGAAGAATTTCCTTCTTTAATTGATGTTGTTTTCAAGAATGGTTGTTTTGAATGTTCTGCTGTAAGCAAACATTGCACTTGCAGAATTGCTCCATTGTCTCTCCCCTGCGCCTCCCCTTGGATCTGCAACTGATATATACACCTTGTTGAATGTCTCTTATGTTTTGCTCAGTTGAAATTTATGATGAAATTATAACTTTCTGCTATACACCTTTAAAACCATAAAAAGTATTATTATTTAATATAGGCTTATTTATATTTTTCCAGGTAAGTTTTGCATATTCTTCATTTAACATTCCCTACTCCCCCTCCCCCTCTCTCTCCTGGTACAAATCTGCATAAAAATTTCTGGGTTTTTTAAGGCAGGTCAGTTTAACTCCAGATACATATAATTCATCTATCTCCCCACAACAAAAATAAATGTAACCATTTTTAATTCTTTTTTGTGTGGGGGGGGGGGGGTTGTCTCTAAAATTGCTCCTGTATAAGGGTGAATCAAAGCAATAAATAAATAAATAATAATAATAAAGAAGAAATTCATAAATTGAGTTTAAAATCTTTGCTGTTGGAAATACATTTACTATACAGGTTTTTTTTTCTTTAATTTAGTGCAGCTTAAGTCCATAGCTAAACTTCAGATTTTTTAATGGGAACATTACACAAACTATAACCACACAATTTAAAAAAAAAAAAAAAAAAAAAAAAAAACATCCTCTGCGCCTATTGAAAATTTTCTGAAACTACTTCCTGTTTCTATTAAGATATCACATGATCTATATATATAAACAGTGCAGAACCCTGAATTGTCCTTCCTTTTCTCTTTAGCTAGTTTAATAAATTATACTTGTTTTATTTATATTACCAAACTTAAGAGTGCAGAAAACTATTGTTGCTAGGCCGATATTAGTACGATTCTCAATGAGTGCCTAAACTTTTATCCTAAAGGCAACCAATTAACAAAAAAATATTTTCATGTGCATTAAAATCATTCACAAATATCTAATTTCCTTCCTATTATATGTTTATTCCTTTCAGGCTTCGCTTCAGCCACATCAGCCTTGGCTGTGCCTTTGATTAATGAAATTAATTATCATTAAGACTGTTCTGTCAACATTCTCCTAAAAATCAAGTTGTACTTGACGTTAAAGACATTCTGTAACACGGATTAATATATTTTAAATGATTTATTATCAAATTTGATATTAGGAAAAGTAATTTAAATTATACTAAGATCTGAAAAACATTTGTGGGAAGTTAAGTTAGCTGTTTTTAAGATTTTTAGATGGAAGTTTTGAAAACAATAAAAAAGAATCATAATCAGGGCATAATCGCTAATGAACAGTTTCTGATTGAAAAGTGTGCATAATATTTTTAGTTATTTGTTGCTTATGTTTGTACCTTTTATTTCTATATCTGATTTTTTTACGTGTATTATCTAGTTTTGATTGTTATACCTCTTGGTATATAATTGGTATATGGAAAACATTATGTTTCTGTATATCTTTATTTTTATCCTTTTTGATGCAGTTTTGCCATAGTGAGTACTTTTACACCAATTAATAATGTATTTTTTATTAATTTTGTTTTTAGTTGTAGGATCAAATCACAAAACTGACTTTAAATATAGATGTTCTTACTGTCCCTATTCAACAAGAATTTCATCCAATCTTCAAAGTCATAGAAGGATACACACTGGAGAAAAGCCATTTCGTTGTAGCCTTTGTTCGAAGTCCTTCACGCAGAAAATAAGCCTGCAGATTCATTTTCGTTCTCATACTGGCGAGCGACCATTTTCCTGTGCAAATTGTAAGAAAACTTTTGCCCAGAAAGGAAACTTGCAAAGACACCGATGTCCTTTCAATCATTTTAAATAATGCCGATTATATAATGATCCATCTCTATATATTTTAAGTAACAAAATGTATGCATAATAACAATTACAAAATTTACAAATTGGAAAATATATGGATTGATAAGTTGTGTGAAATGCCTTTTGCATTTCTCACTATTCTATTTTGCATTGGCACGATATATATAAAATTTAGGGTGAGAGCATGAATGTATTTATTCACATTTTTATGTTTCATATTGTATTGCTTGATACATAATTTAAGAAGTGAATATTGTTATTTGAGACTAATTAGTAGTTTTAAAATAGCATTCAAGGTAAAGTAAAAACTATCGTTTAAATAATGTGCCTAATATCTTTGTTAGAAAATGCTTACTTGTTGATTTAAGTAGGATTATATTAATTTCATTGCTTCTGAAACTTAAGCTAAGTAATTAAATTCTTTAGAAAAGTTATTCTTGTACATATATGTCACATACCTGCCAATCTCCTGTTTTTCAATGGAGACTTCCGTTTTTTATTCAAATTTTCATTTTTTTAAAAATTTATCGATATTTGCAGTCATAATGTTAAAACATGCAATATCGCCACTTTCATATGCAAACTTTCACTATACTTTCTGTGAATAATCATATTTTATTTTGTTGCATACCATTATAATAATGTTAGTCTCAATAATCAAAATTACTTCATATGTTTGATGAGTTTGATTATTTTGCCAAAATCTTCCGTGGAAATATGGCATAATGCGCATCCGAGATTTCATATGCAGTCTTTTCCCATCCTTTTTATAAATAATCATATTTTCGTTCGTTGCATGCCATTATAATAATTTTGATATCAACAACTAAAATTGCTACATATTTTCGTTAAATACGGTATTTTGACAAAATATTCATTGTTGATTTTTTGGATGAATTTTGTATTTTTCAACAGTTTTGAAATTTTGTTGTACTGCCTATTCCTTCTATAAAGATATGAAGAGAGCTTCTAAAGTGGAATTAATTTGATGTGTGTTAGATTAAGCCATTTTAAGCAAAAATACTTCACAAGACCCTGCTTTCCCACCCCTTTTACTTGAAATTTTGGGAAATCTGTGTTTTCCTTTTCTAGGGTTGGCAGCTCTGATGTCATTTTAAAGTCTTATGTCAATATTATAAGTAGTGCTATCATTTTTACTTCATATAGGTTTTGTGGTACATTTGAAATAAGAATCCAAAAATGAGAATCATTCATAATCAGTTATATTCTTAAGGTTGTAATGATTAGTATTTTTATGTTTCTATTAATTCTTTTCTAAAAGCTAGTTTTAGTATTATCAATGAAATATTTCAACCTTGGATGTGTTTTGTATAGACATTCTTGTTTTAGCTGATAAAGCTTGTTGTAAGCATAATGATTTTATTTGTGTATTTATTTATTTTCATGCTTTCTTTTTAAGTTGCAGTGTGCTGTCAAATGTTTGAAAAAAAATAAAATGCTGATTTTTTTTAATTGTTATTTTATATTTCTATTTGCCTATAGGATGGTTTAATATTTATCTTCTCATTTCAAAGGTAGAAAGTTTTAAATTGTATGCATCATATGGTTTTTTATTTAATTGGTATTTGCTGTAAAATTTCATGGCTGCTTTTTTTCCCAGTGTGTATTTATTTGTTTATTTACTTTTTCTATGTATGTATGATCAAGTGAAATATAATACAGTTGTTTATAGTATATATTAAATCAAGTAATGTTTAGTCTAATAGCATTTGTTTTATAATTATTACACTTTTGTACTATAATTTGCTAGAAAAGGTTATAAATCATTGGAAAAATGTTTGAGAATCTAACTTTTCAGTTTATCTAAAATTTCTGAGATAAATACTGAACATATAAAATACGCAAGATGGACAAGTTGGTGGACATAAATTTAGTTTCATGCAGTAATGGATTTTATGTTTACAATTACATTAACCACATATTTTAAATAAAATTACAGTATGGGACCTCTTATCCAGAAACCAGTTATCCGGAAAACCAGTTATCCAGAATCATTTTTCAATAGATTAAATTCTTATTTTTTCCGAAAGAAAAGCACAAAATGAGGGGTTTTTTTGTATTTTTTATGTTTTTGTTTTTTATTTTGAGTACTACAGCTAGAATTTATAAAGTAAGCAATCTGGTAAGGCATTTTATTTACTTTTTTAGCGTGTGACTAAGTTTTCAAGAAGTTATCATACATTTACTACTTCCTCTCTAAATGATTATTATTTATCTTGATCATATTAAGTTTTTTTTTCCTCGTATATTAACAATTAATGTTTAGTTCTAATCAAAAATAGAGAGTAACATTTATGCTACCAATCAAATCAGTAGATGTCATGTTAATCTCCAACCAGTTATCCAGAATACACCCGGTCCCAACCATTCCGGATAACAGGTTCTATACTCGACTACTAAGACTAAAACATAAAGTTCATTTTTTTTTCTCAAGTTACTGGTATAAACTGTTATAAATATTTTAAATTTGTTTTCAATTTTTTTAAAGAAAAAGAAATAAGGTAATAAAGTCTGTGCCATTATTTCTTTATTTCTTATTTTCCCCCCTTTTAATTCTGTCAAAGGAAATTCAAATTTAAGTTAGACTGTTAAATTTTGTGCAAATTAATAGGATAATTATTGCATTTAATGTGTTATTATTTAACATTTAATATGTTTATCATAATAATTTCAGTTTAAAATAATGGTATCTTTAAAATATTAAAAATGGTGAGTGGTACTGCTGTCTTTTATTAATGTAATAAAGCCAAAGTTTTGTGCTTGTCTTATTCTCTAACAATATGACTTTAAAATTGACATAAACTACAAAAACAAATTTAAATATATAATTTCAACAGAATTTTCCAGTATAAAAAATTAAAAAGGCAGAAAAACTGTAGTGCACTTCAGATTTCTTTTTCTTCTTTGAGTTTTCAAAATTTCATTTATTATTATATCTTCTCCTTCAGTTATAAACAGTTATCTTGTATTTTTTAAATGAAGCTTTCATTTTTTAACAATGTTAATTTATTTTGCATTTTATCAAGCCCTTTAATTTTACCACTTTTAATGTAGTAGCATAATTAAATTTGTTCTCTTAAGATGTTAACAAGTTGGCTAATTAGAAGATTATACAGATTTTCAAATGTGTTATTATTTTCATTTTTAAATTAAGTAGCAATAAAATTTAAATAAGACGCTATATAATTTTTAGTTTATTAAGTAAAATAGTAATCCAGGAGTTGATTCAGAGAAATGTTTGGATCGCGGATTAAAATGATTGAAAAGTTAGGTTGATTAGAATGACATCTTTTTTTATTTATTGTTCTAACAACATTGAATAAAATAAAATTTCATTCAATTTCAAATTTTTTTTTGTTTTGTGCTAAAGTAATGCTTTTTAATAAAACTGTTAAATATAAATTCATTATTCATGAATTTGACATTAATGTGTGTATTCTTTCCTAAAACACAGATTGTTATTGTAAAAATTAAATACAGTGAAACCTCTCCGAGCAGCCACTAGTGTATAGCGGTCACCCCTCTAAATGGCCAATTTTGCATGGCACGGATTTTTCGGCTCATAGACCTAATGTTAAAATAACCTCTATCAGCGGCCACCCAACCCCCTCTAAACGGCCACAGAGTGGGATCGCCCATTTCATTTTTTTGGGAAATTCTACTCACTCCATGCTTTAATTATGAGCGTAAAAAATCAAGGTCAGGTTCATGGTCGAATATAAGACCCAGGAATAACTTGCTAAGTCCATTGGAGCAAAAATGCCATGCTCACGACAGTTTCATTTTATTAATTGGTCAGTGATCTGAGTTGTAAATCAGAAAGAAAGTTATCTGAAGTACTTAACTGTGTAAAAATGCAAATCAACAAAGTCATCAAAGAAAAAAAATTTTTTTGAAAGAATGCGAAGACTTCAAATTTCACGGTGCTGAACGGATGAGGTCTGCTTTTTAAAGTAAAAACATGAACTTGAAAAATTGGTTGTTTCAGAGAAAAGTAGAAACTTAAAACAGGCACAAATTGTATCTTTTTTTTTTTAAAGTGTAAGAAAGCATTAAATAAAGTACTAGTTTCTCTTTAGATAAGTTTTAAATTTCATTTTAAATATGTGTCAGAATTGCTTATATTATGCATTATGAGCAGTTATCTAATAATAGTAAATAAAACCTTTCAGAGCGGCCAAATATTCTCGGTACTGTGGGGTGGCTTGCTCAGAGAGGTTTCACAGTAGTTTTTTTAATATCTGCACTATATATATACATCAAGAATGAAAGTTTTTCCCGCAAAATTAATCATTGGTCTTAGATATATTTGGTATTATTTTTCTAAATATTACTTTAGAAGGAAATATAAATCTGAATCATCCCTGGTAATATGCATTATCCATCTTATTTTAATTTTATTTATTTATATTTTTAATCAATTATTCTGTGTATTAATATCTTCCTAAGATTGTTTCTTGTTCTGCAAATTCTGTATGTTGAATGATTTGTTTCCATATTTGCATTTTTAATTGTTTTTTCTTATTTTCTAGACTATTTTAGAATGGATTATGATTATAATAATAAGATCGAAGACAAATCTTTAAAATTTCATTGCTCTTTTTGCTCATACAAAGCTAAGAAACTATCCCATCTTCAAGGTCACACCCGAACGCACACTGGAGAAAAGCCATTCATGTGTACCATTTGTTCAAAGGCATTCTCTGACAAATCTAATTTCAATAGACACTTTCGCTCTCACAGGAGTGACATTTTTTAAATATGGAATCATGACTGTTAACTTCTAATAATGCATTGATGGGTATTAATCTCAGGGTTCATTACTCTGGTAAAATGTTAAGTGTATATTTGTGATAGTGGATTTGAGTACCTCATAGGGCCTGATTCAAACGAAACTTGAACAATCCTCTCTGAAACATGCGTTTTTCCTCCCTCAGTTCGATCACTTTGCCAGACGACTGCAAACACATTATTCAATTTAAATGCACAAGAATGTTCGAATTTTGTGGTTTGCCAGAATGAAAATTTATCGCTGATCTTCAGTGACATCAGATGTTAACTAGGTGGCGCCATCTTTTTATCATAAATTTTAAAAATTGTATTTTCTTTGATATATATTTTTAATTATTAAATATATATGCTTGCCTAAACTGTATAAAATTGCTTTTTAACATATACTCTATTTTAAAAAATGTGTTTTATCTATTGATGAAAATACTTATTTTTGTGGGAGAAAAAACAGAAAAAAAAATTAGATTAAAATTTGTGCAACTTTGGAAAATTAATATAAATAAATATATAGATATATATTCATACAATTTATTTACACTTTAATCAGAATTACTCTCAAAAACTGAAGTGTTCCCCCCCTCCCCAACCCGAGTGTGTGACAGTGAAAAACAAAATTGCTTTTAATTTTCCTAGTATTGCTTACTCATTACTATTCAGCGAGTGTAGTTTTGATAGCAAAAATTTCAAAGTGTGTTATAAACAATGTTCCAAAGTTACCAAAATTTTATTCTTATTTCTTTTTTATTTTATTTTTTATTGATGTTTTTATTATTATTTTACTATGTTTTTATAGTATTTTATTATGATTATTATTATTTTAATCATAAAATGATAAGTATTTTTTCATACTATTAAAACTCATATTTTATGCATTATTAGATAACATATTATAAAGAGCAATTTTAACCAGTTTAGGCAAGCACGAAAATTTATTGCTGAGCTAATTATATTTTGAATAATTAGCTTAAAAATGAATAATTAGCTTTAAAAAACACCAAAGAAAGTATCACTTGAATTTTGTAAATTCTGAAAAAATTCTACGTAGTGATTAGAAGATGACACCACCTGAACTAACTTTACTTCGCTTTTGCATAGGATAGCCCGAATTTGTTTCATCTGAATCTTTCCTTGTAAAACAATGTAAAATAATAAAAAGTTTTGTGAACTACTTAGAATCTTTAATAAAATTGCTTATTACTAAAATTTTGTATTTCCTCGTAATTTAAGATTACGAATCTAACTGCTAAGCCTTTCTCAACTTACAAACCGAAAGATGGCAGAAAAATATTCAAATTGAAAAAACAATCGTGTGAGAGTGTTTGTAGTGTCATGTGATCAAAAAGCATTTGAGGGGTTTTGTTTGAATAAGAAACATTGCTATCATTTGAAGTTTTCACCGCTCGCGAAGGAGAATGTTTGAATTCTGTTTTATTTGAATCTTGCCCTTAAATGGCTGTTCTTATAGTATTTTGCTCATTAAAAATGCTAAATCCGATATTATTTCTGCAAAATTGAACCTATATCATTCTGAATGAAAACTTATTACTCAGAAACATTGCCTGTCTATCTTTTTTACTTGTCTACATAAAAGCAATTTTTTAATATTTTTATTATATTTATTTCAAAAGTATGAATATCTTAAAAAGTTGCAGCATACTGAATGTTGAAGCTGTACAATATGTTAAATTTTTCAGTATTGTTATGTTCACTTGTTGCTTATCAGTGTAGTATTCGATGTTTTTATATGTGTATGTGCATATATATGAGACGTATAGTTACAAAACCGACTCAATCTATCGTTTTCAAAATACGCTTTTTCCCACATTTTTCACAAGTTCATAGTCCACTTCATCATCCTGCAAAGCCTAATATATCAAATGCGGTTCAATCCATAGAAAAACACTTTCAAATCAAAATCGGCTTCACACAGATACTTTGCTTCCTGAAAAAATTTTAATCATGGATGGAGCTAGTTTTCGAACTTTTTGCCTTGTGTTTGTGCAATTGTTCATTCATATCCAAATATGCCAACTTTAGAGCTATTGAATCAATATTTCAGAGTTGCTGTAGTGTTTAGTCTTTTTTAGATAGTGTCTACCCGGTCAAGAAAATCACAGAAGTCACTAAAAAGTCTGTAAATGAGAAAAGTCGCAGGTTACATGATGGCGGCTTTAAATCATAGAATTTGTCAAAAAGTTTGGAACTGATTTTGTTTTCTGACATCAATATGCATTTATATGTGCTGGAAATGGAAAATTATCATCAGATGCAGGGAAAAAGAAAGTTTGGGAAAGGTCACTGAAAAGTCAAATAGTCAAGATATGACAAATCTGAAGTGTGATAGACACAGTGTTTTACACAGTGTCCTAATTTTTTCAGTCATATTCAATTGTAAAAAATATCTCTAAGTAATGTAATGGCTGAATTTTTTAGATCGGTAAATGTGGCAGGTTATATAGATACCTTTTCTGTCTAATTATTTTTTTATATCTAGAAACACCTTAGTTCTTTCTGCCATATACATTTTTTTGTGTAATAGCATGAGATACATCCTGGGTAATTATAGTCTTAAAAATATGTTGATTTATTTTAATAGCAAATAAGCTATTGCTTTTTTAAAACATGTGAACTCTATTTATACCCAGTCTATTATGATAATGAAAACAATTATGTTTTGTTTTCTTTTAAATATTCATTAATACTATTAATCATTGTTTAACAGAACTAAACTATATCAGATTAAATATCTGCCTTTATGGAGGAAGTATAATTATCCCTTAATTTATCCTATGCAGAAATTCTAAAACTAGTGTATTAATAAATTTTCAGTGGTTTATTGATGCACAAATTTTTCCTTTAAAAAAAAAAAAAGTGATGTTTGACAAACTGCTAACATTTAATCAGTGAAAATTCTAGGAAGATTTATAATCTAATGCATTTCATTTCTGCAATATTTTCAAATCTGTTTAAAAGCCATTATAATTTTTAATAAAAGAACTTTTGCTTTTGACAAGAATTTTGTTATTTGTAAAGAAAAAACATACAAATAAAGGCAACTATAGTTTTAAAAATAATTTTAACATCATCAACATAATAAATTTTCAAACTGAGAAAAGTTATATAAAAATCAAGAAGAGTAGTATAAAAGAATATAAAGTCATCTTAATAACTTCCTTCCATTTCTATGTTGTCTGCATTTTGTAGTTTCTCTGCATCAAATCAACATTTGTATGCTTTCTTCAAAGAAGCATTTTCTTTCAATAAAAAGTTAATATTCATAGTGTAAATTTATTTGTAATTTCTTTCCTTTTTCATCTTTACCCAAGGGGTGCAGACCCAATGATAGAGAGTGCTATTTCTTTTAAATGCAGGGTTTTCCAGAAGTGTATCAACACTTCTGGAAAATAATTTTAACAACCATTGACCAAAAGCAGTCTTTCCTTTTTTAACCCAACACAGTTGTGCACTTTTCAAAAGTATTTATTAGCATATTTTATTGTATTAACTTTTATTTCTGCTTTATTGCTCTGAGGCTGTCTATATTTTATAATGGTTTTGTTGGATGAATATGCCCTGGAGAGAGGGCTAGCAGTATTAGTTCAAATTCTTTCATTGATTGAAACAGTCATTGAATGAAGCTGCAACGAACTTGACTTCAGATTCAGGCATAACAACATTTTGTTTATTTTAATTTTTATTATATTTGTTGGACAAAGTGTTCTCAAGTGCTTGAGCTTTTTATGTCAAATCAAATTTTTGAGTTGACATTCTGGGGAAAACGTATTACAGACAATTCAAGGGAAACTCATATATCCATGAAAACTTGTACTGTAAAATTTACCTTGAAAAAGCTTTTTAACTAAGCAGAACATTGTTTTTCAATAAAAATGTTTTTTGGTCCATGGTCCTATTTCTTAGTTCAAAATCTACTTTTACTGAATACCTGGTTCAAACAGGAAAAAATATTTGATCCCTTCTGATTCAGTTGGAGAGACTACTAAATTGAAACTATAATATTAATTACATTTGAAAAAAAAATGAATGTTTTAGTTTTATCAGTGTAGATATTTTCTAAAAAAGTGCATCAAAACTTTTGAAACACCTGACACTGTAGAACTTATTATTAAGCAACATTAAAATATTGTTTGCTATACTTAACTGTATGCATTTATGCATTACTTTTGCACTCTCTATATGGGTAAGTGGTGGTTGGGACGCCTTCAAGTGGCGCACCCTGTGAGTACCCTATGGAGTATCCAAAGGGGAAACTAAGTCCCAATTGCCCAGTTATTTTCTGTTGAATGTTAACTTCGCATTGTTTACTATTCATTCTGTAAGGTTTACAACAAAAAATTATTATTTATGAAATAAGTAATTTCATCTGCCTTTAACTAATATATTTATTTTCAAAGATATTTAAAATTCTCTTTTGATTTTGTTCCATTGTTTTTAAGTTTTTCAGAAAGGCGAAAGGAAAAAAAAAGGAATAATTTTGTTCAAACCATTTAACATTTTTTTTTTTCGGTTAAAATAACACAAAAATGTCTTTCTTGATATATTTTTACCATTACCAATTATTATTAGAACTTCCCAGACTATTTTATCATTTTTCTTAACTGTGAAAGAGTGTTGTATGTGGTTATTTTCTTTGTATTTATATTCACTCAAATGCCTTTGCAATTTTTTCATTTTCATATGCACATTTCTCTAAAATATTCTTTCCACTTTAATTTTTAGCTGATGCAGCATTTTGTGATCAAAATTCACAAGACCAAGATGGTACTGCTAGACATTGTTGTCCTTATTGTCCATACCCAATGAACATTTCCTCTAGCATCCAGACCCATAAACGAACACATACTGGTGAAAAACCTTTCATATGTAATATTTGTTCCAAAGCTTTTGCTCAGAAAGCAAATCTAAAAACTCACCTCCGTTCACATACTGGAGAACTTCCATTTTCTTGTATATATTGTGCTAAAGATTTAGTAAAAAAGAATCCTTGAAAAAGCATGTTTTTGCAGTCAAAACCAATGATATTTTACAGACATTGTGATTTAAGAGTGATGGAGAGGTTTGGGTGGTCCAGTTGACTCCCATGTTAAAATCTGCTTTGCATATTTTTGTCCTGCCTATATTACCAATTTTGACTCTTTTTTTTTTTTTTTTTTTTTTTTTTTTTTAATAAATATATTGTAAAAGTATTATTTTCAGATGACTCTTAAATCTGTATTATTAATATTTCCGATACATGTTTTTAGTTCAGAGTTACAATCTACTGAATGGATTTTGTATATTATTCAAATATTAAATGCCATAAAACGTCACTATAACAATATTCAATATAAAGTCTCTCCATAACAATACATCATTCTAGAATGATAATTTTATTTGGTACCTTAAGTATCATTGTATCAAGATTTTACTGTATTACTAGAGGTATGGAATTTTCGTTTTTACGAAATAGATGCAAATTTATGCGAAATGTTCTTATAATTGCAAATAGTATGAAGTATGAGCAATCTGTGAATAGCTGCAAATTTATGCAAAAATTTCTTATTTTTGTCAATAGGTGCAAAATATAGCTTGTTTTTGTTTTTTTTTCAGAAAGTAAATTCCGTCATAGAATCTTTCAAACGTAAACTCAAGATTCAAATGAGCTTCATATCCGAGCTGTTCCTGAAATTAATGAAATTCATAATTGAATTAGAAAATTAAAGTTACACATTTGCTCATCATTTGTGGAAGAAATTAGAAGGCTTGAAAGCAAGTCGAACAACAAAGACAGGGCATTTGGATCTAAACACAATGCTAAAAACTGCATCGGAAAAAACTTTCAATGAACTTCCCTTACATGTGGGATGAAATACAATAAATAAAGCCTATTTTCCCATTGGTCAACTATTTTGCCTATCTGTGCCTGCAAGTATGACCACCTTAAATTATATTACTCGAAAGCTTTTCAAAAATTTCTCTATCAGAGTACTTCCTCAAAATGAGCTCATTAGTGGGTACACCCACTTTTATCACCTAATGTTACAATTAATGAACAGGAATAAAGATCCCAAAGTTAAGGACATATTGTAAGCTAATAGATGCTCTTTTCCATTTTTTGCTGAAACAGCTTTACAAAGCATTTGGAACCTACTGACAGCTTAGACGATTTTAGGCCATATATGTAAATCATTGCATTTTTTATTAAAAAAAAGCAGAATGCAATTGCAATGAAATAAAAACACATAATAGGAAGCAATTCATTTGTATTTTCACATTAAATGCAAAAGCATAGGAGAAAGGAAAAAATATATAAAGCAGCAAAACTCATTTCAAAATTTATTTTTTTTCCCTACTTTTAGTTTTTTTTTCCTGTTTTTTTTTTTGTGTGTGTGTTCTCCAAATTGTTTAATATCATCAATTATCGTTCCATTACAGAACTTTGCTGTTCTAAAAATTTTAAGTATTCTCCTCCTAACTTTAAACCTTCATCAAATTAATGTTTTTTTTTTTTTTTTGTTTGTTTTGTTATTATCATCCGAGTTTATATCATTGCCATCAAAATCACATTTATCTGGATTTAAAGCACTTTCGACAATTTCATCAGTAATTTGATATACATATATATATATTCTATCTGAATTTGTTATCCATTGCACAGTATCATTTTCTTCATTATTTCCAATAATGTTTTTTGGCAAATGACAACTTTTCTTCGTTAGTTTTTACTGAATCTGATAAAATTCAGCAAATTCAGTGTCATCTTTCTCACTATCAATAGAAAGTTGCCTTGGTCATAAATTATGCCCTCTATTGATCATTGTTGACTGTATTACTGCATTCCAGGAGTCTGCCAACAGATACAGACATTCTCTTAAAATCTGAAATATTTTTGGTTTAATCTCAAAGAGATGCATCTGTGGTTAGATTTTTTTTTTTTTTTTTTTTTTTTTTTTTTTTCAAAAATTCTGCCTTATAATAAGATGTTACACTCCATATTATTTCTTGATCTATATGCTGGATCAAAGAAGTTGTGTTTGGAGGCAAAAAACAGGCCACGATATTAGCAGCTTGCAAAACTTCAGGCTTTTGCAAATTAAAGGTAGTGAACTTACTAACTACGAATTTCGCTACACTGAGAAGGAATATGAATTTACACCTGAGAAGGTGTGCGGATTTTGGATGTTGACAGATTTTAGGTCATCGAATTTTTGGTCCTTGGCTGTATATGTTTATTTGTTCAGTTTTGTATTTAACTGTTATTGTAGCTAATCAGTTATGCTTTACTGACATTTTATTACTCATGAAACTGTTATATCTGCCACCGAATTGCAAAAGTGTGCCGAATTTTGCTTCTAATCATTATTGCATCATACTTTAGTATATTTAAGAAAATGTTAGTAAATGAATGTTACAGATAAAAAGATGTGCATTTAAAAAAGGACTTTATACGTGTCCAAGGTTGATGTTTGAAGTATGAGCATCTAGGTATTGATGAGATAAAAGTTTCCAACAATAATGATATTACTGTAGAAAATAAATGAGGTTCTATACATTAGAAAGCCTTGATTTTGTTTGAAATACTGAGAGTTTCCCTTCCGTTTGACCATGAACATAGTCAAATGAAAACTTCCAGACTTTTTTGAAAATTTCACAATGCATTATCTACTGTCATCGATGCATTATTTACTACAGTGTTTATACTGCCCATAGGGAAATCTTGTAAAATTCAGGTCATTAAGTCAAAATTAACCCTTGAAACTTTGAATACACTTTAAAAAAGGGAATTTTCTTAAAAACAAAAATGCATTGAAAAATGCAATTTTTAATTTGTAATATTAAAATTGTCTTCATACTAGAGGTCAAAATTCAGAAAATTTGCAGGTGGCCAGTGGCCACTGTGCTTGAAATTTTAAGTGGCCACTCTCATGTTTTTGAATATTGCACAACTTACATACAAGTTTAATAAACATGCACAGTTAATACAAGTAATAAGAAAAGATTTCTTAAAATATACATCTAAATCTTGTACTAATTTAAAAAAATATTTCCTGCCAGTATATACAGTGTGTCCCAAACACACTGACCTAGTCTTTTATTCCTTAAATATTGATCATAGAAATGTACAATAAATCACAAAGTTATATAAGGGACAGAATTTTATAGTATTGATTAACATTTTCAGAACGTTAAATCTAATTAAATAAAATTTTGATTTTCATGCGGACGCCATACAAAAATATTCCCAGTCAGTAAAACGTGCCCCTTACATTAAATAGGCATGTACAAAATTTCTTTTTTTTTTTTCAGAATTTCAGCCTTTCCTTCTTTTTTTTCTGGCTACGATATTGCATTTGTCAAAAACATTTCTTTGTAGTGCTCCCCTACTACCACTCTTTAAAAAGCACGGCGCCCGACAACCTTTCAACAATTGGCAGTCCTTTCTACCCCCTTTGCCCTGATAAGTTTTTACTTGCCTTTCTCCCTGCCCTTCCGTTACAGGGATCATTGCAGTCAAGATGATCGATCGTTTTATGGATTCCTTTACAAAACACTTTCTATTAAAATGATACTATAACAAAAATACGATCGATTGAAACAACCCTTAACTAAACACGATGTATAACTGTTCCTTCACAAAATTCCAAGCAACGCAATCAGACATTTATCGTAAATGAAACTAGATAAAATTTCCTTTTAAAAATAAGTTACTTTTTTCCTAATTGAGATACTTATCAGAATCAGACAGTGAGAGTCATCGCTTTTTCATTTCATCTGTTTTCTTTCGTTCGCATAACAGAAAAAGAGGCACCTCTGGAATGTTTGTTTTCACCTAATGTAGCAATAAAAAACTGCAATTTCTGGAACATAACACTTTCAGTTGGGGATAAGAAAGGAATTCAAAATAACTTCAACATCAATCCTATAATGTGGGTGTTATATTTGATAATTATTAAACAATCATAATTCTAGACTTCAGCTTTTTAGTGAAAGCTGTTAGTATAAATAAAGGCAGCTTCAATAGTTTATAATTGGCTGTTTTGCGTACTGGCAAGTTTTTGTACTTAATGATTGCTTAGTATAATCATTATCTGGCCTTCCTATTTCAAATTATCTATAAAGATATTTACTAAGCATTAGAGAATTACGGATTCATTTAGAAATGAAAAGCGCCTTTTTGCGAGTTAAATTGAGGGACTTCGTGACGTCCATTGATCTGAATTTATGTGTCGGACTAAAGAAATGAAGGTTTAGGAATAAACTTTAATCATTTTGAGATTGCACCAAACCAGTTCTGAATATTTTCTATATGGTACAATAAAGTGCCTTTTTTTAAGAACCAAGTATCCCTATTTTTAAATCCCCCGCTCAGCAGTATTTGCATACTCCATTGGTCTTTATTCATGATGAACATTGTTAATTTTCTGCGACGGACAGCTGTCATCAACTTTATGCTGGCCATAAGCTTTATTATGCTGGAATAAATCTTGAAATGCTTATTTTATTTTTTTGGTATTAATAAATCACAATAAAAGAATTTATAAATGAATGCTCGCCACTTTTCGGATTTTTGTTCTCAGAAAGGCAAATTGCAGGAAATTATGCAAAAACAAACAAGTGCAGGTGTCTGCTTCAAACTGCAATCTTATGCATTGTCGTAATTCCCATTTGCAAATTTCCAGAACAGATGATTACTTTTGATAATTGGTAAAGTGGTACTAATACTCTTTATCAGTGATCAAGCTCTACCCTCCCCCATGCCAAAATTGATCTTTGAGTTTAGTTGCCTCCTGTCAACAGCATCTGTTTGAACGCCCTGTTTCTGTTTTACTTTCAATTCATAAAAACTTTGTGAAAAAAAGGAAAGAGAGTGGGGAAATAAACTGTGGCGACTGGTACATAAATTTGCGATCTCCACTTGGTAAAAAAACAGTCGCCACGCGGCAAGTGGCGACTGTTAATTTTGACCTTTACTTCATACCACTCGTTGTGATTGATCAGGGTTAAAAAAAAAACTGGCTGTCCATGCGACTAAAAAATATGCCTTGGCGACTAGCTTTTTTTTCCATTTACACTCATGTCCATAAATTAAGGATAATGAAGTTCAGGCAAAGAAAGAGAAAGAAGCAAAACAAATTTTACTTATATATTTTTAGAAAGTGAATATATCAACCTTTCAAGTATATTAGGCAAGTTGGAGTGTATAGGCTGATTATTTTACCAACTATGCGAAAAATTCCAGAGCTGGGGCTCGAACCCAGGACTACCGCTTAACGTGCGGGTGCTCTACCACTGAGCTACTCTGGGACGATTCCCAGATGAAATTTCTCGCTTTTGAACCGTTGGCATTTATCATCTTCCTCTGCAAACCACAGATGGAACAGATGAAACAATTAATTCGCGACAACTCCATTACGCCGCGGAAGTTTTTTTATATATTTTTAGAAAGTGAATATATCAACCTTTCAAGTATATTAGGCAAGTTGGAGTGTATAGGCTGATTATTTTACCAACTATGCGAAAAATTCCAGAGCTGGGGCTCGAACCCAGGACTACCGCTTAACGTGCGGGTGCTCTACCACTGAGCTACTCTGGGACGATTCCCAGATGAAATTTCTCGCTTTTGAACCGTTGGCATTTATCATCTTCCTCTGCAAACCACAGATGGAACAGATGAAACAATTAATTCGCGACAACTCCATTACGCCGCGGAAGTTTTTTTATATATTTTTAGAAAGTGAATATATCAACCTTTCAAGTATATTAGGCAAGTTGGAGTGTATAGGCTGATTATTTTTCGCATAGATGGTAAAATAATCAGCCTATACACTCCAACTTGCCTAATATACTTGAAAGGTTGATATATTCACTTTCTAAAAATATATAAAAAAACTTCCGCGGCGTAATGGAGTTGTCGCGAATTAATTGTTTCATCTGTTCCATCTGTGGTTTGCAGAGGAAGATGATAAATGCCAACGGTTCAAAAGCGAGAAATTTCATCTGGGAATCGTCCCAGAGTAGCTCAGTGGTAGAGCACCCGCACGTTAAGCGGTAGTCCTGGGTTCGAGCCCCAGCTCTGGAATTTTTCGCATAGTTGGTAAAATAATCAGCCTATACACTCCAACTTGCCTAACAAATTTTACTTATTTGTAAAGTCTATTTATTAAACAAAAAGTAAAGAGCAAAAAAGATGCTATATGTTTGACATAATTAATAAAAATTGCAAGTTTTACTCCCTTGACCAAATTTCAAAAAAGAACCTATTTACAAAAAACAGTATAACATGGTTAGTAGGATGGTTAATACGGAGTATATCTCCCGGACGATGCAATACAGGCCTGACAACGCCTAGGCATGCTGAGTATCAAATGATCAATCTGACCTTGGGGAATATTACACCACTCATCAAGAAATGCACTCCGAAGTTCCGGTAGACAGGTGGGAGGGGGTTGACGGGCTGCAATTCGTCGGCCAAGCATATCCCACACATGCTCTATTGGATTCAAGTCCAGTGAGTATGCTGGCCAATGCATACGGGTGATATCCTCCGATTGAAGGCATTCGTCTACAATGCTTGCACGGTGAGGACGGACGTTGTCATCCATAAACACAAATTCAGCACCCATAGCGCCCCGAAACAAACATACATGTTGTTCCAGAATGACATCCCGATAGATGTGGCCTGTCATCGTTATACTGTGAACATGCAGGTCAGTTCTGGAACCAAGAATAATTCCTCCCCAAACGAGCCATCCTGCACCACCGTAACGGTGTCTTTCAATGGTGTTCTCTTGGTGGTAACGGGTACCTGGCGCTCTCCAGATGAATGTCCGGCGAGAATCAGACTCCGAACTAAACCTGGACTCGTCGGAAAACATCACACAAGACCACTGTTGCGGTGTCCACAATGCATGCTCTCTACTCCAGGTTAATCGCAGGCGACAGTGAGTTGCGGTAAGTGGAACACATCTGACAGGCCTACGAGCATATAGACCAATGTGCCCTAAGCGTCTGTACACGGTCTGCCTTGAAACTGTCGTACCGGTAGCTGAAGAGAGCTGACGAGACAGGTCTGATGCTGTACTCCGTCTGTTTCTTTTGGCAGTAACTGCCATATAGCGGTCCTGATTCGGCGTTGTAACTCGGGGGCGACCTGTGCTGTACAGGGTAGGCAAAGTGGACCCAGCCCAGAAAAACCCACACGGGTTTTTCTGGGTGGGTCCACCAACAAAAACCCGCCTGGGTTTTTGTTTAAAATCATTTCTGAGTCTGCAAATCCCACCTATAGTATTTAGAAATACACTTTACCTTTTAAGACCAAAACCTAGGTGGTTTATCTTATCAAAATTACATAAAAATAAGTCATATTTATGTATTACATAAAAATAAGTCATATTTTGTTAATCAGAAGTTTACCTCAAAATATTTATTTTCTAAAATTAATTTCATTAACTGAAAATTTTGAAACTCAACAGTGTTTTTGACAGAGGTAGTCATGATCCTTCACAGAAAACAAGCTTTCTTTCTACTTTGAAAGAATTAAAAAATATTATTAATCATATTTCAATTACTACTTGTATTCATTATTGATTAAGAAATATGTAATTATATATAACTAATAATATTTTCCCTTTAAGAAATATAAAGAAAAAACCCTGAAATTTTCACTTTGAAAACACAGACTACTTTTTGCTACTATACTGTTTTATTATTATTTTGCTTATTTAATTTTTTTTTTATAGCAAATATGCAGCGATTATTATAAATAAGTTTTGATACCACATTATAATGAAAATAAACTGTTGATAATATTCTAGTAAAAAACTATGCAAAATATGACATGTGTGTTTAATGTCTAATAATAATCCCAATTAAAGTTAAATGAAAACAAACTAAAAATGTAGAATGAAAAATATATTTCAAATTAATTATAATTGATCTTTTTTACAGTTTACCAATCAAAATCACATTCACTTTGATTTTTGTGGTAATATTTGTAAATCTTTACTAATTTTTCACACTGCTCTGAGCCTAGTCTGCTCCGCAGCTTAGACCATATGAATCCAAATCTAGAGAAAATTCTCTCAATGGAAGCAGAGTTAGATGGAACAGAATGCAGAGACTGAAAAAGAAGTGTCTGAGATTCTTTCCATTGGTCAGCCTCAGTAATTGTCTGTGATTGGATGATTCAAGAAAATTTCAAAACGAAACAAACTACAAAATGATGTTGTCAATAAATATAACCACATGAAAAAAATATTTTTATGGTAGTAATGACTGGCTAGAAGCAAAAAATATTGTTTATCAAATATCAAAGCAAAGTAATTTTATTAATAATGAAAGATGTAAACATAAACTCAAACCCAAAATAAAACATTTTTGAGTAGACTGATGCCATAGTAATAAGAAAAATTCATTATGGAATGGATTCATCTATTTGAATGGCATTAAGTAAATGTATGACCAAAAATAAATAACATAAAAGAATAATATTTAGATTTGCAGTTTTGTTTGTCACATATTTGCATTATTGTTCTTAGTAATGATTTTTATATGAAAAAATTCAATTAATTAATGCTCATGCATATGTAAACAGATACATTGTATAAATATATAAACATACAAAAAATAACAAAAGCCCAGAAAAACCCGGGTGGGTTGGGTTTTTGTACAAAAACCCGGGTTTTTGCCAACCCTGGTGCTGTAATGTCTACTCACATTACCATCATCTTGGAATCGTTGCCAAAGTCTGGAGATGACACTCTGGGCGATTCCAAGTTCCTCGGATACTTCCAGCTGGGTACATCCACATTCCAGTCGTCCGATAATTCTGCCACATAAAACATCATCCAAATGCCTCCTTTGTGCCATAACTATGCGGTTTTTGCACTGAAAGGCTTTCACAGCGCTTGTGAACAATTTTACTTCTTTGCCACCATTCCTTATATACCCCTCTCTTACACTCTCGTCATTGTGACGTACCATCCACGCCATCTGGTGGTTTCCTGTAATTTGCATATTCTTCTTCAAGATGTGTGTGATCATTCCACAGGTGAAATTTTTATTTTAGAGATCAATTTCTGTGTGATTCTGAATTATCCTTAATTTATGGACATGAGTGTATATAATTCAATATATATGTGGCTCCACAAAATTTTTGCTGGTTCCTAAGATTTTGCAACTGTTTTTGACCCCTGTAATTGTTCATCTAATGCATACTTTGTGTAATGCAAACCTACACAAGGACTTTTTAAGGGCTTCTAATGCATATTCATGTTACAACTGGAGAAAATTGCCCGAAACTCCATATCGTTAGATCGGCAGTCATGCAGCAGGCCAGAACCCTGGACCTTCACACTTCAGCCATTTACCATGTTCAGTGTCTCATCCATCAGATATGATGGGGCCATTGATTACCTAAATCACATACCCCTCAGGCTAATTATTTGTAAAACATTCAAAAGTTAGTACTGTTCAGAATTAAAATATGTTTAACTTAAAATGCCAAAGAGTAGCGTTGTCAGGTCTTACTTTTTTTTTCTTTTTTTGTTGGGGGGGGGGCAATTTCTACCTTTTACGTTGTTTTTTTTTTCCAATCTCATAAAACCCTTTCTTCCATTTTTTATGCATTATTACAATCATCAGTAAAAAAATACTTATATTTAAAAATTTATTAGATACTTTTTTATTTAAAAGTTTATTAGATTTATGTAACTTTAATACCATACAATGCAGATGTTTTGTAATACTTTTTCCTTAACAATGAATTCCTTGGAGCTAAATTTAAATATTGGCCTTAATACTGCCAAAATTAAAAGAATGTTTTTTATTTACTTGACACTAAGAATTGCAATCTTAAATAGTACACAAATAAATAAATAAAAACCACATGGCTGCTACCCTTGACTTATTAAAACATAGCATGGGTACCTTGTAAATGATAAAGTACCATTTTTATTTTGAAATCCTCTTTGGCATATTGGTGTCATGTGTTGGTTTAATCAATTTCAGTGTATTGCACATACACTGAAATGTAATCTGCACATTTCAGTGCATAAGTATGACGTCAGTCTGGATAAACCTTTTCTATGCTTTTCTTTTAATAAGCACTTTAGTGCAGATTTCATGCAATGAAATTATCTTTAGTATTATTTACTATTATTAGCAATATTTTAAGGAATCTTTCCAGTCTCCAAAAATGCCGTAATGTTGGATCCATGATTTATATCATTCTGTATTTACGTACGTTTGAATATATTTCACAGAAAATCTTCCATTTTTTATCAGGCAAACTCTGTCAACTCTACATTCAAATTTAATTTAACTTTATGAAAGAGGGAGTATTAACTAAATCCTTTAACTTGTATAAATCTAGTCAGTATAATTTATGCATTATAACTTTTGATATAAATGTATTTCATTGTTTGTGTATTATTGGTTATGTCCATGGGCACCCATAGAAATTTTTCTTGGGGGGGGGGGAGAGCAAATTTTGAATTTGTAACAATTTTAGTTTGGATTTTGTTTTGTGATGCAATCTTATTTACATCATAAGACAGTATGCTAAACTCTTGAGGGGGGGGGCAAATGCCCCCTACCTTGTCATACCCTATGGGTGCCCATGGTTATGTCTGTGTTTGGAACTAGTATCTTCATTATTGTCTTTTTTTTTTTTTCCATGAACTGGTATTTTGCAAGTAAAGTAAAAAGATCTAATGAAAAATGTTTTGTTGACTATTAAATAATTTGATTTAAATTCCTTTTGTGTTTTTGTGTGTGTAAATAAGTGAACTTCTCAAATTTATTGAACTTTAACTTTTGCAAATTTAATTGTGTATAATCTTTAAAAATTTCAAAACTTTAAAAGTAATATATAAATCATTCTTTTCTAAATTTTTTGATATGTATATGTATGTAGTAATTATTATTTTTTTATTATTCTGCTACATTCTAGGTTATATTAGAACTGACCCAAATCAGCCATTTCAAGACAAGTCTGCAAAATACACCTGTCCATTTTGCCCATATGCAACAAAGTATGGCACTAATTTTCAAGCTCATAAGAGGACACACACTGGTGAAAAACCATACAGATGCAGCATTTGTTCAAAATCTTTTACGCAGAAAATTAGTCTCCGAAAGCATCATCTTACTCATAGTAATGCCCGGGCACTCTTTTGTGTGTATTGCCAAAAAAGCCTCCCTTCTAGAGAACACTTCAAGGATCATGTTTGTACTCTAGATAATAAATCATCTGCTCATTAACTTTTTCATACAATTCTCTTTTTATAAATTTGTAATTGCTGTGTTTTTGTATTGAAATAATGCACATCAAAATACACAGTGCACTCTTGCTAAGAAGGACAGTCAAGGGTCAGTTGCTTTTGTCCATAATCAGAGTGTTATATCAGGAGATCATAAAACTGAAGTCTTGCAGCTTTCAAAAGGCTGAGCTTTATTTTTTTAAAGTCCAGTTTCACTTATGCCTACTACATATTTTTAGAACTGCAGCCGTTTATAAGGCATAATCCCCATGATTAGAGTGGAGACTGGTTAAAAATTGGCAGTCCACAGCTCACCCTTGCTATATGTCTTTCTACTCTGGAGATCACCATCTGGAGACTACCATTGATGTATGACTAAAGAGAGTTTTCAAATATTTCTAGCTTTAATCCTTTAAGACCACTTGGTACAAAACATCTGTACCAGGAAAGAACCATGACCACAGCCTAGCATCAGTACTACAGGATGTCCATCGGCAACTAAAGGCGAGTTTTGCTTCTAGTTTAAAGATTAGGTGACTTGGGCAACTTTTTTCATAAAAAAACATTATTACTATTTTCAAGTTTTTGGCTACTTGTACCTTACTTGAGAAGACTAATTTGAAAATCAGATTTCGGTTTTTGTCTTCTTCCTTTTCGTTTCAAAGCTGCTGTTGGTCATTCATTAAACATGCTAATCTATTTTTTTTAATCGTGCTTTAAAAATAAATGCACTACACGCTCTGTTATATAACACATGAAGTTTTTAAATTTATCATTTTATCCATTTCTTCTTAAATGAAACTATAAATGACATAGTATGTTAATTTTTTAACTACAAAATAATGCAAAAATGCTACTGTTTTGGCATTTAAAATTAAGAAAATGGCTACTAAACTGGCGACTTTTTTATATGTGTGACATTGGTGGACACCCTGGTAATGCATGTGTATCAATGTGTGTTTCCCCTTTTCCTGAATATTTTATACCTTTCCCCTTCGTCTCCTCAGTGGAAGAGAGAAAGCTTATTAGCAGATATCTTTAGAATCTTTCAACATGCCCCTCTCTCACATTCAGCTATCAAGTAAAAGATAACACACTCATTTCTTGGATTGGGAATAGAAAATGCACAAATTTTGCGAGTCAGTAGGAAAAAAAAAAAAAAATCCCGCCACGCTTAAAAGGACTCCAATTTCTATTCTTGCACCAGGAAATCAAATTTTTTAGGGCTAAAATATTTCTTAAGCGGGTTTAGCTACTCCTAGCTCCATGCCCAGTTAGTCCAATGACTGATTCCTTCCATGGTGTTATACCACTTATTTCCAAGTGAAAGATGAATCCTTTTACTGTGGTACCTTTTTACATTGAAATATTGAAAGATTTTATAAAGGTTTCAGGAAAAGTAAACTTTGGGGGGGGGGGATGGCCCTGGCAAGAAAACAGCACATATAAAAAAGCAATGTCTTTTACATGCTATTTCTGTAGACCTTAACTAGAGATATGTTTTTGTGTTTAATAAGAAGAAATCTATCTTAAACAGGACCATCTTAACAAGATTTCACTGTCAGTAGTTGTATGATGACATTAGAGATTTTCATAGACTTTATTTTTTTAGTTAGCTTCAAAAATTAAGCCTGGCATATTGTTTTCGTAAAAATATTGGTATTTGGTAATTTTATGGATAGATTACACTGTTTAATGGTGTGATTCTTTTTTTTTCTTAAGTTTTACTTACATATTTTAAGTTTTACTTAGTTTGGTTACATTATTTTACTTACATGGGATGTATTTTCAGTTATTCTTATATTCATCTACTTAATTGCCTTGTTAAGGTAAAATACTCAAGTACCATGAATTTTAGTAATATCAAAGATTGTTTTAGTAAAAACAAAAACACTTTCCGGCATTTATACTGCTTTACAAAAAGTAAGTTATTTTGAAATTGGTATTATAGAATCAACATTGCATTCAAATATTTTGATATTAATTATCACCATATCTTTAAATATATATTGGCTCATTCATGTAAGAGACAAACTAAAATTAGTGTGTAATCATACTTTTAAGCAGGTAAAACTACATTTGTGAACCAAAAATCTACCTCCCTAATAGGTTGTTGGGTATTTGGGTTTGTTGAGTTAGATTAGTATGGTCAGCTTTGCAGCAAAGTCAGTCAGCTTCAAACATCAATGGCAAAATTACTTATTTAGTGTGCCCTGTTTTGAGACCACATCATGGATGATTATGTTTTACACAAAATTTGTGCTGCAGAAACTCGTAATTGCTTAAACAAGCCTACATGGATAAAATAAATAAAAACTTTGTGAAAGAAACACACATAAAATGTTACTTATAACACGATACGATCATTTCAAACAAAAATTCATACGGTTTTCATCAGTCAAAGCCCTTCGTCTCACAAAACTGAGGGGACTCTGTTTTGTGAGACGAATGGCTTTAACAGGGTGTCTACCATCATGCAAAGGTCACGAAAGTCACGGAAAAGTCAAGAATTGGAAAAAAGGTCAGGAAAGTCAAGAAATGAAGCACTAGGTCACGATTATCGACTCAACTCCCTTTTTCCATTTCATTCAAATTCTTAGTTGACAATTTTCGTTTACAGTTTTGCTAATAAATGTACAGTTTACGCATAATTCTATCGATCTTTGTTGTAGAGATATTCAATTTTGAAATCAGGGCTTATTCGCTGATCACCCTGTATATTAATAGTGTTAAATTTAAAAGTCTAATTTTTCTTCATTCTCTCAGGGGTGCAGAAACTGTTTTTACTCTCAACATTTCCCTCAATCCATATGCAAAATTTTATGATATGTTTATAGACTTGCATAAGTTCTGTATTACCATAAGTGTAAAAATATTTGCAATCTACAAGCTACATACATGTTTACTAAATAGCAATTGGTCCAAGTTAAGAGAAAGCAAACTGCTGATCGGTGAAAAAGTTGAAAAAAAAAATCCCTTTAAAAATAGGAATGGGAAAGAATAACTCTAAGAATTTTGTAATTCGTTGTTAAAATCGAAATCAGTTGTGTATTTTCTGCAAAATTTCCCCCAGATGGCTAAAATTTCCCCCTATCCTAGATTGCCGGATCGTACATATTCTGCATCCCTGGCACGAATGTATTTTTGATATTAGTGTTTCGTATTTATTATGGTCAAGAAAAAGTCAAGAAAAGGTCAAGAAATCAAGCTTACTTTATGTGGTAGACACCCTGTTTAACTGATGAAGACCGAATGAATTTTTGGTCAAAACGGTTATATTGTGTTATAAGTAACATTTTATGTGTGTGTTTTTTCACACACATAAAAGTTTTTATTTATTTTATCGTTTAACACCAGTATTTTTAGTGTTTTTTCCAAAGCCTGGATGGAGTCTGCTCTGTTCATAATTGCAAGCTATAAGTTGGATGAAGAAGTTTTAGGAGAATTAGGAACAGGTATACAATGATGGTTGATTATGTTCTCTTGAAGGCCATCAACAAGTAAATAATTATAAGTGTGACAAACTTCTGGGAGACATTTGTTATCAAAAATGAATGAGAATCACAGAGCAATATGGAGTCATGAAAGACATCTTCTTGCATATGTTAACTGTCACTTAGGAAAATGTATTGAAATAAACTTTCCAATCATCATTCATGAAAATTTAATTTACTTTTATAGAAAACATGTGACCGATTTAGTGGAAATTCTATTTAATTTCATTAATGAAATTCTCTATAAATCAATTGTATATGAAATCCAGTTAAGAAAGTAGAGGAACATTTCTTATAAAGTAGTTATTACCAGGTGTTTCAGGATAACATTAGCAATCCCACGTTGTTATGTGATTCATCATTTAGTAATTACTTCTTCTAGGTGTTTGCCACACTGGTAATGAATCAACGACTGTGAAATGTCTTTTAATAATAATTACTTGTTATATGATGCAAGTTTGAATTTAATTATTAATTTTTGTAATTTACATGATTACTTAGTTTTAAAAGTGTGTAAAAAATAATTCCAACTATGATTTTATTGTTATGTCAGAAGTGATTTGTTTTCTTCCGTATCATTAATTGAATTCCTGTAATACATTTTCTTTTCTTGGTATGTATCTTAAGTACATGTTTTGTGAAAGTGTTTCTTTCCCAAGGTTGCTAAAATTTAGTTTATATTAATTTTAATTTCATTTTAACTTCTGTGTAACTATTGGATTGTTTTTAATAAAAAGATAATGGGTGGTTTTGTTTGTTTTATTTGATGATGCCTGTTATAGCTTTATATAATGTGTATGCTATCATTGCATTTAATTTTAAAATACTGGTTTTTTCCCCCTTCTTTATCTGTTTGATTAACCCTGGAATTAGTATTATAAATGATGCAAGTTATTTCATGACTCCTTTCCAAATAATGTATGATGTTAACTAAAATGTGAAGTGAATTAATCACTGTTTTATTAATAGTATGCTGGTTTTTTAGAACTGTTAAACTGTTTGAGGAATAAATAAATTTCTTTTATTTTCCCCCTTAATATATCATTACCACACTCAAATAATATCTGTTAATTATGATAACTACTAAGATATTTCATTTTATGATTTTAACCTTAATTTAACACACAATGATTGAAAATGTTATAGAAAGCTAATTGAGGAATCTTTGCAGAAACAAATATGCTTCAAACTCCATGTTTAAATTAAAAAGATGTGTTTTCTGTTACATATTTCTCTTTTGACAACCAGTCCGCTTTCTTGTCAGTAAATGCTTAATGTGTATCACCTACTACAATTTACATCTTTATCAGTTTTTTAATTGTGTGTCAGTATACTCTGTCTATTAACATAGCTAGTGTTCAATTTTTATTGCAGCCAAGTCATTCATTATGAAACTGAAATCTCTTGAATTTCGTAAGCAATACTAAAATGACAGGATTTTGTAACACGCACACATATTTAATATTGTAACTTCACTCTATTGCTTATGGTAATTATATAATTCCTGATTCATATGTACCTGATGAATCACAAACTTTTGTGTTATGTAATTAAACAGTAATATTATAGTTTTGTTATGTTTAAATTGTCACTATTCAGTATTACACAAAATTATTTGTGGAAATTTTCTTGATTAAAAAATATAATAATTAAAATGCTGGGTTTTTTTACATAATTAAATTGTTGCTAATAGCTTTCTCTGGAGAAAATCATTACCCTACATTTAAATAGGATTTTATTTATTTTCTTAAAGATTTCTTTTCAGACTTTCTGCTTTAAAATTTCTGTATACAGACTATGAAATTAAAAAATGTTCAATCTTGTATCTCAGTAAATTATGCATGTGCTATATTCATGTTTCCTATCATTTTTGTGCTTTTGTCAAATTGTGTGCAGTCATTATCTTAGCAAAGAAAAACAGTAAATTATTGAGAGAAAGAGAACTACATTGCTGAAAAAGCATATTTCTCTGGTCAGAAAAACTGTAAATTCAGTTCACGGGAAATAAATATCTCTTTAATGCAGTGCTAAAGTGAGAAATAAAAAATATATTTAATTTTCTAAAAGTCCTCTTTTTCTGTACAGTAAAAATTAATTCACAAATGCTATTGAAATAGTGATAATTGAAAGCCATTTGTTAGATTATAAAAGTTCTTTAGTTTTTGTATGAAGTTATGTAAAGTTATGTAAGTTATGTAAATCTGCCAAAGTTGCAAAAAATAAATTCAAGTTAATGCATTCTTCTAGGAACTATTATTATTATCTAGCATGTTTTAATGTGCAGCACGAATATGAAAAAAGGTATAACCAATTATCGAGTACAGAAATGCCAATTACTACAGATTCTCCCTACGGACTACTGAAAATGCAAATGCGTATATTTTTACTTAAATTTAAATATATAAATTGATTTATTCTATAACCTTTTAAAGCTACATTCTTTTAATGATTAAAAAAAAAAAAGCACCAAAAGTTATTGCACAACACCCAAAGCCTAAGACAATTATCAAACGTAATCTGCAGAGAATTTTTAATCAGCACCGGCTCAAGAGAAAAAGTGCTGAGTCTAGAGCCTCTTCTTCCCCCCCCCTCTCCTCCCTTTCTCACTCTTTACACTTTTCTCTCTTCTGCTTTTGCTTTCAAGCTGCGCTAACTGTTTAGGCTCCCTAATAGATTCCATTCTGGTAAGTTTCTATTTATTTTCAATTGAGATCAATTATGGGATATAATTAAACTTTTTTTTAATAGTTAAAGAAAAAATACACTAGAACTTTGCTTATGCAACTGATTACTGACAAACATAAAAAAAACTAGTACTGAAAATATTCGCAGTTACTACTGAAAAGTTTCATCAAGGGTCGGCATCTCTGCTAGTATCTCTGTATGCTTTTGACTATCAAAAATGGCAATTTAAATATCTGTTAATACATTAATGTACTTGTCAACACTCAAAATGGGTTTCTGTCTGGGTAATACTGGATTTATTTTATTTTATTTTTTTCAGAGAAAGTGTCCAACTGTTATGACTGGAATATTAGGCACACATCATCTACCTTGATTGAGCCTAAAGGACATTGTTGCCCTTTTTGTCCATACACTTCCAACAAAAGCACCAATCTTGAAGCTCACAAGAGGACTCATACTGGAGAAAGACCATACGTGTGCCATGTCTGTGCAAAGTCTTTTGCAGATAAATCCAATTACAACAAACATCTTAGACGTCATGCTTGGAATGCAAGTGTTTTTGCTGCAATTTAATGAAATTGTTAAAGCTTTTAGTCATTTTAAAATTTCCATTTTTGTTTCTTTTTTTATTTTATTTTATCTATTTTTTGTTTACATTTTTGTTTGTTTTTAATATATATAAAATTGTAGTTGTCAGAATATTGTAATTTGATAATAATACCTTTGATAAAAAAGAAGAAAAAATCCAAAAAATGGATATTAAAAGCATAAAATATACAAATTACTAACTCATCGTATTGTGATTGAATTCTCCTTTTCTTGTAATTGAACTCTCTTTTTTTTCTAGTGATAGTGTATTCCTGTCCTCATAAAAGTTATGAAAATGCCAAATTCAAGTGTCCATATTGTCCATATTCAACCAACAATCGTACAAATTTTCAAGCTAACAAAAGAACACATGCAGGAGAAAAGCCATTCAAATGTCTTATTTGCTTGAAGCATTTTCCCCAACAAGTGCACCTTGATGTCCATATTAGAACACATACTAAGGAAAAGCCATATACATGTCAAGTGTGTTCAAAATCCTTTAGTGATAAGTCAAATTATAACAGACATTTCAAACTTCTTCATGCTTCAAAGACAAATTCTCTTGTACTTATTTAAAGGTTTCCTTTTGAAAAGCGATTGGCATTGCAGAACTTTTGAACAGCATTAAAGTGAACCAGAGCTATTAAATACTTAAAAAAATTCATAATACTTCTTCACCAATCGCATTATCGCTTCTTCACCAATCACATTATTAACAGTTAACTTATATGTCTTGTGCAACTTTCAAAAACATTTCTTAAGCTCAAATATGGTCCAAATTATTACCTCGGAAAAAACACTCAAAATACTGGTGTTAAACAATAAAGTAAATAAAAAACTTTGTAAAAAACACACATAAGATGTTATAGGTAAGAGGATACGCACGTTTCCCTGTGTTGGAGTTCCCTGTGTTGCTTGCGACGAAGGGCTTGGACTGAAGAAGGCCAAAACAATTTTTGGCTGAAACGTGCGTATCCTCTTACCTATAACATCTTATGTGTGTTTTTTACAAAGTTTTTTATTTACTTCAAATTGTTACCTGTTTCTGGAATTATTGCAAAATTCCATACGTTTAGCATTTTTTCCACTTATTTCATTCCTCTTATCACTGCTTCTAATCATTCATAGTACAACTTATGAAGAGATATTTTAAAGATTTTTGAATCTCTGTGCAATTGAATTATTTAAAAAGCTGTTCAAAAGTTGCATGATTTCTTAAAAGATCAAACTTAAGATGTGGTGGCTGAGAGATTGAACTGTATTGTAGATATATTTTTCTGAAATGTAAAACAAAGTACTAAAGTGGTGGTAAAATTTGCCATAAATAGCCTTATAAAAATATCATAAAATCAGTTATTATTACTCAAAATACATCTGTTACTTAATTTTTGTGATAATATCTAAATACTTAATTTTAGCATTCAGTACAATATCAGTAATTTGTTTTAACCCTCTGAGCATCTTGGAAATGGGCAAATAATGTAAAGTTGTTTTCACTCAAAATTTTCATGCAGCTTTAAAATTATTTAAAAAATAAAATTTAGATAGGAAGATTTGTAATTATTAAAAAGTTAACTGCTAAAATACCCATAAGCTTTAATATCAAAATATATTTTATGATGCCTTGGTGTTATATATAATTTAAATTATAGATGCATTGCAGTGAAAACTGGAATGAAGTGAACGGGATTTTACGTCTCAGCCGCTTGGAGGGTTAAAAACATCTAATGATAAAGTTTCAATAAGTGATTTCAGCATGCATTAATTTTTCTATTGTTTTAATTACAGTACAGGACCAATTAACCGGAATCCAGAAAACCGGAAAAAATAAAGATCGGCCGGGAATAGTTTTTCTTCTATCCGATAGATGGCGCCACCAAATTTTCCTGCCACCTGTTAATAAATTTAAATTTTCTTCCCTTAAAGATCCTATTCCTACTGAGAACCGTTGGGGTGTTTATTATATTCCTTGTGGATCTTGTGATTTGGGCTATATTGGTCAGACCTAATAGCTAATTGGGCTATATTGGTCAGAAGAGCTCTCAAATTTAGGCTCAAAGAGCATGAGAGATATGTTTCTAAGCACGAACTTTCCAAATCTTCTATTGCCTCACATTGTTGGAATTCCAATCATCGTTTTCAGTTTTCTAAGGCTAAGATTTTGTGCACTCCTCAGTCTTTGTCTCATCTGGATTTTTTGGAAGGTTTTTCCATTACCCAGCACTTAGATCGTCTTGTGAACGATGGTTCTTCCGTTTCTTTCGTTCATTCTGCTTGGAAGTTGCTGTTGTAAGGTTCTTTTCACTTTCTTCGTCTACTCCCACCCCCCTTTTTTTTCCTGTTTCTTTAATGTGTATGTACGTGTGTTACTGTCTTTCTTTTTCGTTTTTATTTATAAAAAAAAAATTATATATATATATTTATTGTGCTGTCCTGTTCGTGGTTTTTATTTTATTTAAAAAAAAAGTGTGCTATTTGTTTTTTGTTTGTTCTGTTTTCTCTTTTTTGTGTGTGTGTTTATATTCGTGTGTTCCCTTTTTTATTATTATTATTTTTATTATTCCTTTTTTATTTCAGTATTTTTTGTGCTTCTTTCCTTTCCTTTTTATCCCATATTTTAATTTTTTTTCCTCCCCTCTCTGGGGTTTTGTTCGCCTTTTCTTTGCCCCCTGTGGCAACATCTTGCTTGTTTTTCTCTTTTCAGTTCCCTGTGTTCTTTACGACGAAGGGCTTGGACTGATGAAGTTCAAAACAATTTTTGAACGAAACGTGCGTATCCTCTTACTTATTACTTCTTATGTGTGTTTTTTACAAAGTTTTTTAATTACTTTATCATTTAACACCAGTATTTTGAGTGATTTTTCAGTTGTTTTGTTTATTTGGACTATTAACACTCACTTTTGTTCTCACTTTTCTTCCTTCCTTCTTCGTGTGCTTTTTCTTGCTTATTTCTTTTCTGTTTTTGTGTTTTCTGTATGGATTCATCTTTGTTTAACCGTTTTTCCCGTTTACGATTGAAACGTTCTCGTTTCTTGAATCATTTAGGTTTTCTTGTTCGATGCAAACGCAGTAATGTCATTCCTAAGTTCATTGACATTAAGTGCAATATTCACGGTTCTTCTCGTGTTGATAAGGCTCTGAATAGGTCTAAGCGGGCGGTTTTACGGGCTTTTATTCAGGATGTTCTTTATAAAGTTTCGATTCTTGAATCTGATCTTTATGATCTCCATTTGCTTTTGAGTAAGTATTACCCTGCGTTTGCTAACTGGGAAAAACGGAATTTTGCTTATGTTGAACAACGTTCTATTTCTCACAGAGCTACTTTGGATAAGAAATTCCAAGCTCTTCTTCCAGTTAGGTCTTCCCTCGGTTCTGTCAGTCCTCTTGTTCGGGACACTGTTGTTAATTTGTCTTCGCATGTTTTAACTGATTCTCAGAGAGATGCTCGTAGTTTAGGTTTGAATTTTTCTCGTGTAAGTAATGTTTCGGTTTCCAAACTTATTGCTCCTATGGAAAACTCCTTTAAAAATAGTAAACTCTCTTCTAACCAACTTGATACTTTGCGACATCTTATTGCTAATACTATATCTTCAAATAATATGCATGCCAAATCTAACCTTTCTCGTTCTCAAAAAACTGCTCTCAAAGAACTTAATTCTAACCCTAATTTACTCATTACTAAAGCTGATAAAGGCGGCCAGACTGTTTTACTTGATAAATCTTCTTATGTTGATTATATTAATAACATGCTAACCATTGGTCCATACACTAAATTAAATTCTGATCCTACTAACAGTCACCTTTCTGAAATTAAACACACTATGAAGTCCTCTGTAATCTTAAATGCTCAAACTAAACGTTATGTTATTCCTTCTATTGCTAACTGTGCTCGTTTCTATGCCCTTCCTAAAATTCATAAACCTTCTCTTGCCTTTCGCCCCATTGTTTCTAACATTGGTACTGCTTCTTATAACCTTGCACGTTTCCTCTCGCATACTCTTTCACCTTTGACTGCTAGTAATACCCACACTGTTAAAAACTCTTATGATTTCGTTAACAAAGTTAAACTTCTTTCTCCTACTAATTGTAAAATGCTTTCTCTTGTTGTTAAATCTTTATTTACTAATGCTCCTATTATAGGTGCGATTGACTGTTTGGAAAAGCGTTTACGCGAGTTTCATTATTCTTCTATTGAGATTAAAGAGTTTATAGCTTTAGTAAGCGTTTGTATTAAACAAACTGCTTTCATTTTTAATGGCTCTTTCTATAAACAAACCGAGGGCCTTGCTATGGGTAATTCTCTCTCACCTCTCTTATGTGATATTTATATGCATTATTTTAAAGAGAAGCTCTTCAAGGTCTTTAATTTTCCATGCTGGGTCAGATATGTTGACGATACTTTCGTTCTAGTGGATTCCAATTGTGATATTTCTAATTTACTTTTGATTCTTAATTCTGTTGATCCGTGTATCCAATTTACTCTAGAAGAGGAGTGCAACAATTCTTTACCTTTTTTGGATGTTCTTGTTTCTAGGAATCCTGATGGTTTCTCTACTTCTGTTTTCCGCAAACCCTTTTCTATATCTTTACCTCCTCATGCCCTATCTAATCATCCTTACCAGCAAAAACTTTCTGCTTTTTACACTTACGTGTTTCGTGCTATCAAAATTTGCTCTGATTCTTCATCTCTTAATAATGAAATTTGTTACTTAAAATCCTTAGCTGTTTCTCGTGGTTTTAGCCCCTCTATTATTGATAAAGCTGTTTCTAAATTTCATAAGCCTAATACTTCTACTAATACTATTAATTTTCCCAATGAATTAATTGTACTACCTTTCTTTTCACCTTTATGCTACAAAATTTCTAAACTTCTCAAAAATTTCGGTTTCAAAGTCATTTTTAAACCTGTTAATAAACTTAAATTTTCTTCCCTTAAAGATCCTATTCCTACTGAGAACCGTTGGGGTGTTTATTATATTCCTTGTGGATCTTGTGATTTGGGCTATATTGGTCAGACCAGAAGAGCTCTCAAATTTAGGCTCAAAGAGCATGAGAGATATGTTTCTAAGCACGAACTTTCCAAATCTTCTATTGCCTCACATTGTTGGAATTCCAATCATCGTTTCAGTTTTCTAAGGCTAAGATTTTGTGCACTCCTCAGTCTTTGTCCCATCTGGATTTTTTGGAAGGTTTTTCCATTACCCAGCACTTAGATCGTCTTGTGAACGATGGTTCTTCCGTTCCTTTCTTTCATTCTGCTTGGAAGTTGCTGTTGTAAGGTTCTTTTCACTTTCTTCGTCTACTCCCCCTCCCCTTTTTTTTCCTGTTTCTTTAATGTGTATGTACGTGTGTTACTGTCTTTCTTTTTCGTTTTTATTTTTAAAAAAAAAATGTATATATATATATATGTATATATATATATATATATATATATATATATTTATTGTGCTGTCCTGTTCGTGGTTTTTATTTTATTAAAAAAAAAAAAGTGTGCTATTTGTTTTTTGTTTGTTTGTTCTGTTTTCTCTTTTTTGTGTGTGTGTTTATATTCGTGTGTTCCCTTTATTATTATTATTTTTTTTTTAATTCCTTTTTTATTTCAGTATTTTTTGTGCTTCTTTCCTTTCCTTTTTATCCCATATTTTAATTTTTTTTCCTCCCCTCTCTGTGGTTTTGTTCGCCTTTTCTTTGCCCCTTGTGGCAACATCTTGCTTGTTTTTCTCTTTTCAGTTCCCTGTGTTCTTTACGACGAAGGGCTTGGACTGATGAAGTTCAAAACAATTTTTGAATGAAACGTGCGTATCCTCTTACCTATTACTTCTTATGTGTGTTTTTTACAATAAGTAATAAGTTTTTAATTACTTTATCGTTTAACACCAGTATTTTGAGTGATTTTTCAGATGGATACGATATATTCGTCCGCCACCGCTTTGTACTGGCAGTTCCTTTTGCATTGTGTAATCTGTTTCAGGGTGGGTTTTCTTGCCAATTCAATTCTGGTGAATTAAAGTTTGCAATTTCATTATAATACTAAACCAGAAGCATTATTCTTGTTAATAGAATAGTGTCAGACAGGTTCTAACATTTAAAAAAAAGCATAATTATTAAAAAAAAAACAGTATTTTAGTGGTGGCATGTCCAGCAGACAATCACTTCAAAAACAAAACAAAGGAATCTATCAAGGCAAAAGCAGATGAAAAGATCATATCCACCTGCGTCAAAAGCACATACACATTTGCAGAATACGAAGCAGGCCAGAACGTTTGCTGTTAAAATGAAAGAGCGAAAAATGTAAAGGAGAGAAGGGGGAGAGAGTTAAATAAACACTTGGGCCGGAAGCAAGTTGATTACATAATATGACTATATGAGCAGACATCGAGTTGTTTGTTTGAGGCTTTGAATGCTGTGTGATGTTTTATTTTTTCTGATATTTGGTGCATTTGGGTTTATTTTAAGGGTGATCAGCGTTTCTTGAACATGCCAATTAATTGTATGATTTACTGTAATAATAAATTATAAAAGGGTATTTGTTCAGTATTAAACGATACACATCAGGAGCGTATTTAAGAAGGGGGCAGAGGCGGGCCACGCCCCCTCCAAAAATATAAAGCAATTATTATAAAACATGTATTTTAAAACATTTATATTAACTCAACTATCATTTAAATACCGGATCGCTCCCCCCCCCCCCCAAATGGAAACTATACATGCTACTGATATGTATAGATGAGGGTGCTTTTGCAGCACTTTTTATAGTTGATATTACTGAGTTTCTATAATCCGGAATCGGTAAAGTCCCAGCGATTCCGGATTTGAGAAGTTCTACTTAATCATAAGCGGCACCACGTGCAAATTATGATTCAAATGATACAGTTCAGTTCGTAGGCCACAATATAAATTCTTAGTTTGGGTAAATTTCAGATTAGATTAAAGTTTTACAGTCCAATTTATTGTTTTAGTGTAAAGTAATCATGATTTATATTATAAAATAAATTAAATATCAGAACTGCAAGCAGAAAACTAATTTGAAAAAGTTAAAAGTACATGAAATGTTTAATAAAAAAATTAGTTCTGCTTAGTTCAGTTATTATTATTATTTTTTTAAAGTAATCTTTAGATATCTTTTTTCCAGAGGGTGGGGGGGGGGGGGTGTGCATGTTGATAGAAAAAAATTTTGTCATTTTTTTATTGCTTTATGATTGAAACTACTAAATAATACACAGGTAAGTGTTTTTTTTAATTTAAATGTAATTTTAAGGTATATTTATCTGCCATGTTATGTTTTTGTTATAGATTGCTCCCGATATAACGTAGGTTGTATACAAAACTTTTAAATGTGAAAACTGCCAATAGATGGCGCTACCGGTCGATTCCAGAAAACCGGAAAATTCAGTTATCCGGAAAGGGTTGGGTAAAACTGATTCCGGATAATTGGTCCTGTACTGTATATTTTAAAATTAAAGTATTTTAGCTTTCTTTTTTTTTAAGATACGAAGTAAAACGTAATTAACTAAAATATGCCTATAACACAATTTTCAGCTTTAGATAATTATAAAAATCTATTTCGTGAACGCAGAATTCCATTCTGTGATCACCAATATCCAGTTCTTTAAAACACAAATTTTGGAACTATTTAATTACTTACAAATATATATATATACAGTTAAATTTCTATCAGCAACCAAATCTATTAAGCTACCCCCCTCCTTCAACAACCAATTTTTTAAGCCACCAATATTTTACCCTATCTACTTAATGTTAAAAGATTCTCTCAAACAGACTGGACAAACCTTTATAAGCATGCAGACCCAGTTCCCTGTTCGAAAATTTTCTTGCATTTACCTGGAATTTAAGTAAACAAAAACCGCATTTCAAATCAATCACTCTACTATAAATCGACAGCAAGTGCAAGTACACGTACACATCACATACAAGTCTTGTAGGTTAGATAAAAGATATGCCTAAGAAATGAGTGATTTTACCTCACCATTGGAGCAGGGTATTGATGTCATTGAGTCACATGAAAAAGGAAATTCAGAGAGGAAGTTGGCAATTACTCTTATTTTGGGAAAAACACAAAAAGCAAAAAGATTTGATTATGGCAAATTCAGAATACACGAAAAATATCAGAATAAATACTCTTTTGTCAGGTGTAAAAAATAGAGATATGTCCCTGGAGGCAGAAAAAAGAATGAAACAATCTGAAATTTCTGAATATTTCATTAAAATTTAAAAATCTGTTTCATAATTACTTATATATATTAGTATGCAATTTCATAAAAATCAAAATAAGAAATTCAGTCAACTCCGGTTATAGGGAACCTCTGGGAATCGGCAAATTTCGTTCACTATATCCAAAGCTCACTAAAACCGACGTTTCCTCATGAAACTCAATATAAAACTAGAAAATAGTATATTATACAAATACTGAATGTTTATTAAGTAAATCAAACATTATTAATCCCATTTATGGAAATAATGTATACATCTCATTCAGTTAGCAAAAGATGCTGTCGCTTTTTACCTCTGATATTGCATTGAGAATAAAAAATGAAATCTTCCCAATGTCAAGAGTGAAATTTCTGCTTTTGCTTCATTTTCAAAAGTACCTTGCTTTTGTTAGTGAATACTTTGAACATTCGAATGCATTACTGAAATGAAAAAAAGGTGACCCACTCCCCCATCCTTGTGTAGCATAATTATGTTAGCCTAGACACTGGCACTTCACCTGTATTTTGGAACAATTGCTTGATATGATCTCGTTCTCTCTACTTGAACTCAAAAGAAACACTCTCAATCAAACAACATCACTTCTGCTGTCCTAGTATTACAGTATGGAACCTCTTATCCAGAATCATATTTCAATCAATTAAATTCCTATTTTTTCTAAAAGAAAAGCAAAAAATGAGTTTTTTTTATATTTCTTATGTTTTTGTTTTTTTTTTATTTGGAGTACTAAAGCTAGGATTTATAAAGTAAGAAATCTGGTAAGGTATTTTATTTTTTTTTTTTAGTGTGTGACTAAGTTTTCAAGAAGTTATCATACATTTATTACTTCCTCTCTAAATGATTATTATTTATCTTGATCATATTAGAGTTTTTTCATATTATTTTTCTAGTATATTAACAATTAATGTTTAATTCTAAACAAAAATAGAGAGTAATATTTATGCTACCAATCAAATCAGTAGATATCATGTTAATCCGCAACCAGTTATCCAGAATACACCTGGTCCCAACCATTCTGGATAACAGGTTCCATACTGTATTTATAATTTGACTTTGATGTAATGACAATAGTGAAGTGACAATATTACATTGTGAGGTAAATCTTAGCATTGATTGCCTTTACACCACAGACGGCATGAATCGTATAGGGACACAATATATGTTGTTAACCTAGAGAAAACATACGTAACCAAATTATTTTCAACAACAATAAAAATTAACGAAATAGAGTCAATACAGGAAGAAAATGTGACATCACAGTACTCACCCACTTATGAGATCGTTGGAGTCAAATCGCCGCGGCCAGAAGATAACATCGAGTCGTTGAAACAATCGGAGTTAAGAGACTAAAAAATTTATTCACTCACATATTTCTTACAAGCACGAGTAGATGACATTACAAAAGGAATTAGATTTACTATTAATTACAAAATGAATGAATTCGAGAAAGACTGCTAACAAGTATGTTTACGTAGAAAATAAATTATTGGCGCCTTCGACAAAATGGCGCTACCCTATATCTCTCGAGGTTCATTAGCACGTGCGAAGCTAAAATTGAAAATCTTACATTTTTTTTTGTTGGGATCTCTATATTAATTTTAAACATTGTTTTCAAAACGGGAGAGCGAAAATTAAGAACACATGTTAATGAAAGGTTAGCAGAAAAATATATTCCTTTTGTTAGTGGCCCGGAATAGAAAACTAATACCCTTCCTCACGGACCCCGGGGATAAAAACAGAGGTGGACGAACTGACGTCCTAGCTGCTCGAAAATTGTGACCGAAGTGAAGATTTGATCCAACCCAAGTGACCGCATTAGCCAATATAGTAACCCAGCATCACATCACCGCCAACCATGCCCAGCACGTCATAGGTCAGGGCTAGATGCGGGAACTTTCGGCGCTTGCCGATTGGCCAGACATGAACCTGTCGCTTGTTGCCATGTGCAAGCACATCCACCATATTTGGCGAGAGATCGTCAGAGAGTTGGGTTTGGCGATTTACGAAGGTCCGTGCGCCAACAGAATTTTCCAAGATAGCCATTTTGGAAAAAGCAGGGAATTTTGTGAAAACACAAAACCCATGTGTATGAAAACATGAAATATGAATAAAAAAAACTTTATATTACAGCAGAACAAATACAACCCACATTACCTATCACAGCTGTGGTGTACAGGCAATCAATGCTAAGATTTACGTCACATACATATTGTCAAAATGTTATCCCAGTCAATGTAAAATCACGTAGCATTTTCTACACTTTTGACTTCAGGTATTTAACATTCTGTAGCAACTATAGTTCTACAAAAATTAAACTTCATACAGTCAAGCATTGTGTATGTATTTTCTAATATTTGTATCATTCTGTGTGATTGAATTTTCAGATTCTACTACTATGGAAAATCTATTCATCACTTAGAAATATATGTTGAGAGTGAGCTTTTTCTTAAAAATTCACCCAAAATCCAAAACCCGTATATATAAGCCAAGATTTTTTTTTTTAATCCTGTGATGTTTAAACATGTTGCCATGAGGGTGGAAATATCGACAAGCAGTTAAATATTTTGCAACCAAGTTGCTGGAAAGTAAAATTTCAGTGATCGGATTGAGAAATAAAGGCTGGTGACAGTGAGAAATGTCCACGTGCCTCCCTTTCCACCACAGAGATTAATGCACACACACACATCCCACTCTCTCTTGCATCGTTTAGTCTGGAGTGCCTCCGATTGTTATCCTCTCCTTAGAACTGTTAGCCTTTAGGTCCCCCCCCTGACTGCTTAACCCTTTTGTATCTGTGTGTTGGAACTCTTCATCCTCCAGAATATACAACTGCAATAGATCATCTATGGAGTCCCCCATTGCCACCTCTATTCTCTTCTTTGCATTTTGCATTTTAGGGAATTAACATTCCATTCCTATACAACGGATTAAGAGCCCATGTGCCTATCAGAAGTAAGGGTATCTTGGAAGCTAATGCCAAAGGCAACAGTTTTAACTCTGGTAACCCTATCTGAAGTTAGCACATTTTTTCATTCATTTGTATTATGATCTCTTATTCAGTACTAGCCTTATTTTTGTGCCATTTTATTTTTTGTGAAAGATAAGTGGAAAAGAAAATTTCCTACACAGCAAATTTAAAGCTTCAAATGATCGCATTTGCAGAAAGTTGTAATAGTAACATGGTTGCTCTGTACTTCTCCATTAATGAGAAGCAAGTTCGAGAGGGAGATAGAAGCGTCTGGAATTAGCACAGGTGCTGAAATCAAAGAAGGCAGCACGTGGTCATCGACCCTTTTGTATCATGCTTTGGAGGAGAAACTCTCCAGATGGATTAACAACTCACGGATGAACGGGCTAATTATAACTTGTACAGCTATCTGAATCAGGCCACTAAATTTAATGAAGCTGCCCAAATTCACTCAAAGCAAGCCAGCAGATTTTATTGCCTCTGTAGGATGGTGCGACTGGTTTATGAGCCGACACAACTTGTGCGTAAGAGCACACTAAGTTTGCACAAAAACTTCTCTCAGAGTTAGAAATTAAGTTGAAGCCTCTCAACGACACTTCTCATAAAACTGAGGAAAAAATATGTCTTTGAATTAAGTCAAATTGGCAATATGGACAAAACTCCCATGTCATCCGATTTGCCACCAATTACAGTGTTAAGACCAAAGGCTCCAAGACTTTTTGTAAAAACAACAGGTCATGAAAAATGCCGCTTTACAGTAGTTTTGTGGTGCATGGCAAATGGAAGCTGATTACCACCTATGGTTATCTTTAAAAGAAAGACCTTCCCTTATGACAATATGCATCCAGAGCAGGCCCTGATTACCGAATAGGCCCATGAGGCCCCTGCCTATAGTAAAAAAATCTGGGGGCCTCAAAACTGCAATACGTGTTATTTATACTTGTAGAATGTAAGAGGAATAGGTGGGAGGGGGCCTCGAAATGATAGCAGGCCTATAGTATCAGAGAGTCTTAATCAGGCCCTGATCCAGAGTGTAAAATTCCCAAGCAGAGTTTTAGTGTGGACCCACGAGAAAGGCTGGATGAATGAGGTCGGCACTTAGGACTGGATGGAAAATACATGGAACCAAAGAAGAAATGCTGTGTATAATAAACCATCCATGCTTGTTTGAGACTCCTTCAGAACGCATTTCATGGATAAAGTGAAGGACATATGTCATGAAATAAAAACAGAAATAGCCATTATAACGGGAAGATTAAGATCACTGCTCAAACCACTGGATGTTTGCTTAAACAAGCCATTTAAAGATAGTCTAAAATCCAAGTGGATGATGACAGAAAACGAAGCCATAAGAAAAGTGGAAATTTAAAAAAAAAGTGGATTTGGCTACAGTTGCACAGTGGGTAAAAGACTCCTGATTGCAGATTCCATCTGAAGTTATTTTACAAACTTTTAAAAAGTGCTGTATCAGTAACTGTTGGATGGATGTGAAGACGATTTGGTGTACAAAGACAGAAATTCTGCTTTAGAAACCTCGAACTGTTTGAAAATTCTGAAGAGTTTTTTTTTTTTGTGTGTGTTGTGTGTGTGTGTGTGTGTGTAAAAAGGTTCTAATCAAAGTGCCAAAAAAGTAAGTTAAAAATTATTTTTAAAAAATCCTTTTCAATTCTTTATTTTATGTGCATGTTTAAGATATATAAATATAAATAAAATTAGACTTTTGTCTGTACATTTCTTGGAATTCAAAAATTTTGCGATTTCTATCCGTTTCAAGCACTTGGGAATCCGGTGCGATCCTCAAAAAAAAAAGTTTGTCATTCTGTCTGGGACGCTTTTTTTTTTGTTCAAGCATCACATAAAAACGACTGAAGCGAATGATATGAAATTTGGTGTCATGATAGGTGGTCACTCAACTTAAAACAAAGGTGTTGAATTTTTAAAAAATCTTGATTGGATTTTGAGATTTTGCGAAAATCCTTTCAAATCGCATAAATTTATGTTCAAGCATCACGTATAAATGACTGAAGCAATTGAAATGAAATTTGGTATCATGATTGGTGGTCACTCAACTTAAGACATGGGTGCTGATTTTTAAAAAAAAACTTGATTAGATTTTGAGATTTTGCGAAAATTGTTTTAAACTGCGTAAATTCGTGTTCGAGCATCACGTAAAAAAAACTGAAGCGATTAAAAGGAAATTTGGTATCATGATAGGTGGTAATTCAACTTGCAACATTGATGTCAAATTTTTTTAAAATCTTGATTAGATTTTGAGATTTTGTGAAAATTGTTTCAAACTGCATAAATTTGTGTTCGCACATCACGTAATAACTGCAAAGGTGAAAAAATGATATTTGGTAAAATGATAGGGGGTCACTCACCTTAAACTATAAGCATCTAATTAAAAAAAAAATCGATCAGATTTCGAGATTTTGCAAAAATCGTTTAAAACTGAGTGAATCTTTGTTCACGCATTACCTAATAACGACTAAAGCGAATGATATGAAAATTGGTCACATGATAGATGGTTGCTCAACATAAACTATAGGTGTCCAATTTTTTAAACATTTTTATTAGATTTTGAGATTTTGTGAAAATTCTCTCAAAATACGTTTATATTTCTTCAGCATCACATGATAATGACTTATACGAATTATACGAAATTTGGTGATATGATAGGTAGTTGCTAATCTTAATTTATAGGAGTTGAATTTTTAAAATATTTTGATTACATTTTGAGATTTTGTGAAAATCGTTTTAAAATGCTGAAATTTTGTTCCAGCATCATGAAATAAAGACTGCAGGGAATGAAACGAAATTTGGTGACATGATAGGTTGTCACTCAACTTAAATTCCAGGCATCCAATTTTTCAAAAATATTGATTAGATTTTGAGATTTTGCAAAAATTATTTCAATATCTGTAAATATTCGTTCGCGCATCACATAATTACGACTATGGCGAATGAAATGATATTAATTAGTTACTCTCTAACCTGTAATATTTTAACAATACATAGAAATTATAACTACACTTTCTTTACTTTGGCAACATACTACATCCATTCTGTGTACTCCTACGATGCTGACGAAAGTTCTTGCTTTTTGGAAATTTGCATTCAGTACTAACCCGTCAACGACGGGTACTTCAGCTAGTAAAATATATAAATAAAAAGTGCTATATTTGGCAATGTTTAGCGATTGGCTCTTTTACCTGGTGAATGAAAAATTATTTGCACTTTTTGTGTGATCAGCAGATCCGTATGTAAGCCGATCCCAGTAAATTAGCTTTCGAAAAAGTTCCAAAAATTTTTGATTTATACACAGAAATATATGGTCAATTTGAACTTTGAATATCAGCTTATTTAGGCAAACTCACATTTAGTTATTCTAACTGTTGTCAAAATATTTCTATGGATTTGTAATTTTAAATGTTTTTTGTATTTGAAATATTTATTTGGGTACAAATTTTACTTCCTAAATAAACCACTTTTAGATATTGTCAGACGGTTTTCCTGTATTTTCCCCCTTTTCTCTTTCTTCAGTGAGATCATGTTGTGACTTGTTCGCGGTAAAAGAAAAGAATGATTTTGTGTTAAAATGTTTCTATGCCTCTCAGGTAGATCATCACTAAAGAAGGGCCAAATTGTTTAAACCAAACCATCAATGCTTGGTTTATTTAGGAAATAAAATTTTATCTGGAAATAAGAGCTTGTTTACTTACCTGTTTTCATTGTTGTAATGGTAATTTATGTAGAATCTTTTTGTGTGTGATTTGTATGCTATCTGGTTTGTTAAATATGCAATTATAAATATACTATGCATGTATGCATACAGTTTGATTATTTTTTACATCTTAGTTTTTGTTTTCATTTGCTGTAGGATATTTTAATAGATTTTCTATCAAATAACAGTAAAGTTGCTGCACATAAATTGAGGGGGAGGGGAAAGAAGAAGCGAGAGAATTGTAGTTTCTTCCAGTATTCCAGTGTGATAAAATACTTTTATCATAATATTTTTCCTCTTTTTTATGAAATAAGTCTGATAAAATACCTAGTAGCTGCATTTCTTTAATATCGTTTAGCCTTTTTATTTTATATACTGGAGAACTTTTCTCCTCCTCTCTCCCTCTCCCCTCAATTCATATGAACAAAATAAGTTTTGAATTCTTAAAGTTTAGTTGTCAATTTAAATGTTCAAATGTTTTAAGTTCATGCCTTTTTTGTTCTAAAGATTTTCCTCCCCAAACTTTTGATTATTTGTAAGTACTGTGTGTATATATTTCCTATTTCTACTTTACTATTCCTTAGTTAGAGTAACAAGTTTTCCATTCTGTAAATTAGTTTTAATTCATTAGGGATTTTCTATCATCTTGCCAAAAGTACTTTTTCTACACATTTTATTTTTGTAGAATAAAGAAAGATGTAAATATTATTTAATAAAATTCTGTAAATTTTCAATTTGTATCTCTAAGTATCATACTATTTATGTTTCACGGGATCGTCACTCAATTTTTGAAAAATAAAATTCCCTGACTTTTCCATGTTTTCCTGACCATCATGTGATAAAAATCCAGACTATTTTTTATGTTTATGACATCTACTTTGTTCTTTAATATTTTTAGCTTCCTAAAGTAAGATTAAATGTTGTTTGTTTACAAACACTGATTTTCCAGGTTTCGGGCCAAAATTCGCAATTTTCCCTGACTTCTCCCTGACTTTTTTTTTGCCAAAATGAAATTCCCTGACTATTCCAGGTTTTCCCTGTTCTCCCTGACCAGTGGCAATCCTGGTTTCATTACCAAATAAATAAATAAATAAACTTAAAAGAATATTTTAGTTCACATATTTTAATATTTTTGTTTGACTTTCTAGCTGCTGTATTTGGAAGTTCTAATGAATATTTTGAGAAGATGCCAGCGAAACACCAATGTTCTTACTGTCCGTATTCAACGAACTATTCCAGCCATATTAAAACTCACAAACGAAAACATACTGGAGAAAAACCATATAAATGCAACATTTGTTTTAAAGATTTCTCCCAGTCTATACATCTTGATGTTCATCAGAGACTACATACAGGGGAAAAGCCATATGTATGCAGTGTTTGTTCTAAACCTTTTGCTGATAAATCAAATTTCAACAGACACATGCAACGCCATACTTTGAATGCAAGCACTTTTGATTTTATTTAGTGCAAAGGTTTTGTATTATTAAAGTTTTAATTGTTTTATAAATAGCCATAAATGTAATTCTTTTACATGCAAAAATCAGTAACAAATATATAACTGTTAATTTTACTGTTATCTTCTAATAATAGATTTTTAAAAATAAGTTTTTTTGTGTGTGTGTGTGTGCACAGCATTCAAGTATTACAAGAAAAATGTTGTTGAACTAAAACGGATTACTTATAACAGGGTGTCTACCGCTCCGAAAAGTCTGAAAAAAGCCGAGAAATTGGAAAATGGGTCCGGAAAGTCTGGAAAAAACCAGGAAATTGGACAATGGGCCCGGAAAATTCATCAAAAGAATCAATTTTTTTTTGTGTGTGTGTCTTTTTTTTAACCCTTTTTCTCTAATTGTCAGACTGGAAACCGAAGGCAGACTCGATCCGAATTTTTTGGACAGGGAAAGCATCAAGTGATGTGTTTGTATAAAGAGGTGAAAATGGGGACTTATCAATCGTGACGGGAGGGTAAAAAACAAATTAGCTTACTTGGTAACATATGACTTAGGACTGTATTTCCAGCAGGCATGTATCCAGGAAAACAATTTGGGGGGGGGGGTCCAAAAATTTCGGGGGGTTGGGTGGATCCAAACAGTAAAAAAGGCTGAATTTTTCACAAAAAGAAAAAATCATTATCATTTTAGTAACAAAAATGAAATTTTCCGAGGAGGGTCCGGACCCTAGGACCCTCCCCCCCCCTAAATACTTCCTTGTTTCCAAGAACAATTAGTTAATTCTATCAGAAAGTGCGCCTACTTCTGTTTCTCAATTGATGAAGCTTAATCCTTTATACTTCAGTTAAAATTGATTTCAAGAAGTTGTACAAAATATGCAAATATAAAGACAAGGGAGGGGCATTGTGCAATTTCCCAAAGTAAAATGCATTGGTCAGGAATTTTTTTCCCGGGATCTCCCAAAAGTCAGGAAATTGACTTTCAGAAATTTGGTAGACACCCTGTATAATAACTAAATTGTCAAGGTAACTAGTCTCATAAATTTTTATCTTGAATTAGTTTCAGTGTTATATGTTTTGCTCTTTCAAAATGGAATATATAAATGTAGCAGAATTAAATGTCATCTTAATATGTAAGTTCAGAACTCAGCTGTAAATTTGTAATAATTTATTTTTATTCTACTGTTTTAGAAGGTTTGACCAATTAATAAAGATGCATTCATTTTATTTATCAATTGAAAAAATTTCCAGAATTAAACCCTTATTTGTTCAAAAGGAAATATAATGTATTGTTTAATAATTTCATTTAAATATTTTGTGAAGATTTGTTTATTTATTTTAATTAAATTCGGTATGGTGCACTTGATTTATAAAACTGTTGTAAAAAAAATCTGATGTGTCCAACACATGACTTCCTTGCACGTCCATTAGATCAAAAATATTTTCGACGCACTTCCTCTAAATTTATTTGTTAGAAAGAGATAAAATATCAATAATAGTAAGGTTTAGCAATTTCTAGCCAAATATTTCGATATCGCCAAGCTGAGTTCAATTTGAAAGATTTCCTTCTGACACTTTATTTGGCGATATTTCACCAAAAGCCGACAAACTTGAGATAGTCAGCGAGATTTTGGGGATAGCCAAAGTAGTCAGTGAGCACAGACCTTCAATAAATTGAATGCATCTATACACCTCAATGTATTCAAAGTCATTTGGCTCACCATGTAAATAAATTCTCAGTCGAATGCTGTCAAAAAAGATATTGAAAACAGTTAGATATTACAATAGTTCTAAATACAAAGTTAAAAAATCTACGGGTTAAAGTTTTAGAGTTATACAAAATAGGAAATAATTTTTGGCGCCAAATTTGGCAATATTTCGGCGAAACTCGTCAATGTCGACGACATTTGGCGAGATTTTAAGCATAAACCAAACAATGACAGATTATCGCCAAATTTGGCGATATTTCGCCAAAACTCGCCAAGAACGATGACAAATGGCGATACTTTGGGCATGGACGAAATGACTGACTATCGCCAAATTTGGCGATATTTCGCCAAAACTCGCCAAGGTCGAGGACAGACGGCGAGATTTTGGGCATGTACCAAACAATGACTGTCTACAGTTGTATTATAATGAAGATGTCCATAGACATTAAGGTACTGAAATTCTTTTCGGTGGTCCTGTAAATAAACTCTCCAGTAGATTGGAACCAAAAATCGAGATGCACAACTAGATGTTACAACATTCTTATATATGAAATTTCATAATAGTTTTTGAGATTTGAGAGTTAAATATGCACACACGTACACCAAAAGTCGCCAAGCTTGGCGACTTTTGGCATAGTTCTTGAGGGAGGCACGTGACCGTGGTCGGACCATTACCTAACTTATGTGGTAGGACGGTATTGTGCTTGAAATGGATGAATGCCCCTAAAATTGCTATTGACCGTAATGTATTGGAAATCTTTTGAGTGTTCCTGTAGCAGAACTATAAATGATAAAGACACTTTTTTTAATAGAGAAATTCATTTTCTAACTCTTTACAGCATATATCACTTCTGAGTCGTTTGAAATAGCCCAATACCTCTAAAAAACGCTTTGATGAATTTCGGCCCATAGAGCGTAATGTATTTCGAATCTTTTGGGCGGTCCTGTAGATAAACTATTCAGTCGAATGGAACCGAAAGGGGAGGTGCACAACTAGATGTTACAACAATCCTAAATATAAAGTTTCAACATTCAACGCCTAACAGTTTTTGAGATATGCGAGTTTAATGAATTTCGGCCCATTGAGTGTAATGTATTTCGAATGTTTTGGGCAGTCCTGTAGATAAACTATCCAGTCGAATGGAACCAAAAGGGGAGGTGCACAACTAGATGTTACAACTATCCAAAATATGAAGTTTCGACATTCTACGCCTAATAGCTTTTGAGTTAGGCGAGTTTAATGAATTTGGGCCCATAGAGCGTAATGTATTTCGAATCTTTTGGGCGGTCCTGTACATAAACTATTCATTCGATTGCCACCAAAAGGGGAGGTGCACAACTAGATCATAGAACAATCCTAAATATCAAATCTCAACATTCTACGACCAATAGTTTTTGAGATATGCGAGTTACATACACTACGTACGTACAGACGGCATGGAAAAACTGGCCACAGTAGACTCGCCACTGGTCAAAATGAGTTGCAGACGCGTTAATATGATCGTGCATGCTAGCCTACGATGAGATGCATCGAAAAAATTTTTAAAATTCAATTTAGAGGTAGTCAAAATCGGTTTTTATGTCGAAATTTGGCCCCCAAAATTTTTCGGGATCACATTACTTCCTTATACTACGTACAAGGAAGTAAAAAACCCTGGTCTATATTTTTGGAGGGATTTTTTTTAAGTACCCTAAAATACAAAATTTGGCTTTCAAATGTTTCAGTGCTTAATGCTAAGTAGGGATCAACCAATAGCATCGATAACTGATACGCTCCTATTTTTTAGGTATCAGTACTTTCAAATGTCAAAAGTATCGGTTCCCGATACATTCATCCATTTTTACCAATACTTAACTTTTCAGAAGAAAAACCACGCAGGTGCAATACCACTCAAGAATCTATTCTGGTGATGAAATTAGAGGCGTTGTTCCATTGGCATATTTGTTTGCGTGACTGTTTTCGAAGTGTGTTTTTGTTTTTCTTTTTCCTAACCATCACTAAATGTGGATGTACCATTATCAAGTGTGGAAGAAAGTATGGATGAGGAAACATTAGATGACAGTGGAACAGGACAGTCGTCTATTCTGTTAATATTTCGATTTGGATCCTAAAAGTAAATATGTGATCTGTAGCGAATTCAAAGAGCAGATCTCGAGAGTAGGCTATAACTTTACTTCATCTTTATAAATGTTTATTTTCTCTCTGTCTAGATTCAAAAAAAGGGTTATTCATATACATATATTCATAAATTTTATGGGGAGGTCGGTGTATGGCTTTAAATTTTTGCTTAAAACTAGATTAAAATTTTTATTTAAAAAATAGGCATCTGATTCAGCTTGGGTATAATATCGATATCAAAACTGATGGGGTAGACTGTCCTTGACATCGTTTGATATTTCATTGTATGACAGCCTTTAAAATTACGGAAAAATCGATATTGATATTTATGAGTGACCCCTAATTTAAGTAATTTATTTTAAATCGGCCCTTCAAAATTTTCATAGTGATTTTGTGTCAGAAACTAGCCTTAAGACTCACTTACACCCTGTCAAAAAAGTATTCGAGTGTAAATCCCATGCCAGTTTCATATTTAAAATTTTGTTCCCTGTAAAAGCGAATCATTTCACTCAACAATAAGTTCTAAAATTTCTTTTAAATTTGTGATTTTAAAAAAACTAATTAGTTATTCACAAAATGAAAGTAGGAAATATGGCTATTACTCAAATACTTTTTTGAGTGGTTGCACGGTCTGATATTAAAAGCTTTTTAAAAGTTCGCCACCTAAGGTACCCCCATCGTGTAGACTTTACATAACACAAAACGCTCATTGTAAATACAGTAGAAGACCCAAAATCTGCCGACCCGAAATCCGCAAGGCTCTAAAATCCGCACTGTCTGTTCAGTGTAAACAATGAAATCTGCCCTGCCAGCCGCAAGTTCAGAAAGCTACACTATAGCCACAAAATAAAATTAAATAAGCTATTCCCACTTGAAAAAAATATTTTAAGAGTTTGTGAGCTCTGATGGTAACATTGATATCCTTGAAATGACTGACATAATTAATACTGAATTATGGTCACATGACACAGACTCTAACACAGTAACAAGTGAGGATGATCAAAAAGTTGATAAAATAACATTTAATCAAGGTTAGGCTCTGAGAAAAAAATATCTCAGATTTGTAGAGCAGCAAAGCTGTGTTACAGAACTGGAAATAATAATTTAAAAAAAAAACTATAATTAGAACATCCCAAAGTCCTAAACTACTATTGAATATACATGTTTTAAATAAGTTGTACTATAATCTCATAATTTTGTATATTGTACTATCCCTCTATATTTTTATATCACGATTCTGATAATAAGTAACATGATTTGTTTCTCTTGATCTTTATTGTTTTCTTGTTTGTTTTTTTTCTGGGTGGGGTGGAGGGAAATAGAATAAATTTCTTGTTATGACCCAAAATCCGCAAAATTCTAAAATCTGCACAAGGTCTGGAACCAAGCTGTGCGGATTTTGGGTCTTCTACTGTACTAAATAATGTACAGAGACAAGCAATATTGTAATTTGGATAAAAGCAGTCTTTGTCAAATGCAAAACCATAATTAATATTAATCAAGTAATGAACTATACAAAAACTAATTTTATGGACAGTGGCATAACAGTAAAATGGCAGGGCGGGCAAGATATCACAGGCTCCCGGCCGGAGCCGCTCCCCTCCCAACACGAGACTGTTGCAAGCTCATTTACATTTACTGGAAAAAAAAGAATATATTAAAAATTTTAATTTTACCCAATTAATTTAAGTTACCAACTGAAGTACATACCCCTCCCCATATGGCCCATGTAGTTATCAAATTTAAAGGTATCAGTAAGAAAAAGTAATAGCTCTGTTTTGTAACGTGTAGTAATAAAGGAGCCCAAGCAATGAACTCGCCATAGGCCACAACGATGTAGTTATGCCACTGTTTATGGATATGCTTTTTTTATGAAGATTTTGAGGCTGGCAATCACAAACTGATCAGCTAAGTCTTATATTTTATATTTTTAATATTTTCTTTTTATTTAGTGTTCTTATTTCTGCTAAGATCACTGCCTACCTTTGAAAGACAAATTACGGTCAAAAATCAGATCTTTCTTTTCTTTTTTTCTTTATTTAACATAATATGGTTAGAAAACAGGAACATGGAGGGTTTTTTTTTTCTTGCTTTTATTTTTTTTAAACAGCAGCTATAGAGTATATTCTTTCCAAACTCGTTACTATTATCTATTGCATGCGGCCCATGTTTTTGTTTTATATTTTACAAGTTTTTTCATAGGTATTAAAAAATTTATAATTGCAAACCTTTAGGACCATTTGTATGGATTTAGGAATTTGTGAGTAGTTATATGTAAATCAATATGCGGCTAGGAAAAGTTAGTTTATACTTTTTTCTGTTAAAAATTTGCTATAATAAGAAATATTGAAATTATTATTTTCTATGTTTTAGATATCTTTGTGTAAAGTAGAAACTTGAATTTTTTACAGAGAAATTCTCGGTGCAAGTTTTTATATTTATAGCAAACCTTTGCACTAAAAAACCACTATTTTATTTATTTATTAACTTTTTCGGGGGGGGGGGGGCAATTATATTTTCTGAAACTGATAAAGATTTATCATAGATTTGGAAGGATTTGAAATTTTTAGAAAATTTGATCTCAAACACATAAATCTTATGATAAAATTTAATAAAATGTGTTATTTTATATTGCTTTAACTTTCTCCTTGATCTGTCCCTACTTAGGAAAAGTAATTTATTGGAGGCATTTTTTGTAATCGTTTCATTTCTTAGATGATTAATTTTACAATTAGTATAGAATATTATACATGCGATAGTGCAATCAGCATTCAATTTGTGTACTTCATGATTTTTGAATAAAAATAAATAAATAAAATCTTTTTCAATAGCAATCTTTTGATGCTGAATTCGCTCTCATTCATCACAATATGTGTGTTGTCAATCATATTCATGAAACAATTTGGAGTTTTAGCTTATAAATTTTGTGCGTAATGAGTTTTTTTATTTGTTTTGTTTGATGTTAAAAATAAATTTTACTTATTAAAAATAGTCTCGTGTGCTCAGAGTTAAAATTATAATTTATTTATATCTGTCTAATTCAAAAACATGAAGTACTGCAATTTCTAGTGATAGTTTTACAACCTAGACAAGGTAAGTTCTCTAAAAATACTGGTAGAAGAACTTTTTGAGAGGTTCTAACACTTATTCAAGATACATTTGGAGAAAACCACCCAAAACTCTAGACTGTTAGATTGATAGCCACGTGAGGAGAAAAAATCCCGAACCTACACAATTCTCTACGGTCGTTTGCCTATGGTCATCGTTTTATAAACTCGGCCATTGGTCGGAATGTTTTAATAGAAATGTAGAACTGTAAATACTGTACACTTACTTTAATGTATTCACTGCTTTTTCTTTTTAGCTTTTTCTGCTTTCTACTAGGTTCAAATTTTTATATATGGGCTCATGGTGTTATTAATTTTAACGAGAACTGCACTCTCGTTGCAAAAACTGCCCACAGGTGTAGATTTAAATGGCATCAATTCATGTAAAGTATCGTTATCAGCTGTTACAATAACTGTAAAGTATCGGTATGTGCTATTTCTAAAAATGAATTTATAGGTAAAGCATCAGTATCGGTTATCGGTGAAAATGTGGTTTCGGTCGATCTCTTCTACTAAGCTTAAGGCACTGAAACTGGAAGGGAGAAAAGAGTAATAACAATAGCTTTTATTTATTTTATTATACCTTTTTACTATAAAACATTCTTTTATTCCTATAATTTTCTCTGGTTTTACATTAGTGCATTATAAAAAATTGTATAACATTTATGATCCTGGGTGAATGAAATTTTACATATTTTTATTTTTATCATTGTCTACATCAATGGTTATTATTATTATTACTTATGAAAACAAATTGCATGTGTCACATTATTGTAGATGTTTTTTACACTAAAATTTAAAGTTTACTTCAAATAAGAACTTTTTTTGTGCAAGTTATTACCATAAGCTTATATAGTAGAAGCCCCAAATTCAAAGGCTCTAAAATATCTGCATTATTAATTCAGTGTAAACAATGAAATCTGTCCTGTCAGCAAGTTCAGAAAACTGCAGTGTAACTACGGAGTAAATCTTGAACAATTTCCACTTGAAGAAAGTGATATTTTAAAAATTGTGAACTATTGTGATAATATCGATAACCTTCAGATGATATACAGTGACATAATTGTGTTACAGTCACAAGATACATACCCTGACAATGACAACTCTGAGGGAAGATGCTCAAAAAGTTGATAAAATAACAGTTTATGAATTTGACACTGGGAGAAAAATATCCCTAGTTTTTAGAGCAGCAAAGCTGTCCTACATAACAGGAAACAGTGATAGTATATAATATGGGGGAAAAAATTAGAACAGTTCATTCATCTTAAGTCTTAAACTAATATTCAACAACTGTTTTAAAAGTTTTAATAATTTGTACCCAATCTCACAATTTTGTATGTAGTAGTATTTCTCTGTATTTTTGTACTATGATTCTAGTTATATGATTTGCTTCCCCTGTTTTTTATTGTATTTTTTTTTAATCTGGGAGGGGGGAACAGAATGATTTTCTTATTATGGCACAAAATAACGAAATAGCACAATATACACAAGCTCTTTAACCAAGCAGTGCCGATTTCAGGTCTTCTACTCTATTATACAGGGTGCTCAGTAATTCACCAAAAATTTGAATTGTTCAGTAAAAGAGTTTGAGAAGAGATAAAAGAAAAATGTTTATTTCATGTATAAGTACATTTACTCTGATTTAATGCAGAAGATTTTTGAAGTGCTTCCCATTACTTGCAACAAAATGACGAAGCCTAAGATCAAAGTTTCCAAAACTGAATGAATAGTTGGTAGTGTGATGGCCAAAATTTCAGCAGAAAATCAAAATCCTCTGTTCAATGGTCAAATTTGGCATTTTACTATTTCAAACTGCTTGCAAAGATGCGAACTTTTACTAAAAACTGCTTGCAACTTCATATCTGTCTAGTGCTGCATCACAGCACAAAATTAAAACTCATATTAATTCAAACTCGTATCGTAAATTGTAAACTGCCTAGTGTTGTGTCACAAAATGCTACATCAATATGATGTCCCAATAAAGAGTTACTGCAGTTTCAAATTTTCGGTTAATTATTGTGCACCATGTATTTTTATAATGTTATTAAATTATAATCAAAAAATGGGTTATTTTATTTATCACTTAAGAAAGATCTCTTACTGTAGTAGTTATTTTGAAAGGCATTTTACAAACACATTCATATATAAGAAATTATGTCTGATACTCAATATATCTGTAACCTTTTTTTAATTATTATTTCCTTGTATCAAATTTATATTTAGTGATGAATCATGCAAAGCATCTAACTATTAGTAAAATATTTAAAAGGTTAAAAACTCATTAAAAGCTGTCAGTAGCACTTTCAGTGGCGGCCACCACCTTCCTCAGCTCTGGTTTCAAAATGCCTTGCTCTCTTCCTCAGAATATCGTTCCATACCGGATCTATCTGCGCATGCGTCATGTCATTTACAGCGCCATCTGTGGTTATAATCTGCAAAGCTTCCATGTTTAGGGCATAATAGTTATTTTTGTAATTGGAGAGTTTTTGGCTATTATTAAAGTTGATTTCTATGGGGCGTTCTTGAGCTATTTTAGAGAGGGTGGTACTGGGTTTATTGAATTTAATATCATTGTGGTGTTCCTTTTTTCGGTCTTTAATTTTCTGCCGGCAGTTTCATCAGAGTCGATAGGGTCTTTATCAACTTTTTATAAAATAAACTTTACAGACAATAATTCAAATAAATCGGGCTGCTACATAGGTATGACTAAAAGGAAAATCAAAGACTAAAAAAAAGGAACACCACAATGATATTAAATTCAATAAACCCAGTACTGCCCTCTCTAAAATAGCCCAAGAACACCCCATAGAAATCAACTTTAATAATAGCCCAAAAACTCTCCAATTACAAAAGTAACTATTATGCCCTAAACATGAAAGCTTTGCAGATTATAACCACAGACGGCGCTGTAAATGACATGACGCATGCGCAGATAGATCCGGGAGGGAACGATGTTCTGAGGAAGAGAGCAAGGCATTTTGAAACCAGAGCTGAGGAAGGTGGTGGCCGCCACTGAAAGTGCTACTGACGGCTTTTAATGAGTTTTTAAACTTTTAAATATTTTAATTCTGTCCGTCCTTTTCTTTTAAATTATTAGTAAAATATTTAGTTATTTGTCTTTATAGTTTCTTAAAAAAATTCAGACTACCTTTAAACATTTTGTATGTAATTAAATATATCTTAATCTCTTTAAGATAAGACGGTAAAAGTGACAGTAAAAGTATTAGGGAAGTATTAGAGATTTGTGTTGGAAAGTTTTCATGTTTATAAATTATATGTGCTTTAAATTATGAAAATCCTGTAAAATATTCTCTGTAAAATACTATTTTAGGAAAGAAGAAATTATAATTAAGAATTACTATGAGACATATATTTTTTGCAATTTCATCAGCTCCAAAATGATGTATTTTAATGCAGTTTTATGATCTTCATTTGATAAGGCAGTTTATCTTGATCATTTGAAAAAAGAAGAAAAAATCTTTTATGTTTTGGAATGTTTTTTAATTGATATCTCTTTAATTTTCCAGTGTTGATGTGTACAGGTCCAAATCGAAGTTTGAAAAATTCTTCAGCTAAATTCAAGTGTCCTTATTGTCTGTATTCAACAGATATTCATACAAATCTTGAAGCGCACAAAAGAAGGCACACTGGAGAAAAACCTTTTGTCTGCCATGTTTGCTCAAAACCATTTGGAGATAAATCAAATTTTAACAAACATCTCCGACGTCATTTATTGAATTCAAACTCTTTTGACTGCTTTCAATAAAAATGCTGGAAACATAGAAATTAATAATTCTTAAGATCTACTGATGCATTTAATGTGATATCTTTATAAAGTTAATTTCATGCCTACCTAACATTTTATGTTGAATTCATTGTTTAAAGCACTTTTGTGTTCAATATTTCTTATTGAGTATTTGATAATTATATTTAAAAACACTGCCTCTAACTTCAACATATGTATAAATATGCGAAGTTAGCAAGCCTTTTCAATGACAAGCTTGACTTTTTCAATGTATTGCCGCTTTAAGCATTTGATCTGGAAAAAAAATTATTATATATTTTAATCTGGATCTGACATTAGCTGAATAAAAATTTTTAAATGTAACAAAAATAGTATACAGTGGAACTTCAATTTAACACTACCTGCTTTTAGTATTTTCCCACCTATAACGTCATTTTCTATTGGTCCCCAATATTTTCCTATGATTGAAATGTGAAAAAATCCTGTTTAGAACGTAACATTTCCTGCTTTTAATGTACCTTTTGGAATCAGATAGTTCATCTGTTTGTTTTCGAAGTAAAAATAAAACAACACAGTAATTATAATGTCACTAGTTTATTAAAACAAGAAAAGAAAAAACATCACATGTTCCACAGCATCAGTACAATCCTCAATCTTGAAGTGGAAGTGGCAGTAGACAAAAAATAAAATAAGTGTTGCCAAAGGTGGCAAAAAGGAAACATGCCAAAAATACCAGAATTAATGAGATATCGCTTAAACTCAACACTCCTTCCCGATAGAACGTCAATTATGGTTACAAAATCCAAAAAATTTGCGCACATAAAATTACAAACAATACACAGCAATAACACAAACACAAAAACAAAATAGATACTTCCTGTCAAAACCACTTATAAAAAAAATCTTAATGTTTATCAGTTTATAATGTCCATAAGATTCATGGTTTGCAAAGTCCAAGTTTCGTCACAAGGTTAACAAACATAGTACTTGTTAGGGGTTTTGTAAGAATGTCAGCTAACTGTTCAGCTGAAGAAACATATTCTAATTTCAAAACTCCTCTCTCAACCTTTTCCCTAATAGAATGGTATCAGATATCAATGTGTTTGGATCTTCTATGATGCTGTGGGTTTTGCACCAGCTTTATGGCACTTTGGTTGTCCATGAACAAAGACGGTGTATTATCATATCCAGTTAGCTCCTTAAATAGCAATTTCAGCCAAACAAGCTCATTAGCAGCTTCACTGGCGGCCACATACTCTGCTTCAGTTTGAAGAAATTGCAACAGAGTGTTGCAGTCGGGACCACCAGGTGATTGCAGCTCCAGAGTTTACTGAAACCATACCAGAAGTTGGACGTCTGGTTTTCTCCTCTCCGGCATGGTCAGCATCACTGAAGACAGCAAATTCTGCCTGTACTTGCTTCCTGTACAGAAGGCCAACACTACTAGTTCCATGAAGGTATCTATAAATTCTTTTGACATTTTTCCAGTCATCTTTTGTAGGGTTGGACAAGGCTCGGGATACTAGAGCTACAGCAAAAGATATATCTGTCCTGGTAGCAACTGCTAAATACTGCAGACAGCCAACTGCTTCTCTGTAAGGAACATTAACTGGCTCTTTATCTCCTTCCTGAACTTTAGCCACTTCACAGGGTGTTGAGACAGCTTTGGAATTCTCTAAGCCAAATCTCTGCAATATCTTTTCCGCATACAGACTTTGGCAAATAAAAATATCACCATTAGTCTTCTGATCAATTTGTACTCCTAAAAATGAACTGAGAGGTCCATCAGTGATTTTAAATTCTTGTTTCAGATCAGAAATTAGCTGTTCTATTTCTGAAACACTCGAACCTGCAACAAGTCCATCATCTACATATAAGGCGATAAACAATACAAAATTATCACTGCTTTTGATAAATAAACAAGGGTCAATGTCATGAGTGTTACAAATCATCAAAAATTAAAAGGTAAAATTTCGCTTACCTTTTTCTCAGATCGCCGCGGGTTCTAAAACTCTAGAGGAAAACTATTATCAAAATTAAATCGAAGTCCATTTCTGTAAAACATAACACAAATATTTAATCTCTACTAACACTTATACAAAACACAAACAACATTTAACGACGACTCACAAGAAACTACAACATCGAAGAGAGAAAAAACAGTAGGGGGGAAAATCAGTCACATGATGGCGTGATCCATGCTGAACCGAAACTTTCTGTGAGAGATAGGAAGGCGCCGGTGGTTCCTGACAATGAGACTGCTTAAACTACAATTTTTGTATTGCCTTAATGAACCGCCGGTTCCAGCACCGTGGAGACTGCTTCAGACCATAAAGTGAGCGAATCAGTTTGCATACACGACCAGAACCATCATCAAAACCTTCTGGTTGCTTCATCTATATTTCCTTGTCAAGAAAGCCATACAGGAAAGCTGTTTTCACGTCAAATTGATGCAAGGAGAGTTCTCGCAAAGCAGCAACACTAAACATGAGATATCGCTTAAACTCAACATCATCTGATGATCAAAATGGCAATGAGGAAAGATATATAATCCAAGCTGTGACAATAGTGAAAGCCTTCCTTTTAAATATTGGAGGGCAACAAAAAAATTTTTAGAAACTCATATATATTGAGAATGAAATGTGTGGTGCAAATAGTAAAAACAAAACACATAAAAAATAAGTAAATAACCAATATCTTTAAAACATGATTTAAAAAACTATCTCCATTATTGTAGGCGAATAAATTAAAGTTATGTAATCTAAGTTACATTTTAATCTGTATTTTACTGTAACAGGGTGTCTACCGGTTAGGAAAGTCAGGAAAGTCTAGAAAAAGCCTGAAAAATGCTAAATGATCAGGAAAATTCTCCGAAATTATAAATTTTCCTTCGTCTAAAAACATCTGGTCGTTTTTTTTTTTTTTTTTTTTTTAATATCTCTTTGGAGTTCAGAGAGTGAAAAATTCTGATAAAGATGATTTATGTTAAAATAGTATGAATTATTCAGTATATTTGTGGGGTATGTGGGACTCACACCTGTTTCACATTCTGTTGTGAGGTAGAAACAGAAGAGCCAAAAAGCTATCTGATATGACCAGTGATAAAATATAGACATTTTCACTAGTATTGCTCCTAATTTTGCAGATTTGAAGTGTAGTAGACTGAAAGATATATTTGAAATTCGATGTCTGCATTTAATATTGTCACTTAGATATATCACATAAGTACTGCCTGTAACACAAGCAGTATTGATCACTATTAGTGAAATCTCAACTAACTATGTATCTTGAACTTATCTCTTTCTATGTATTACTTGAAACTCATAGTAATTTTTTTCTATCTAACTTCAATACATGAATAATTGTATTACAGTTGAAAATTTATTTCATGTAAGTTGTAGAAAATTATTACACTATAAAAGGGGCTTATACTGTTGAGGGATTCTCCAAAGTGAACTAACTACATCTATGGTCAAGAAATATTTTCTGGAAGCTCCCTAAAGTCTGGAAAAAGTCAGAAAATTGACTTTCAGAAATTTAGTAGACACCTTGTGTAAGCATTTTATTTTTCTAGAACCCCAGTTTAGCATTTTTCTGCATATCCGTTATATAGCGTTTTCCATTTTTTTTTTTTTTATGGTCCCTTGAATGCTGTTAAATCGGGTTTTCACTGTCGTAATACAAGAAAATATAAAAACAATAATCTAATATTTGAAAATTATATGTATGCATGGTGTGCCAAAAACACTGATGTAGGCTTTTATTACTTAAATGGGGATCATAGACATATGTAAAAAAATATTATACGGTTATGTTAAAAAAAGTACAAAATTTAGGGTGTTGATTAAAATGTTTTCCAGAGATTAAATCTCAATAAATACAAAATTTAAATTTTTATATAGCTTCCATACAACAAAATTTCCTAGTTAGTAAAGTATGCCCTATACATCAATAGGTGATGCGCGAAATTTTGGCTTTTCATCTTAAAAAGGCTCAGAGACATGTTAAACAAAATTGGGAAGGGTTATACAGTACCAATAATAATAGGTAAAGCATTATCTATCCATGCAATCTTTTGTTTGTTTGTTTATAAAGCATGATCTTCTTATGTGATTTTTTTCTCCTTAAGAGCCATTGAAAAGTGTTTTAAGTCAACATATATTTATTTTCACATCTGTGAGCCAAGATGAAAGCCTGAAATTTTGTATATCACCTTATTAATGTATGTAACACATTTTAGTAATTAGAAAATTTCTTGTAGTGGGCCCATATAAAATTGTAAATGTTATATATATGTATTTAGATTTAATATATGGGAGGGGATTAATTGATGCCTAGAATTGTGTGTGTGTGTGTTTTACATAACTTTGTAATTTATTGTCTGTGTCTAGGATCAATATTTAAGGAATAAAAGCCTGATGTTTCAGGGTCTGTTCCAGTAGCGTATGTAAGATTTTTTTTTTTTGGAGGGGGCACAAGGTGTAGGAGGATATTTGTGCAGAGACGGTCCTAGGGTGGAGGGAACAAAGAGACTGCACCGAGCACCATTTCTGTGCGGTTGCCAAAATACCTTATTTTATAATATGCATATGTATGCTCGTGTATCCAAATATTGTTGAAATTTTTGTTTTAACCCCTTTGAAAACTTAAGTGCATGGAGGAGGGGGTACATTTTTGAATTTTGCACCACTTAGAAAAATAGCTACGTCTGCCACTAGTGCAAAGCCGGCATAAAATAAATATTTTACATATTAAAATACACACACACACAAAAAAGCTTGTGTTAGACCAAAATAAAGTAAAACACTTAGTCAAAAACATACGTACATTGCTCTACCATAAACCAAAACAGTGTTAAGTCATTATCTTAAATTACACACAGCATTATGTTTGGGACTCTTAGCAAAATATTACAAAGTGAAATTACCATATTTACCTGCATATACGTCGGTGCCGTGTATAAGTCGACCCCCCACTTTCTTGATTAAGAAATTTGAATTTTTTAAAATCCCACGTATAAGTTGACCTACCACTTTCCCGATCAAGAAACTTTAATTTTTTTTTAAATACTTTATTCAGAATCCTCTGTAAAAAATAGAAAGTACTAAATATACAATAATAAAGATAATAACATATAAAAGTAGTATACAGAGTTAAACTGATAATAATGAATAATAATACAGTAGAACCCCGATCTATCATTTTTCAAGGGGTGCGTAGTAAAAAACGATGCATGCGGGAAAACGACGAATGCGGGTTAAAGTCAAAATATGAAGAAAACAGTATTTATGAATACACACAATGTACACAGTATACCAAACATACCAAATTTGTTACCAAACTGTAAAAGAAACAAATAGAAGTTGTGTAGAAATTAAGTGATACTTATTTTTAAAAAATCAGTAATTTGACACTGGGTTTTCATTAATCATTTAATTAAACAAAGTTTTCAAGATTCACAATATATTTTTTGTCTTATATTCACAATATATTTTTATGTACATTCATGTTTGTATGTAAAAGTCATACAATTTCAAATACCGTTATTGTGTAGGATAAACTAGGCACTAGTGTTGGCCGAATCTCATCGGCATGAAGATTATTGTCAGCTTCTTCGCGATTATTTTTATCTTTTGCGTCACATTTCTTCCATTCTTAGGATACCGCACGTTGCTACTTCTAAATCAATGGAAATATAATCACTACATTTCACACCATACTCATCCCTGCTAGATGTAAGAACTCCTCACCCATACCATCATCAACCCAAGATATCATATCAGGAAGTAATTAGATTTGTAAGTCATATTGATCCACTTGATATTCAATTTCATTTCGGTCAGAAGAAACATTTTACAACGATGAATGCGGGAAAGAGAATTTTTGATGAACAATGCATGCGGGTTTTGTTAACATTATTTGAATACAGTTTGTGCAGGGACCATAGAAATAAAACGATCCATACGGTAAAACGATGAATGCGGGAACGATAGATCGGGGTTCCACTGTAATATGACATTACTGATAGTATGATATGGTAAAATACTAATATACAAAGTTAAACTGATTCAAGATCCGATTCAGTATCGGACTCATCAAACAATTTACAAAATTCCTTTGTCCTCATTGGCTTATCATGACGCACGTATTGGGTTAGGATCCCTTAGAAAGACCTCCACGGGAGGGCACCCTAACCTTCAGCCAGTGCCGGATTAAGACAGCGCGGGGCCCGTAGCGAATGTTACAAGGGGCTCCCTGTTCAGTGACGCACCCATATTTTTATTTATTTATTTTGAAGGGGAGGAGTTCACACTCACATTAAAATAGTAGAGATAAATTAAATGAGAAAATAAATAGTGCCAATTATATTATAATTTTTGTTTAGTGCTAATTAATTAGTTAATGGGATTACTAATGCTAATTAGATGTAAACAAAACTAAAAGGTCCCACGTGTTGTATTTGCAAGAATTACAAAGTTTTTCTTGGAGGAAGGGTTTATCCCAGCCCTTCCTCCATCTTGGGTGAGCTAATCTCTAGGTTTTGCGCAATAATAAAATAAAACACAACTTTAACAAATTTTCTTGATTCAAAATGAGCAAATTTGAGTTAACACTAGACAAATCCATTTCTCAAAGTAAATTGGCGCACGGAAAAAATGCCCGTCAAAATAAAGGTTTTTTTGGGGTGGGGGGTGGGGGACTAAATAGATAGTGAGACTGACGATGTTTAAAGTTATTTATACCTACAACTCAGTTTTTTTTTAATGATTGTTAATGTTCATGGATATAGTAAATTTGGAATTTCTAACACTTCCCACCTTTCCCATATGCAAACATATAAGTAAAGAAGTTTAAACACATAAAATAATAATTGTTTCTGTAAAATTTTTAGAACCTTCGAAAACAATATGTATTTTAAACTGTGCCTTTAAACACAATTTTTTCCTTGTAAAAGTACATGTTTCTAAAATTATTCCATTATTTGGACGGTCTTTACTAATAATAGGTTACATATTTTTAACTTCTGCTAATTTATTTCATGGGTTAATTCTTAAAAGATCGAACTGAGGATAGATAGATCTAGCACAATACCTCCGCTACTCAAAATACACTGCATGAACGGAAGGCATTTGAATTGCATATGCTTGTACAGGGGGACTGTTACTTCCACATACCGCTTGGAACACTTCTAAAGGTCATTTGGTTCGTGTTCTACAAGCATATGTGCATTACTTTTCAACTTATCCTCGTTAAAACAATATAAAATATTTTGTTTAAAAAAATCTTAATAAGAGGATTGTATCTTTTCTAAGTAGAATAATCTATATAATAAATAATGAAAAAAATCGGATAAAACATTCATTATCATATTACGTTCGAATGTTTTTGCAAGATATAATAATCTTAAATGTGATCAAGTAATTTGTGAGTTTCTTTGTGGATCAAGAGTATCTGAAAATTCTCTTAGTTTTCAGTTTGCCTGGGGTTATGGCTTCTCGGATACCCCAGCCGTCATGTCTTTGTGAGAAGATTCTCTCAGTTCTAATTATTTTATTTGAACAAACGTACTGGCATTTGTGCCCTTGACATGTGGTTTCAACCGGCCAAAATCAATTCTTTTATATTTAACGTGGTTAACTTCTGTGATTAATAAAATAATTTACTGTAATTGTAGATTCCCCAATTATAAAAAAATGACTTACATTCTATACATTATTATTGTTTCAAAAAATAATGCGCTTCTGTTTAAATATTGTAAAATGTAAAATAAATAATTAAATAAAAACAAAGTAAGCCAACTACCAAAAGCCTTCTAAGATGGCTTACACCCTACTCTGTACACCTTCGAATTTCGGAAAAGCCACCCGCCTTTACTCTAAAACAAAAGAACTTTGGGGCTGCCCAACATCCGATTAAAATACCATCCTCATATTTACTGCAAAACAAAATAGGTTTATGTCCAATATTTAAATAAAAATGATTGTTTCGTGGGGGAATATCTTTATTATGGGGCGTGTTTTTCCTACAATCCTAATCCTATGGATCTCAGCTCTCGGGGAAATGCAGAAGGTCAACTCGCTTTCCACAGAACATCTTCAGTAATAGCCACAAATATTTCCGTTCTATTGAGTCATTTTGAAAAGTTTGATTACAACTTCATTAAAAAATTAATTCAACTTGTTACTGAAAAGTCCCTGAAATGATCGGGACAGGTAGGCTACAGCCAGTGGCGCAGCCAGAAATTTTTCATGGGGAGGTTAAGACTACTGCAACTCACATATATGCATACATGTGTGTGATAAGGGAGTAAGAACATACATTTTGTATGGCAAAAAATTCCTCATGGGGGGGGGGTTATGACCCCCCTAACCCCCCCCCTCCCTTGGCTACACCCCTGGCTGCAGCCTAATTAATAATCCGGCCCACTGACGGATTAATACAATTTTGTGGGTGGAGGCTTGAATGGAAGATTCACATACATATCCATTTTATGGAAGTAAGTTGGGATTGTTTATATTAATTTCATTTTTCTCGTGAGGGACGGTCGCCTCCTTCGACCCCCTCCCTTTAATCCGTCCTTGATCCCACCCTGAGTCTGTTCTTTTGTTTTAGCACTTAGTTTTCTTTCAATATTTTGTTTATTTCTGGATTCATTCTTCAAATAAAGACAAACATGTAACATTATTGGTAAGGAATACATTTTCTAAAGGTCATAGGTGGGTGGTGCAAGGATCTGGATACCCCTCTCCTCCGTCCGAGTTTTGCTTTTAGACAACAAAAAGATAATGATACAGCCTTTCTTTCTGTCTTTCTTTTATTTAAAATTCTGCCATTCTCACCCTTTGGTCACTCCCTGAAATTGTTTTCTGAGTACTGTATTTTTGTTCCACAGTATTGTTAAATATACCCTTGTGTGTGCCCTTATTGCTGACTTTAGAATACTCATTCAGTTTTGCCTACTTAATGAGTTGACTAAATAATGCAGGCATGCAACAGCTACATTAAATTATATGCATGGTGGTCTAAAAGAAACTTCCTCTGTATGTGATTCCCTAGTTGCCGAACTGTTCAACCTATCGAAATAAAAGTTTAGATATAGTTATTTGAATGTATGGGGTCCAGATTGTGATGATTTAAAACAATAAACCTCTTACAGTTACAGCTACAGTGACAAAATTTCGAAATTTTCGAACAGCAACACCCACTTTTTCGTGTGCAAATTGATCGGAACATGGAAAAACCTTAAATGGCGTTAGAATGAGACACGTATGATGTAAATTGGAGGCGTAAAACATTTGCAAAGAAGAGCATCGTAAAGAACCAATGATAACAAAAGAGAGGAGAGGGGAAAAGACTTTTAACAAAAGGACAAAAAGCCTAATAACTTCTACAAATGGTGTAGAAGTTATTAGGTTTTTTGTACTTGGCATTGTAATCTTTTTGCAGTAATGACGAAAAAAGTTTTATCTTGAAATCAGGGTTCAGCGCAACTATACAGGGTGAATCTAAACTCTTGGGCAAAACTTTAAGGGGTGATAGGGCACATAATAAGGAATCACATAGCAATGTGGGGTCGACAACGTCGTCTTCGTATAGCTGTTAATAATTACTTCGGAAAAAAGTGCTGCAAAAACAGCGCGCTTCCGACCATTGTTTCACCAGAAACTAATGTATTTTTCTCCGAAAACAGAAGACTAAAATGGATAGCTTAAAAAGTTTATTTTATTTCATCTATGAAAATTTCGGAGAAGAGCCTATTGGTTATGAAACTTGGTTAAGAAATTACATGGACACTTCAATGCTTTTCCAAAAGTGATTATTGCCGGGTAAGTTGAAACAGTGTTTTTCACCCCAGATTGCTATGTGATTACGATTCCTCATTGTGTGTCCTATCACCCCTTAAAGTTTTGCCCGAGAGTTTAGATTCACCCTGTATAGCAGGGTGATACGCTTTAAAGAATAACTTCTCATAGAGCACAATGCATTGGGAATATTTTAAATGCTCCTGTAGGAAAACTATAAATGCTACATAGATCATTTACAATAGGGCACATGGTACTGTAGATAAGAATAACATGTAAATTTCGTAGAAATCAATTCATATTTACGCGAGTTAGATCAAGGGCGGACAGACAGACAAACCAAAATCTTAAACACTTTTCTACCTTGTTGGAAAGTGTTGAAAAAGCTAGATCTGGGGGGGGGGGAGAGAGAACGAAAACTTTCAAGGTAAAGGCGCGGGGCTCGTAGCATTTGCTACTTCTGCTATATTGTTAATCTGGCACTGCCTTCAGCCGAGAGCCCATGTGTAGCTAATTGTCCATAATCCAATAACAACAACAACATGATACACGTTTTGAATCTTTGCATTGCTACATTCTTCCTGGTATGGAAATCAACCTTAAATGATGTCATTGTGTTATGTAATGCGGGAAGAGAAATTTGTCTTTAAAAGGGCATTTTTGACTTTTGATTAAAAAAAGAAATTAAAAATTAAGGACCCTCTTATAAGTCAATCCCCCAACTTTAAAGCCTCTTTTTTGTCCAAAATTTCTCGACTTATACACGGGTAAATACGGTACATGCACAGTTGACTTAATGACAGTGCCAGATTAACTATCGGGGTTGGAGCAAGGATCTTGATCAGAGAGTGTACCAGATTATTTGTGTAATATTTTATTTATGACAGAGTTTGAAATAAGAGCTTCTTTATTATATACATACTTATCACACTTCACACAAACTAAGAAGATTTTAAGAAAGAAAGGGTAAGAGTATTTTTTGTACACTATCTCAAAAGAACTCTAAAATTCCCATCATTGTGCTAAGGTTCTTGGAAGACTCAACCAAAATCTTCATGATCACGTAGTGGTATTTGTTGTCTTCCACACAATATCAAGGTTTCTATAATTGAGATTAGTTTTTTTCTGTTGTTCAAAGCATCTTCTTTTCTTTTATTGTCAAGTTGAAGAATAAGCAAATCTGTGTTCTGGTCAACAATGCCAGAAATATTCTTGGCTCTTAAAGCGGTGCATTTATGATAATGTATTAATTCATGGGATCTGAGAATTTTCAAAGCATCTTTTAAATTTTGACAAGAATCACCACAAGCCCATCAAGAAATTGGAGTCTTACCTTTACCAGCAACGAAATTTGGAGGAAGCAAAATGCAATACTTGCATTAAGCGTCGTTGTCAGTTTTTGAAAAGGCTAGCCGAAAAATTTTTTGGAGTCATGATATCTGAAATTTGCTTTTTAGATCCAAGTTTTTATTTAGGAAAAGGGTAATTTTCAGAAGGACTCCCAAGTATTTTGTAATGCTTGTCTCCCTCAGAGTCGGACGTGGATTTCATTGTGGGAGTAGCAAAGAGCGAATTATCATTGCCAAAATCTCAGAAATTTTTGTTGTGTAGTTTTCGGGCACTCCAAATGTCGTTGTTTCAACAAGAGACTTGCATTCACTTCACTTTCATTGTCTTTCAATATCGAACAGGCAGGGGTGTCACAAACACTGATGAATTTTTAATCGGTCTTACTAATTTTTCAGATTTAGGCAGAGTATTCTCAGTATTCGTACTGTTTTCATTTTATTCTGTTTTAAATTAACTTACAACAAAAAAGCTTTTCAGAGTTTTAAATTTTTTCATTTTTCAAATAATTACAAACGAAATACAATTATTACTGCTATATATTCAACCGAAAGTTGGCAATACAAAAGTAAACTTCACAGATCCAGTAATGCAACTGTTCATCAATTCTTATCTCTACTAATACTGATCTTACCCAATGTCGGCTACACTGAAAAAAAAAGAACAATGTAGAATCCCACATCTTTTTCAATGAATGAGGCTAGAATCAGGGGTCCAGGTATTTCTCCTAGCCTGTGGGGGGCAGCATGTATTTGATGCATAGAATATCCAGCAATTTCAAGAAAACATCATTTTCAACTTCGAATAACTCTTCATTTCCGATGCTACATCAAGAAAACGAGATTAAAACATCTGGAAGTAATTTGCACCCCAAGGAAAATCCGGGAATCAATATAGACCATCCTGAGAAATTCGAGGCTATCCTATTGTTCGAAAGAAGGGGGAATCCTGAAGACAAGACCGTGCACAATAGTGCATTTTTCAGCAAATAGGGTTTAAAAAAAAAAAAAACATCTTGCTTCTGCTGCGATTTTTGCCAGACCAAATTCTCAATCCCAGCTCGCCCAGATGAAAAAGTTAAACAGAGAGAATTAGTCATGTTTCAAGAACTGGCCTTAAAAAACTAGAAATGGGCCATTCGTTCAACTAATATGCATATAAAATTAACTTGAACACCTTTTAAAATGAAATATTTGATGATCAAGCAAAAACCCACTTTTATTTCAAAGATAATCCTTTTCAGTCTGAAAATTTTTGGAGGGGGGAGGGGGTCGAGCCCCCTGTGCCCACCCCCTGCATACGCCATTGGTCTGAGCACAAATTACAAAACAAAACAATGATTGCATAAGTACATAATACTTTTGTTATTGGTGTTTTGTTATACGGTTTAGCCCTTTACTAACTTTCTTTAAACATACTTCTTTTGATTTGTATAATGAAAGACTGAAATTTTGTACATCATTTTAATACAGTAGAACCTCGATCTATCCTTTTTCAAGGGGTGCATAGAAAAAAATGATGCATGCGGGTTAAAGTCAAAATACGAAGAAAATAATGTTTATGAACGCACACGATGCATACAGTTTACCAAAAATACTAAATTTGTAACCAAACTGAAAAAGAAACAAATTGGGGTTGTACAAAATTAAGTGATATTTATTTCTAAAAAATCACTAATTTTACGCTGGGTTTTTCCTTAATTTGTTTAATTAAACGAAAATTTTAAAGATTACAATATTTTTCTTGCCTTTTCCGTGTTTTTATGTTTGTACATAAAAGTTCCTACAATTTCAAATACTGTAATTGCATCCAATAAACTTGGCACTAGTGTAGGCTCAGTCTCATCGGCATGAACATTATTCTCCGCTTCTTCGCCATTACTTTTATTTTTTGCATCACCACACATTTCTTCCATTCTTAAGATACATCGCTACGTCTATACTAAATTAAATATAATCACTAAAATTTCACACCACATGCCCTGCTTCATGTAACAACTCTTCATCTACACCATCATCAACCCAATAAATCATACCAGAAAATATTTAAGTTTGTATGCCATAAGGATCCATCTGAATTTCGATTTCCCTTCGGTCAGGAGAAATATTTTACAACGATGAAAGCGGGAAAAGGATTTTTTGACGAACGATGAATGCGGGTTTCTTTGACGTTATTTAAATACAACTTGTGCAGGGACCATAGAAATAAAACGATCAATACGGGAAAACGATGAATGCGGGAACGATAGATCGGGGTTCCACTGTATAAGCGCTACATTTTACTGATTTGAATCTTCTTTTTTTTCTTTTTTGTATTCAATCTCCTGAAAAAATATTTTATTCAACACTTGTAAAATTCTGTAACCTTTTTTACATAACTTTGTAATTTATTGATATATATGTTTATGATCAGTATTTAAGGAATAGATGTCTAGATCATTATTTTTGGAACACCCTGTATGTGTGTGTACTAAATTTTTCATTAAAATATGTTTTTTTATGTTTCCACTCTGTACTCATTATCTTGGAAATAAAATGATGTTGACCGTTAAAATGTTTATTGGTGTTTTTAGTTTAAATGCTGCAAACTTCTGTTTACTGTCAGTTGTTATTTTGAAATATGCTAGCACTTCAGATCACTTATTATAATTATTTACAAATAATTTACATTATTATTACAATTATTTACAAATATTGTTTTACTTATTTTTTTATTATGCTTCCTAACAGGTCATAATTCACAAAAGCTGTTATTTTATCCCTGTGATCACTATATTCTGTTAAACATTCTAAAATATATAATCAGTTTCAAATTTCAGTAACTTAAAATGTATTTTAAGTCGGTTTTAGAGTGTTAATGGACTTTGAACACGTCAAACTATACACCAACTTTTAACTTCCCCTATTTCTGTTTCTACACATATTTCATAACATTTTAAAATGTGTGCGGCTTATAGTTTAATTAATGTTTTTTTGCTTAATTTCTAGCTACAATGCTTGGAAGTTCTAATCATTATTTTCAAAAGTTGGTTGAAAAATACAAATGTCCTTGGTGTCCATACGCAACAAATAACTCCGATAACTTTCAGATTCATAAACTAAAACATGCTGGAAAGGAACTTTTTATGTGTAGCATCTGTTCCAAAATGTTTACCTTTAATCATAATCTGAATCTCATTTATGTACCCATACTGGGGAATGCCCATATGGTTGCTTGTATTGTCGAAAGACATTTTTACCCATAAAAAATCTTTAGATGTTCACAAATGTGTTTAAAAAAAACAAACTTATAGTCAATGATTGATTGTGATTTTTTTCTTTTAATTAATTTAATTGTTTGAATGCACATTAAAATCTCTAGTATACACAATACATTTGCTATAATTTATTTTCTGTGTGTACTAGAAGTCATTCAAAAAGTGCCTGTATCACAAACTATTAGAAGTAAAAATTTATTAATAGCATGCTCTGTTTTGTGATTTAATATCAAGAAATGAATGTTTTAATACATGTTTAATGAATACCTTACTCTTATAACTAAGTATTTACTGAATTACTGAATATGCACTTTAATTTTTTTTTTATTATTATTATTTAGTCTCATATGATGTATGTTTTGGGGATTTATTTCCCCTCATCTTAATTTCCTCTTTATATAACCTTACCTTTGGGAGGCAAAAGGATGCCCTGGGTGGAAAGTGTTGAAGGAAACGGAAAATCAAGGATGACAGTAAAAAGCAGATATGTGTTCTTTTATCTTGAGCCCTATTTTACTAATACTGATTCTTTTAAGTTGAAAATAATGCAATTTGACTTTTGATGAGAGGTTTAAATGCCAGATTTTATGTATATATATCTGTAAAACCCATATAAAATAAGTATTTACTCCAGAATTTTTTGAAATCTCCAACGTTCTATAACTTAGTTTGCTTTTCGAATGCTATATTTTTTTTCTGCTTTTTGATTATTTATAACATATAACAATGTACTTATATCTTTTGTTAAGTTTCATAAAATGAATCAAAGGTGATTGATTAAATGACATTTTGTTAATATTTTTTGTTATAAATTAAATAATAAATACTAATTTGAATTTTTAAATTTTTATAGGCAATCTTTTGGACCTTAATAACCACACGGTGTTGCCAGATGCAATGATCTTCAACAGTAACATAATATTAAAAATGCAAGACTTATTGGTTTATCAGTTCATTGTTTAAATATCTCTACTTCTTTTGCACTTTCTCTTTCTATATTTGTTTTATTTTGTCTTTCTCCTGATATGCAAATAAATATTATGTGGACCTAAAAATATTCCATTTAATGAGCTCTGTTTTTTTTTTTTTACGTGGAGGGAAAAGAAATTTAATTTTAAGATTTAAAATTTTTTTTTTAATCCCATGTATGTTTTAAATTGAATGGACAAATTTTTGTTGACAGGTTTGAATCTTTTTGAGCCATTTAAGTTGGTGTCACTCTTTTTCTTGCAGTTTTAATTGTTATATTTTCTGTTAAGTTCACTACTATGTGTCCTTTTTAATATAGAATATATTAATAATGTATTTTTCTTTTTCAGGAATTTTGACAAGAAATTATAATCAAGATTCACTAGTTGCAACTGTACGATATCAGTGTTCTTATTGTTCATACTCAACAAAGTACACAACCAATTTTAATGCCCATAAAAGAATACATACTGGAGAAAAACCATACAGTTGTAACATATGTTGGAAATCCTTTACACAGAAAGCAAACCTTCTCACGCATCATCGATGCCACACTGGGGAAAGACCTTTCTCTTGCATGAATTGTAAAAAAAGTTTTACTCAGAAAATATCCCTACAAAAACATGTTTGTTCAAAAATATTTTATTAACTTTGTACTTACCTTATAGATTCAGATGAAAAAAAATATTGTTAAATTTGTCATTAGTCTTAAATTTGTTTTAAATTTGTCTTAATTTTGTTTTTATTTTTATACATTATTATTAAACATTACATTATTTTATACATTATTATTAAAAATTAGTCTGAAATTTGTTTTTATTTTTATACAGAATAAAAGGCAACTCAAGACACCAGGGTTTTTTGTAGGAAGTAGCGATAAATGTCTTCTTAGAGATCTTTTTTTTTTTTTTTTTTTTTTTGGGGGGGGGGGGGGGGGGGGAACTACAGCAAAATAAAAGTAAAAATAAATTGTATGTAATAGCCTAGCAGTTGATACAGGATGACTATATCACCTTCATCATGGTTATAGTCTTAGATAATTTTTGAATTACTAGACAGTGCTCTTACTGTTATTGTTTTAAGTGGAGCATCTTATTTTTTAATCTAATATGAGCATTTTACCGTAAGTATTTTTCAAAATTGCAGCATATAGTTACACTGATCACTGACTGGAACTTTCTGGTTTGTACCACTACAAAACAAAACTTTTACTGACATTATTTTTAAAAAATGAAAAAGTTATCCTAAAAAACCATAATAAAATCCATGCCATTGGTGATATCAGCTTGAAATTGTTCATAACTGTGTAAAAAAATATCTGTGCTACTTTAAAATTTGAAAAATCTGCCTGTTACCTTATTTTTATCAGGTATTCCCTCCCCCCCCATTTTTAACTCTAGGAAATTATCCCATTAGGGGTAAAACAAAGTTAAAAGCTGTCCCTGGAATATTAACACCCTTAGTGAGCACTGAGGGGACTTTCAGTACCATGAATTCGGCATGCATGTGTACGGTGGTCTTCAGTGATATATCTGAATCAGATCTACAACCTTCTGGCTACTAGTGCATTGCCTTTAGCACTGGGCTACTATGACCTCTAATTCTGTGTTTGAATAATTTATGTGCTTCTGTTGGATAATCTTCCCTTTATGAATGGTATAATCTTTGTATGACCTAATATTTAGTGTTAATTCTGTAGATATATATGTATATACATAATTTTAAAATCTGTTTTTTAAAAATACGTTACCAAGTTTTGTCTGTTGTTTTACTAATAAGACCAGTGCAAAAAATAAATTGTCATCCAATGTAATCTTAAAATAGAGTTCGAAAAAAAGAACCATGCATTAAATCATGTAAAAAAAAACATGTTTTCAAAATTAGAAGAGGAATCTCTTCTAATTTTGCAAACATTATTGGTTGTTTACATGCAGATCTAATATTGTGTTTTGAGACACTTTTATAGCTTCCAGCCCTGATGATATAATAAGTTAAATCATTGATGCTTAAATAAGTACTTCTGAGTTGGAGGCTATTAGAAATATATTTTTATTGATTTTTATAGGCAGTCAGTGTTGTAGTGCTTAAGCATATCATAATAATATGTCATATTGATAACTTAAAAGGCCTTGAGCTCCATTTTGTATCATTATATCAGTACATTTTTGAGTGTAATTAATATATTTCATACATAGAGCAAACTGCATTTCTAAATGAACTTTTCTAACAAAAGTCATTACATTTTTAAAGATTTTTAGGCATGTCAATCTCAAATAGATGTTACCCCCCTTAAAAAAAAAGAAAAGAAGAAGAAGATATAAACAATACACTGCAATAATACAAACACAAAAACAAAATAGATACTTCCTGGCGAAACCACCTATAAAAAAAAATAGTCTTAGTGTTTTTCAGTTCATAATGTCCATAAGTATTCATGGTTTGCACAGTCCAAGTTTCTTCACAAGGTTAACAAACGAAGTACTTGTTAGGGGTTTTGTAAGAATGTCGGCTAACTGTTCAGCTGAAGAAACATATTCCAATTTCAAAATTACTCTCTCAACCTTTTACCTAATAGAATGGTATCGGATATCAATGTGTTTGGATCTTCTATGATGCTGTGGGTTTTGCGCCAGCTTTATGGCACTTTGGTTGTCCATGAACAAAGACGGTGTATTATCATATCCAGTTAGCTCCTTAAATAGCAATTTGAGCCAAACAAGCTCATTAGCAGCTTCACTGGCGGCCACATACTCTGCTTCAGTTGAAGAAATTGCCACAGAGTGTTGCAGTCGGGACCACCAGGTGATTGCAGCTCCAGAGTTAACTGAAACCATACCAGAAGTTGAACCTCTGGTTTTCTCCTCTCCGGCATGGTCCACATCACTGAAGACAGCAAATTCTTCCTGTACAGAAGTCCAACACTACTAGTGCCACGAAGGTATCTATAAATTCTTTTGACATTTTTCCAGTCATCTTTTGTAGGATTGGACAAGGCTTGGGATACTAGAGCTACAGCAAACGCTATATCTGGCCTGGTAGCAACTGCTAAATACTGCAGACAGCCAACTGCTTCTCTGTAAGGAACATTAACTGGCTCTTTATCTCCTTCCTGAACTTTAGCCACTTCACAGGGTGTTGAGACAGCTTTGGAATTCTCTAAGCCGAATCACTGCAATATCTTCTCCGCATACAGACTTTGGCAAATAAAAATATCACCATTAGTCTTCTGATTAATTTGTACTCCTAAAAAAGAACTGAGAGGTCCATCAGTGATTTTAAATTCTTGTTTCAGATCAGAAATTAGCTGTTCTATTTCTGAAATACTTGAACCTGCAACAAGTCCATCATCTACATATAAGGTGATAAACAATACAGAATTATCACTGCTTTTGATAAATAAACAAGGGTCAGCATGAGACTGCTTAAACTGCAATTTTTGTGTTGCCTTAATGAACCGCCGGTTCCAACACCGTGGAGATTGCTTCAGACCATAAAGTGAGCGAATCAATTTGCACACACGACCAGACCCATCATCAAAACCTTCTTGTTGCTTCATGTATATTTCCTTGTCAAGAAAGCCATACAGGAAAGCTGTTTTCACGTCAAACTGATGCAAGTAGAGTTCTCGCGAAGCAGCAACACTAAGAACAGTGTGCAAGGTGTCAAATCTGGCAACTGGTGCAAAAATTTCATCATAATCGTAGCCAGCTTTCTGGGAAAAACCTCTGGCCACAAGTCGAGCTTTTGCTTTCGAAGGTAGCCCTTTTTCATCGGTCTTGATACGATACACCCATTTGTTATCAAGTAGTTGATGATTTTTCGGAAGTTCTGTAAGCTTCCACGTTTCATTTTCTTCATGAGACTGCATCTCTTCAATCATGGCTTGTTTCCACAGCTCTGCTTCTGGTGACTTCATAGCATCTTTATAACAAGCAGGCGTCTCAATTCCAGTTAAAGTATTTATGAAAAGCACATAATTTTCGGAAAGAAATTGTGGCTTTCTTCGGTCTCTTTCAGGATAGCGCCTGCTGTCTGATTCTTCTTCATTTTTCTCGTCTTCACTTACTTTGGGACTTTCATTTTCTTTTTCTGAAAAAACATCACTGCAAGTGATTTCCACTGTCCAGGGCTCATAAGGGGATTCATCACAGAAAACAACATTGCAGCTTCTTTCGACTTTGTTTCTGGAAGGTATAAATACTCTATATTCATCATGAGCTTCATAACCAACGAACAGTCCCTCAACAGACTTCTTGTCCCATTTTTGGCGCCTTTGTTTGGGTTCATATACATAACATCTTGTACCAAATATTCTTAAGCGCTTTATATTGAAATTTTCAGACTTTCCATACCATAATTCAAATGGTGTCTTATCGTCTACTGGAGTAGGACCTGTGTGATTCAATACATAAGTAGATGTATTACATGCTTCAGCCCATAACTTCTTCGATAATCCTTTTTGGTGAACCATGGCCCGTGCAGCTTCCACAATCGTACGATTCTCTCTTTCAGCTCCTCCGTTGGTCCAGCCACATCAGCATTAATTTGTTCTGCTGGTTTTGTTGGTCTAACTGGTCTAGTCTTGGAAGATTTTCTGTGGGCTTTTCCATACATACACCCAACACAAAATTCCGAGCCTTCTTTTGATAAAGAAATTCCTTGTTGTTGCAGAAACTTCATACAGTGTTTCTTATTTTGATGTGCCATTCTTTCATGCATCACTTGAAGTGTGTCACTTGTACTTGAAATAAGCACAGTAGCAGGTTTTCTAGGATTTATGGCAAACATTTTCATAAAAAACAAACCATTTTCTGATCTTTGGCACTTTGCAATAGTTTGGCAGCCATTTTTCACATAGCACAATTGATTTTTGAATTCAACAGAAAGCCCTTTACTTAATGCATGAGAGACAGAAAATAACTGATATTTTAAATCAGGTACATACCATACATCAGTTAGATAATGCTCCTGCCATTTACCAGAAACTTGGGTTTTCACAGCAATTTGACCACAGCCATAAGCAACCAATGTTTGACCTCCTGCTGCATTAACGACTTCTGGAACGGCAAATCTTTTGAAGCTTTTAAATACAGTATTATCAAATGTCATATGCTGAGATGCTCCAGAATCAGCAATCCAACTTTTATCATCTTGAAAACCAGTACATGGCATTGCCACACCATAGGAGGAAGAATTCTTTTGTTTATTTTCAGAACAGTTCATTCGCTTATGACCGACTTTTCCGCAATTAAAACAGGTAATATTTTTAGCTGCATTTGAATGTTTGTTTACACTATTCCATTTCTTCCCTTTATTCTTATACATTTTGACATTTCTACCCCTGGCGCGATCTTTTTCCGAATTCGGCAACGACTCTTGCCGTCTGGATCTTTCTATTTGTAAAGCTGTACTGCTTTCATTCTGCTGGTGAGCTATTTGTTGCTCAAAGGCACACAATCTCTCAGTCAAAAGTTGAATTGAGCGCTCTTTCAGTGGAATTCCTTCCCACAATGTCTTAAATGCTATGTATTCTTGAGGCAGCATCGAAATTATTCTAAATAATAACATTGCTTCTGGAACAACACAATTTAAGATACGTTGCAGTTCGTCGTTAGCTACACTAAAAATATTTTGACTGCGACTGATAAAAGATGCAATATTCTCACCTTGTTTCCATTCGAGATGAAAGAAATCAGTCCACAAGCGATCAAGTCTATGTGTCGACGATTTATCATAAATGGCGACCAGTTTTTCGTAAGCCTCTTTAGCCGTCGAACATGTTTTAATATAATCGAAGTTACTATCATCCAGAGCTTGCGAGATGAACAATAACGCTTTTTAATCAAACATTTCAAAGCTATGTTTAGCTTTTTCTAAAGCGGCAGCATCCGCGTATCCGTCACTCATTTCCGGGAATTTCTTATCACCCGTCACATAGCCTGATAATTCTTGCGTTTTTAACAGCAGTAATAGTGACATCTTCCACAGAGTCCAATCTTTCGCCGATTCCAATTTTTCCATTGTGAATTTTAAGTCTACAGGTGCCATTTTTATTTTCTTCTTTGCCAACACCAGAAAGAATAGAATATGGCTCGCTTTCACTTCACGTACTTCACAAATAAAAGTCCGTTTTCACAAATAATAAATACGGCACTTACGCAGTTGAATCGTTGCCTGGGCCCATAACCTGTTTGTTTTCGAGGTAAAAATAAAACAACACAGTAATTATAATGTCACTAGTTTATTAAAAAAAGAAAAGAAAAAACATCACATGTTCCACAGCATCAGTACGATCGTCAATCTTGAAGTGGCAGTAGACAAAAAATAAAATAAGTGTTGCCAAAGGTGGCAAAAGGGAAAACATACCAAGAATACCAGAATTGACGAGATATCGCTCAAACTCAACACTAAATGAACTTTTCTAACAAAAGTCATTACATTTTTAAAGATTTTTAGGCATGTCAATCTCAAATAGATGTTACCCCCCTTAAAAAAAAAGAAAAGAAAAGAAAAGAGATTGTATGTGTATTTTTAGAGTCTTGTAACTCCTTAGATTATTTAATCAGCCTTGCCCTGAAACATTGTCTTATCCCTTAAAATATACAGTTCTTTTCAGTTGCATGAATTAAAAGTCGGCATAAACTAATGCATTAACTTTTTATAAAGGATGAACAATTCCTCTTGTTCTCTTGGTACATATTTCGAAGAGTATAGATAGATTTTATTTTTATTATAAGTTTTTTAATATGAATGGAAGTAGTGACAGAGCATATTTTGCTTAACAAAAGCAAAAATGCACTGGAAAAAGAGAATATTAATGCAGTTCATGGAAATTGGCCAATCTGCATAATCAGTGTCAAAAATAAATCCAGTTTTCCAGCATTCTAGAAATGTGTATGTGTATGTTCAACTTGATCCCTCAATATATGTTAATCAAAGACATGTCCTCTGGGCTTGGTGTGAAGTCTAGTGAATATCAAATTTCACATAAGTATTGGCCTAACACACTAGATTCAACACATTTAATCAGTCCAGTACGAAAAAATAAGATATTTGCAGTGAAAAATTCTGTTTCAATGAGTTTCGTTTCATTACTGGAATGAGATAGCTCACCTTTCGAACCCAGTATGCACCATAACATATTGTATATATTTTTCAGTCAGAAAGATGAAAAAATTAACACTAATAATCTAATTCTTTCATGTGTAAGTGCAGCATTTCAGCACTAAATAAAACAGTAAACTAATGTATTATACAGAACAAATGTATATGTATAATGATATTTACAATAAAATAAATTATTTCAATTTCAGATTATTTAACATATTAATTTTAATAGCTGTCTACATAAGTCCATTTTAACAATATCTTGCTATAACATTTGAATAGAATTAGTAACCTTGTGTGAATTTCATTTATTTATTTTGAAATATGACTAACCTTCTAAAATTGTCTATAATATTAACAGAACGTTTGGGAACGTTTAATTAAACTAGATGCATACTATAAAAATTGACTGTGATTCATAGCTTTTATTTAGCTACAGAGGAAATAATAATAGCACCTCATGTTTTTAGTTAATGCACTTAAATGTTTTTCATGGATATAATATCTGTGAGCTCCACTATTTGTTGCTTAATACATATGATAGTGCTAATTACTGAAAAGTTCTTACATAGCTTTATAATTCAGATACATACTGTTATTTAATAGTACCTATATTATCTAGGCTAATTTTTTAATTTATCGTTTTAATTATAGTATGATTTTTATTACATTAGTTTAGATTGATAGCCAGATTTATTGATTTATTTATTTATATATATGTGTGTGTTTATTTATTTTATTTTAATTTAGTTTGTGACTATGTGCACAATAAATGGTGCCAGAATAGGATTATATTCAGATTTTTCAAAATTCTATGTGGTATAGTGATAGCTTTTTTAGAGAACTGTTGGCTGAAGATTTTGGATAAGAAATCAGTCATTAAAATAAAATGCACTTTAATATTGTTAATTTATTTTAAATAAAATATGTATTAGAATTGTAAGTGGTGTGTGTTATTTCATAGATAATGGTTTCTAAGTTGTATATATTAATGTGTGTATTGCTATAGCAGCAAGCTCTGGAACATTGTCTTAAATGCATTTCTATGTTTGTACATGTATATTTACATATTATATTCATTTTACTCTACTTTTAGTGTTTAGTAAAAGTATACTGCAGTCTTTTTGATATTCTAAAATATTTTTATCAGGGTAAATTAAGAAAAAATAGCTGACCCTTTCTTTGTAGATAAATACTTAATTTGATCCATAATTATTTATTTATTTATGGCATGCCACATTCATGCAGATATTCTTACATTATTTGCTGAAAATCTATATATATAAAAGAGAAGAGTTTGTTTGTTCGCTATACACGTCCAGACATTTTGACGGATCTGGACCAAATTTGGCATGCTGACTAAATAGGACAAGAGAAAGCTAATGCCGTAAAAATGAAATTAATCGGATTAATAGTTTTTGAGTTATTTTATGTTTTGTAAGGTTTTTGGCCATTTTTCTCGCATTTTACGTTATCGCGAGCTAAATTTCTGTCCAAATACTATATTTTTTATATCATCGGAAACTACAGAGTTTTCTTTTTCAAATACAATTTGTTACAAAATCGTACTTACATTTGCCGATTTTTGGGAATTTTTTAAAGGAAGTCATGTTTTGAAGAAAATGTACGGCTTTTAAAAATATGCTATTTTTAAACTGTCGCATCCAAAAACCTAACGGGCAAAAATTTTCCATCTTTCTACCACTTATTAAACATTTATTTCTCCCTCCTTTAAATTTTGAACCGTGTAGAAATGTTTATTAGTTTTTTTATATAATTTTTTTCTGAAAAGATCCCAGGTTAAAATTTTCTGTGGACTGCAAATTCCGCAAAATGAAAGTCGAAAACTTCTTCCTCTGGTTTCCAAGGTCGCTTCAACTGTGAGCGCGCTTCGCAGGAGGGAGGAATTTCATCTGGCATCCTGAAAGAGAGAGGGGGATAGAGGTGGAGATTAAGATGATCATACGTCTTCGAAATTCGAGGACAGTCCCCAAATTTAGATCGTTTTTTCAATTTGTCATCAAAAATACTTTGACTTCCTGGGGATGCCAAAAGTCCCCAAATTTAAAGATTTGTACTTTTACCCTGAAAGTTTCCGTTTAGTTTATTTATTTCAGAAAAAAAACTGAATAAATAAAATAAAATAAAACTACTAAAAGTGCCTTCTACTCAGAGAAACAACAAAATTCGATCTCTGAAAAATGATTGTTAGAACACAGACAGGTAGAAGAGGAGAAATCTAGCCACGTCCAGTTCCCGGAGCCTCTACACCATCGGGTGCTTTGTTCTTTTTTTTTTTTATCATTGCAGCGGGAGAATTCACATTCCAGCCTAGCCAAGTCCAATTCCTGGCAACCTCTGTATTTTATTAGGTGCCGTGTTCATTTTTTTTTTTTTTTTTTTTGCCTTGGGAAATCCCATGTCCTTTTTTTTTATCATTCCAGCGGGAGGATTCACATTCCTTCCCTTTACAATCTATATTTAAGGTAAATGGCATTTCTCATTCATTGCACGGGCAACGCTGGGCCACGCTGCTAGTCTTAGTATAAATTTATATGTGAAGTATATTTTCAGCCAAAAAAATAAATGATGAAAATTAATTTTTATTAAATAGATTAGTCATAATATACGTAATTTACTCCCTGCCAACAAAATGAGACTCTTGTAATCTGTTTTAGATATATTCATGCAAACCTAAACTAAAAATTCATTATTCAGCTGCGTATGTGTACTTTTATTTTATTTCAGATTTCTCATATGAATTTTAATTAAAATATTATTGTCTTTACTGTAAAATATAAGGTGCACAACTAAGTTCCTGCTGTTTGTCAATAGATGGCTTCAGCAGTCAGCGCTGTTCGATTGCGACCGATTGAAAACAGTAGAAAGGACTGGGGCATATGGTAAACAAACCGCTGTGCCGCAGTCATGATTGTGTGCTTTCATCAAATACTTTTGGGTGTGTGAAAATGTCTGAATTAGTGCCAAATAATCATCATTTGCGGGAAGTGTTGATTTTCCTGTTTCATTCGAAGAAAACGGCGGCTGCAGAATTGAGAGCTCCAAAACGCTTACGTCGATGCTGCTCTAAGTGAAACAACGTGCCATGATTGGTTTCGACTCTTTAAAGACAGTGATTTCAATGTTGACGACCGTCCCTATGATGGATGGCCAAAAACCTTCAAAGACGCTGAATTGGAGCCTTTGGTCAATGAGGATCTGTGCCAAACGCAACTAGAGCTTGCGTCAGTGTTAGGCGTAACCCGCTAAGCCATTTCTAAGTGATTGCATGCATTGGGAATAATTTAAAAGCAAGGAAATTGGGTTCCTGGTGATTTGAAGCCACGAGACGTTGAGCGTTGTTTGTTCGCCTATGAACAACTGCTCCAGCGACAAAATCAGAAGGGGTTTCTCAGTGGTGTGGTCGAGGGGGGACGCCGTCCCCCACTTTTTTTTCAGGGGGGGGGGGCTGATTTTGCATTTTTTTTTTAAATTAACTTAATGTAAATTTTCCTTTTGTCATTCTACATCAGAATGAAAACCAAAAAGGATGATTTGAACCATCTAAGTAGACCTTAACCCTTTAAGCGGTCAATTTTTTTACCGAAATGCTTCCAAAAAAAGGCATATGATGAAATATTCCCGCTCTCTCGCTAGGAAAAAAAAACCCTGGATGAAAAAAAACATTTCAGTTACATTGACAAGCCACGGCATCTATTTAAAAATATTAATACTAAATAGTCTCTTCACAATAATGAAATATACGGGCAAATCAGAAAAGGAAAGGAGAAAATATCGATGCCTGTACGCTATACGGGCAAACCAGTTGAGGCCGATTTTGGGTAGCACGTACACTGTACGGCAAACTGCTTAAGGGGTTAAGATTACCCACTTATAAACCTTTTCTAAATACTGCACAATGTAAATATATCCATCATCATACAACACACTTCCAGTCAAAGAGAGTAAAAGGGGCAAGATTGATTTAAATGAAACAGTAATCAATCATGTAAATGTGAATAAATTTGTTTTAAATTATAACTTTTTAAATCCTGCCTAGAAATAGCATGCTTTAAAATCGCAACGTACAATGTGAGAGAAAAGTCAGATTGATTTTCAGGCAATTTATTTCTAAAAATTTGAGCACGAGCAAGGTAGTACAACAAGTTTAAAATTCGATTTCAAAGCTTCAATGCTCCACGTATTATCCTCCCGCCCCCTAAATATATATATACTGTTTCAGAAAAGAATGTGTACGTTTGGGTTGAATTTCTTCTCAAAATGAGTATACCCCCACTTTTTTTTTTAGGACTATACCACTGGGGTTTCTTCATCGCATTGTGACGGGTGAGAAAAAATGGATTCATTACATTAACCCAAAGAGAAAAAATTCACGGGGGCTCCTAGTCATACGTATACGTCGTCGCCTCAGCCGAATATTCACGCTGCAAAGGTGATGCTGTGTATACGGTGAGACCAGGTCAGTGTCATTTATTATGAGCTGTTGCAACCGAATGAAACCATCACTGGGGCATGGTATCAAACTCAATTGATGCAATTGAGACGAGCACTTCCAAAAGCGGCAAAACAAAGGCACAACAAAGCAGAGGCACAACAAAGTGATTCTCCTGCGTGACAACGCACAGCCGCAAACTGCCAAACCTGTGAAAACCTACTTGGCAATGCTCAAACAAGACACCCTACCCCACCTGCTGTATTTCCCAGATATTGCATTGTCCGATTATTACATGTTTTGTTCGATGGCACATGGTCTGGCTCTTCAGCAGTTCATCGCCAGGTATGTGCCAGCTGCTCGAATTGCACTAAATTGTGCCAAATCAATCCTGATGTGCCAATCTGCTACAAAAAGATCGCTTTTGGAAATTTTTGCTCCAAATTCAGCAAAACTGCTAAATTAAAAAATTTTCCATATATGTTGAAAACGTTTGTAAATCTCCCACACATTCTTATTTCAATCTTTCGCTATTGATCTTAAAAATGAATATTTTTTTTCTTTGGCATCCCTTTGTTCTCCAATGCCTTAAGAGTAAAAATTGACCTCTGTTTTAAATTTAATTTTATATAAATTGGTAATTTTTTGTTACCAAATTTTTTATAAGTCGCTGATGGTAGTTAACCCATTTGTGCCCAGATATTTTTGCGACTTTCTTCGATTCTTCGATTTTTTGCATCAGCAATAATAGATAAATTTCTGATGTCAACTTCTTGATCAAAGGATGATTTCTTTTAAAATCATTCTTATAAAAATTGAAATGTCAACATCCTACTGGGTCACATTAAAATATTTTGTGGAGTTGAGGTTCAATACTCATGAATAAGGGATAGGAAAAGCAAATAACATTTTCGACTGATAGCGAAAATGCCATCCCAAAAAAGGGGACACTAGGCATAAATCAGTTAATAGCTTAGTAAATATTGTATTTTTGATTTAAAATAGATATTTTGTATAGCAATGTATAAAATAACTGAATTTTTTAATTTCATAAGCTTCTGACTCTCCCCCCCCCCCAAAAAAAAAGCTCTTTTTTGTTATTAGCCAAGAATTTTTAAGAACCTCCTTAATTTTAATTTTTTAGGTTGGCATTCTTTAATGACTTTTCCCTTTACATCCAAAAATAAATTTTGTATTTCAAAATTGACATTCTTGTGCTCCAAAAATGTCTCTTTTGCTCCAGAAATCTATTTTTCTTGCTCCAAATTGTTCCAAAAATGTCTTTTTTTTTTTTGATCCACTAATTGCTCCAAAATTTAATTTCAGCTGGCACATCCCTGTCATCACATATGAAGACATGAAAAAATGGCTTGATTCGTGGATAGCCTTCCATGACAAGCACTTCTGCCGTCAGGGTATTCGAGCTCTGCCCAAACGATGGGAAAAAGTTGTGTCTAGCAATGGGCAATATTTTGAATGAATCATTTGTAACCATTTCTGCACAATAAAGTTGCATTTTCATACAAAAGAACAGCGAGAACTTAGTTGCGCACCTTTTAACTATTATATTTTTAAATTTAATTATGTATAATATATTTTTTCTTTCTTCATTAAGGTATTTTAATTTATAGTATTTGTAAATTCAATTATATTTAAATCTCACTAACATCAATAATGCTTAACAAAAATTGTTTCCATGCATATTGTCTTGCGTTAAGTGATTAAATGAGTTAAGATTTAGATCATGATTTATTTATATATGTTTCATTATGTTACCTTTGACTTAATTGCTTTTAAACAAGTATATAATGTATGCCACATTACTCTAGCTTAATACCACCATTCTTGCTAAGACAAAAAAGCAGATTGTCGTCTTTCTGTGCCCAGTGTGTTTTTGCATTCCTGCTGATTTCACTCAAAGATGAATATTTAAAAAAAAACAGCACTTGGCACAAAAGGTGAATCTCTGCCATTGTATCTTTGTTACAATGAGAATGAATTGGGGGACTTTTAACAGAAACGATGTTTGTTCAAAAGCATTACAATCTTGTTGTTTTCAATTCATCCTTCTTGATAACTTTTGAAATTTAGGGAAATGTTATTTTTATTGAGATCCCGTTTGTTAAGGCTCTCTCTTGGTAAAAATTGAAGTATTGATTTTACTTTTCAAATAAAATCACAATAAAAATGAACAATTTTATAAATTCAACAATTTTTGTCAGCAAAAACTCAAAATTATAATCAATATAAGAGAAAAAAATTAATAATTAAACAGTGTAAATGTATGAAGCTGCAAATTTATGAATATTTTATCATCTGAAGATGTAAAGTATGAGATAGTAGCCTCTCTAACAGATTGAAGACTGTGACAGATTCTGAAAATGCGATAATTCAAAATAAGTCTAAATGCTTTTTTTAATTAAAAAAAAAGCATTTGCTCCTTAAAAAAAAGTTTTTTTTAAAGTGAGATGAAACATCTTTGGTATTATTCCTTTTTTTCTATGTTCTGTTTAATGTACTGTTTTGTTTTTTAAGAATGTTATAAGATTGTATTGCATATGAGAGAATAGATTTTGATCCATCTGCGGCGGAGTTGTCGCGAATTAATTGTTTCATCTGTTACATTTGTGGTTTGCAGAGGAAGATGATAAATGCCAACGGTTCAAAAGCGAGAAATTTCATCTGGGAATCGTCCCAGAGTAGCTCAGTGGTAGAGCACCCGCACGTTAAGCGGTAGTCCTGGGTTCGAGCCCCAGCTCTGGAATTTTTCGCATAGTTGGTAAAATAATCAGCCTATACACTCCAACTTGCCTAATATACTTGAAAGGTTGATATATTCACTTTCTAAAAAATGTACTGACTTATGTGATCTGAAGTTACGAGATTTTCAAATTTTGTGAATTCATCTATTTTTTGATTTGGTTAATGATTTTATGTAATAATATAATTTTTTATATTTATGTATTATCTTTGATTTGATTAAACATTTTTTCTAAATTATTTTTTTCTGTAATCTCCAGTCCCAATCAAAAATAATTTGTTTGTACAAACTATATGCAAAATTATACCCTAGTTACATGAATATGATTTATGCAGTTATCACTTGGCCCCATATATTGTGTAAGTTCAGGGTTTTACTCTAACTGTACTTTTTCTTTTATCGGTAGTAAAATATTTTTCTTGGAACAGCATTTAAATTTTCAGTACATCATAATTTTATTTTTCACATATAGTTTTGCTTAGTTTAACAACAATTAGTTCTTTTTAGGTCTTTCAATTGTGTGAATCTTTTATTTTTATTTTTTTAATTTAATCAGTTCTTTTTCATGTTATTTATCATTCATTCTGCCTTCGTTTTGCAACATTTATATGAAATTATCAAACCAAAAATGTTCATTTTATTTTTTGAAATATTATATAAATGTGATCACTATTTTGGTTATGTTTTTCTTCAGCTGGTAACTGAAAAGGTCACTATTTTGTCAAAAATTATTTCCATTTCAACTAATTTTGGGTCAAGTATCAAATGAGAACCCTGTGTTAAGCACAAATGCATTGTTTTTGTATCATAGTTGAAATATCCTAATTAATGAGATTTTACTGTATTTTAAAACACATGCTTAATTTAATTTTATTTTTTCCAGTAAAGTTGACAAATAGCAAATGGAGTTCTCAATACAAACCAGCTAAGCTTTACTGCCCCTTTTGTCCTTATACATCCATCAGAACTGCTGCTCTTGAAGTTCATAAAAAGACGCATACTGGAGAGAAACCATTCAAGTGCATTCTTTGCTCCAAAAGCTTTGTTCAAAAAATTGCTGTTCAGAATCATATGCGTTGTCACACTGGAGAACGTCCGTTTAACTGCATTCACTGTGGGAAAAGCTTCACTCGTAAAGATGCACTGACGAGACATTCCTCTGTGTGCATTAACCAATGACATCTGAATGAATGTAAAGCTGTTACTGTATTTTTTTTTTTTTTTGTACTTGAAGTTTTCTTCAATGTGTGAAATTGTTTTATAATTGTGTCCTGTCTGTATTTTTCTATTTCATAAATTGAAATAAAGCTGAAAATGTATGAACATTACCTCAACTCTAGTTGTAAGATATAAAATAGCAGCCTGAACTACAAATTAAAAGATAACACTATATGAACATGCAACAAACAAGGGTATTTAATCCCTTCTCCCCCCCCCCACCCCAAAAAAAATAATTATAATCTGGCTGCAACCATGGCCACTACATTTCACCTGTTGGCTACTCCTTAATTTAGAATATGTAAACTATTTTTAACACATTCTCATATTTTTATGTTATTGATGGGCTATCTTAGTTATTGAAATTTTACTGCATTTTAAAACAAACTTAAATATTAGTTTATGCATTTTAAATATTTTATTTGTTTATTTTCAGTGTTTCCAACAGATTGTAAATGGAGTTCTCAGCATATAAAAGCTAAGCATTATTGCTCCTTTTGTCCTTATTCGACTAGCAGAACTGCTAATCTTGAAGTTCATAAAAGAACGCATACTGGAGAAAAACCATTCAAGTGCATTCTTTGTTCCAAATCTTTTGCTCAAAAAAATTGCTCTTTAAAATCATATTCGTTGTCACACTGGAGAACGCCCCTTTAACTGCATTCACTGTGGTAAAAACTTCTCCCGAAAAGATGCCCTAAAGAGGCATACCTTCATCTGCATTAATCTGATATCTGAATGAGTATAAAATCTTACTAGCTTTTTTAGTAAGAATTGTATTTGAAGTTTTCTTCAATGAAAATTTTTTTTCGTAATTGTGTGCTTGTAGTAGTTTTCTATTTCATGAACTGAAATGAGGCTGAAAATTTGTAAACATCAGATCATCTGAAGTTGTATAAAATAGCAGGCTATATCTAACAGGTTGAGGTTTTGAAATTATGGTAATTTAGTTTTCTTTTGCTTTACTCCCTCTCCCCCACCTTAATAACATTTTGTTCTGTGAAAATCTGTGTCTTTTAAAATAGTAAGTTGATTTTCATGCTTCTCACTTTCACTTTAAAGTGCAGTTTGTTCAATGTGTTTGTTCAGTATTACAAATGAAAAGTTAACACTATATGCACATGCCACATGTTGATGGCTCCATAATTTAGAATATGTAAACTGTTTTTAACACATTCTCATATTTTCTAATATCAGTGAGCTATCAATGAGATTTAACTGCTTTTTAAGACAAACTTATATGTTAGTTTATACATTTTAAATATTTATTTTCAGTGTTGCTGACAGATTGTAAATGGAGTTCTCAGCTAAGCATTATTGCCCCTTTTGCCCATACATAACTCGCAAAACTCCTAATTTTAGAAGTAGTGGAGCAGAGTGCGAGTGGTAGAGAAATTAATTAAATGATATTTGCTCATTTAGAACATTTATTATTAAAACACAAAAAACACAACATGTAACATAAAAGAAAAACATTGGAATAAGTAAAAAACAATAAGGGGTAAGTAGGCAAAGGAAAAGCATGTTGCCACACTGTGAAAAAGGTTAACAAAGGGAATGGTTATTATTTGTGGCATCACAGTACCATCCATCTATTTGACTTTAATAATTATTCCCAATATGAAGCTCCTAAAAGGACACACACTGGAGAAAAGCCATTTAAATCTGTTCCAAATCTTTTGTCCAGAAAGTAACTCTTCAAAATCATTACAGATGTCATTCCTGAGAAGATTTTATTGTTTGCACTACATGAAAACATTTACTAGAAAAGTGTTATTAAAGAAATGCATATGTGCCTCCAAAACTTATGTGTAGAATGCTTTTTTTCTTGGAGAAATAAAATTCCAACTTATACACTGGAGAAAGATCATTTTATTGTTTGTACTACATGAAAACATTGTACTAGAAAAGTGTTATTAAAGAAATATACATTTGCTCCCAAATCTTATGTGTATAATGCATTAATTAAAAATGCTTTTATATAATGAATACAGAATGTAAGTTACTCAAACAATTTTCATGAAAATATTTTAATTCATTCCTTTTTAAATATTTAATTTTAGTTTCCATTTGGACAATGGAATCCCAAATTATATATCATTAAAAATTCTAGGCATTAAATAATTCATGCAGGTTCCTCATGGCTCTTTAAAATTTCAAAACCAGTTTAGGAAGCCTTAAAGAACCATAAAATATTAATATTAGTTTTGGGTCCCTTAAAAAATCTTTAAATTTTAAAGAATATCCTTTAAAAGGCCCATTTCTCTTCTCAGAGTCCTTAAATAAAAAACAAAAATTAGAGCTGTATGAAACTAATAAAGAAATTCTCAACTAGTTAAAAAAGTGGTGATTAACATATTGTAGACACTTTATAGTTTGTATCATAAGAAAATATTTTTGAAATTTCCTCTATTTTTTTTGCTAAAGTTCATTTTTTTGCCTATTGTATTATTTTCTTTCCTAACCTTTTTTTATTTTATTTTAAATTAATTTTACTTTGGCTTATTCAAATATTTTACAGCATTAAATTTCTTTTAATTGATTTTGCTTTAAATTTTTTAGTATTGTTCCAACAAAGTTCTGATCAAAATACTGAAGATTTGTGCCGTAAATATTGCTGTCCATTTTGTCCCTACTCAACATATGTTCAAACCAATCTCCAGGCTCATAAAAGAACACATACAGGGGAAAAACCATTTAAATGCAGTCTCTGCCCAAGATCTTTTTCACAGAAAGTCACCCTTCAAAATCATCTCACAACCCATTCTGGGGATCGCCCGTTTGTCTGTTTAAAGTGCAAGAGAAGATTTTCCCGGAAGGAACTTTTAAAAAAGCATGTGTGTTGTTTCAGCCATGTTTTACAACAAAGGAAATAAAATGCTCATTTTTGAATTTGTCATCTTCTGCCACACTCATTTGTAAAACTTTTAACTTCATGTTTTATTTTTGCTTAACCCTAGAATGCAACCCTTTGAAAATTTTACTGGACTCATAGTGTGTGAAGGCATGCTTAAAGCCTACTTTAATTACTATTCAGAAAAAAATCGGATGATCTGCAGTATCTATGATTCTCAATCTAATAACAGGGTGTCTACCATCATGCAAAGGTCACGAAAGTCACGGAAAAGTCAAGAATTAGAAAAATGGTCATGAAAGTCAAGAAATGAAGCATTAGGTCACGATTAGCGACTCAACTCCCTTTTTCCGTTTCATTCAAATTCTTAGTTGACGATTTTCGTAACTAAATTTTCTAAACTTTTGTGCACCATTTTTACAGTTTTGCTAATAAACGTACAGTTTACCACATAATTCTGTCGATCTTTGTTGTAGAGATTGGAATTTTGAATAGAATTTTGAAATCAGGGCTTATTCGCTGATCACCCTGTATACTAATAGTGTTAAATTTAAAAGTATAATTTTTCTTCATGCTATCAGTATGATGCAGGGGTGCAGAAACTTTTGCTCTCAACATTTCCCTCAATCCATATGCAAATTTCCCCAAAATTTTATGATATGTTTATAGACTTGCATAAGTTCTGTATTACCATAAGTGTAAAAATATTTGCAATGTACAAGCTACATACATGTTTACTAAAAAGCAATTGGTCCAAGTTAAGAGAAAGCAAACTGCTGATCAGTGAAAAAGTTGAAAAAAAAATCGCTTTAAAAATAGGAATGGGAAAGAATAACTCGAAAAATTTTGTAATTCATTGTTAAAATCGAAATCAGTTGTATATTTTCTGCAAAATTTCCCCCTATCCTAGATTGCCAGATCGTACATATTCTGCATCCCTGGCACGAATGTATTTTTGATATTAGTGTTTCGTATTTGTTATGGTCAAGAAAAAGTCAAGAAAAGGTCAAGAAATCAAGCTTACACTTTATATGGTAGACACCCTGAATAAGCAACAAAGAAAATCACCCTTCAAAATCATCTTACAACCCATTCTGGGGATTGCCCGGTTGGCTGTTTTAAAGTGCAAGAGAAGATTTTCCCGGAAGGATCTTTTAAAAAAACGTGTTTTGTTTCAGCCATGTTTTGTAACAAAGGAAATAAAATGCTCATTTTTGAATTTGTCATCTTCTGCCACACTCATTTGTAAAAATTTATACTTCATGCTTTATTTTTGCTTAACCCTAGAATGCAACCCTTTGAAAATTTTACTGGACTCATAGTGTGTGAAGATATGCTTAAGACCTACTTTAATGACTTTTCAGGAAGAAATCAGCGTATGATCCGCAGTATCTATGATTCCCAATCTAATAAGCAACAAAGTATAATTTATTTTCAAAGTAATGCCTCCACATGTTAACACGTTATTTGGTATATGTTTTGTTCAGAAGACAAATTGTAGGGTTAAAAAAATTAAGGATTGTGTATAGAAATAGAAAATTTTTGTGTAACTGGCCATGATATGCATTCTATATGCTGATGCAAGCTATATAACAAACTTATTTTATTATTATTATTATGTTTTTCCCCATCTGTAAGCTATATTTTTACATGTAATTTTCATAAAAAAAGGTTAGTTGAACTGAGTTATGTGGTCATCTATTATCTTAGGGATCAGTAACTTTTGGCATTACAACCAAGAGGTATATTAAGTGAAAGTGTTATTTAACTTACATATTAGTAAAGTCAACCAGAAAAAAAAAAACTTTAAAAGAAATTTTTAATGTATAAAGGAACCATGTCAATATATTTTTTCAATTAAAAAAGTTGATAAATATTTTGAAAATTTAGAACTAATAGATTTAGCTGAGAATGCTGGAAACTTATTTACAAAACATTTAAACTATTATATTTATAATGTATCATATTCAGAAGCTTTTCTTTCATGTTCTGGGAAAGAATAGAAAACTATTGAGATTAATAATTTGTTTCATACTAAAAGTTATATTTTATAAATATTGAACTTATTGTTGTATATTTATGTATATATTTTAATGTATTGCTGTGAATCTGTTGTGAATTTTAACATATGTTTTTCATAAGTACCATCAATCAGGGCTACACTTTTTTTTATGTTTTCAGTAATATTTCTGTCATTACAGAATATTATTGGTTTATTTTCAATGTCCATTGAGTTTTAATCAATTAACATGAAATTAGGAAGTAAACTGTGTTGTTGTAAAAATATATTTCCCAATTTCTCTATTAATTTACTATTTTTAAAGTTTTGACCAAAGTAGCCCCTGCTTGGGGCTTCTTTGGCCCATTCACTTGATTGCATAAAAATTGAATAGATTTCACTCAGCTTTTCATCCCTTGAGTTGGTTGATAAAATGAGGACGAAGCTTGCTTGGGGTCGAACACTGGGGGCTTCGCGTCAGGCTGACCTCCTGGCAGAGGCATATGCATTCGTACCCCAGAGCCCATGGTTGTGAAGGCGTGGTTGGGCAGAGCAGGTCTTGGCCCCACAGTGGGGCTGTTGGGCCAATGTTTGACTTTTGAATAGATTTCAAATATTGGACTATTGTAATCACTACCTTAAGAATCTGCTAATGAACTGATACCTCATTTTTTTTATTATTAGCAAAAATCTGTTTTGCCAATAAGGTTAAAATAGGGTACTTACGTATTACACCAGCGGTCCACCAAGACGAGTGATTTTTTGCCAAGATAAATGCCGGGCACATGAAATTATTAAAGGTTTTGAATACGATTGGCAACTCATTTGATGAAAAAATAGTTTGGCGGGTACTGCTGGGATAATTGTAAGTACCTAAATAGTAATAATAATTCATCCCTCAATTATTATTATTATTTATTAGAAATTATTGAATTACCCTCAAATAATATACATAGTTTTTAAGTTCGAAAACTCTTATTTATCTTGTATTGTTTGTTTGGTACAAAAACTACTATCCTTTCTCTGTTGGACCAAAGCATTCATGGTTAACAGTACCGTGTACTGTGATATTTATTTATTTATTTTTAAGTACCATTAATATCTTGTATTGTTTGTTTTGCCAATATTAAAAATACATTTGTTTAACTATAAAAACCACTTTGTTTTTCATTATAATGTAGAAAAGAAATTCAGTATTTTTTAATGTTTTACATAATTTTAATGAGGGATTGATATTCAAAGAAATTAGTCTTACAGAAAGAAATTTAAAAAAAAAGAAGGTTTTTAACTTCTACAATCAGATTTTATAGAATTGCATGCATTTTCAAATAAACATGTCTTAGGTGAACTTTGTTGTTGTTGTTGTCGTCTTGAGTCAACAGCAAATTGTACTTTTCTGTGTAACTACTTAAAAATAGTAATTAAAATTTTTAATGTACCACCCAGTTTTAACAATTTGACCAAAACACCATCAAAAAGATTTGGGTTTTCTCTTTATTTAAAAAGTTTTACTAGGAATAAAAACGATTTTGTAAATTTAAAATTTAGGGAAGTTTTAGATATATCTAATCTAATAATATTTATCTGTACATTAAAAGAAAATTATCTTTTGGTCCTAAACTGTATTTAAAAAAAATTTAATTCATATTATTGAATCTACAAGTACATCATGGACAAACATTTTTGTGAAAAAATATTGATTTTAAAATGTGAAATTTCACTGAATGTTGAAATTTATTTGCCACATGCTATAAAAACACACATAAATACATTCATAATTATTTACATTTCATTTAACCTTCTCCGTCACCGAATTATGAAAAATCAGAGAAAAAAATCTGTCTAGCATTTAATGCATCTGAAATACTATTATAAATCATGCAAAAATATTTTTTTCTAATGTCGATTAATATTAGATTTTTCTAATATTAATTTCTGCATTTTCGAATCATTTTGTTATGCTAAAATTAATTTAAAAGGGTGCACATAATTGGTAAAGGTTGGGGAATAAGAAAAAACTATACTTACCTTAAAAAGAAAAAAAAACAGTAAAAAAACAGCTTAAATATTTTCTTAATTTTTCTCCTAAAACAATGAAAAGAAAACTGTAAAAAATGATCTAAATGGACTAGTACTGCAATCTAAGCACGATTTATGCATCTAGTTAAGAGCCTCATATACTTTCTACATGAATTAATGATATTGATATCACTGAAAGAAAAAATACTAAATTCAATTGTTTTCTCTCTAAATATTGCTATTTGAAGTAGGAGCCTCATATGAGGTTCAGGGTGACGAGAGGGTTAACCTTCTGACAGTCAAACGAGCTTTTATTTAGCACCTCCAAAAGTGCAGTACAGATTGAAATTCAAATAAAGGTTCCTTCCCTTTTTCAAAAAGCATATGATGGGAATTCATTTCATTTGCATGGTGGTGAAAATCTTCTGTAAAGTGCATATCATAGTTTCTTGCTAGGATCAATCTTCATTTCATTCGACTATTTCACTCTGCTTATTTGACTGGAAAAGGAATGAGTTAATCTGTGATGTCACCACAACCTCTTCATTTGCTTGCCTGTGATTGGTCTGTTGCAAAAGTTGAATGAGTTGAAAGAAATGCCCGATTTTCCCCGAACTGGCTAGGAAAAGTTGCGGATGTCAAACATACATATTGCACAAGGCTTTTCAACCAACTGTTGTGGAAAGTGTTGGCTGAATTGAATATTGAACGTAATGAGAAGGTGGGATATGTCACACATTGACACCCTACTTGTGATGTTGTGTCAAATGGTTCAGAGATACTTCAGCCTTCCTTAATGGCTATTTTCCAGCAGTCATAAAAAGTTTTACCTGAGAATTTGTCTTTTTTTCCCCTGGTAAAATAAATTGAATATTTCTTGAATATGTTTTGATTAAAAAGTTCATAGAATTGTGATTTAAGGAATCTAAAATGTTGTATCATACTTAATGTAAGAAATTTTTTCTTATTTTAACTTTATCTGAAAATGCATTTTTTGACATGAAATATATAATCATGTATTATTGAGATGTATATTGAGCAAATAAATCTCATGAAAATCATACTATTAATTTCATATAGTTTTATTTCATTAAACTAAATTTCTGTTGTTCTTTTCCCATTTTTCAAATTTAACACATTTAATCATTTTGAGACTTCATACACAGAATTAAGATTAACAATAGGCCTCACCATGGCACAGTGGTTATGTCACTGGAAATGGTAGACAGGTGAAGTGTGAAGGTCCCGAGTTTGGGTCCCATCACGCTTCCATTGACATAACCGTTCGGAGTTTTCTATGGTTTTCTCTGAAACTTAGCGTAAATATGGGTTAGGACCCCTTAGAAAGAACACCCCCCCATGGAGGGCACCCCACCCACTGGCCTTGAGTCCATATGTAGCTAATCGGCCGTAATCCCACAAACAAAGATTAACATATCAGTAGAAAAATAAAATATTTTTTTTTTAATTAAGCTTAAAATTATTAACAAAGTTTTATGGTATGTCCATATATTTGTGTTTCTTGATATTTGTGTATGTAATAATTTGGCAGTGGAAGAATAGATTAACTAAATATAGGACTATTCGATTCATTTCTTTAAGTTTCAAATTTGTATTCTTTTTATTGTATGAAACAAGAAAAATAACTTCTCAAAATATATTTGCTATATATACTCTTCAAACTGCACGTAAACTGATTTCATGTAAATTTACAACACACATTTAGTGGGACATTCAATTGCAGCATAAATACCACCCACATCAAGTAAGATTAATCAAGATTAATATTTGATACAATAAACTGTAACATTTTCAAATGCTCAGGGCTGTTTAGCTAGTGATTACAGTGAAGTGCTGCGTTTCCCAACCTTTTACACTTGTGGACTGGTGAAAAAAGTAAAATATTTTGTGGACCAGTTTCAGCCAAAAATAAAAATCAATGTTAAATCAATTTGTATACAAATATAATCTTAATAAGTAGAACATTGCTGCTGCTTATTTTTTAATAAACTTGATGAACAACAGCAAAGTCCCAGCAACAATGATTGGAAAACACTGACTGAAAGAAAGTAACTTCCATTTACTTAACATTTGCTTTAAAATGTTAGAAACATTATTAGTCAGATTATTGTCTTGACAAGCTCTGTTTTACACTTTTTTCTTTTTAATATTTTAGTGCTGAGGATGTATACAGGTCCTAAGCAGAACTTTCAAGACTTATCTGCAAGGTACAGCTGTCCTTTTTGCCCATACTCAACATACATTAGTACAAATCTGGAAGCTCACAAGAGGACACACACTGGCGAAAAACCTTTCAAATGCAGTATTTGCTCAAAATCTTTCTCTCAAAAAGTAACTCTTCAAAACCACCTTAGAGCTCACACTGGAGAACGTCCATTTGTATGTATCTTTTGCAAGAAAAAGTTTTCCAAGAAAGCGTCTCTAAAATTCCATACATGTACTGCCAGTAGTTCTGTAGATTTGCATTAAATTAAAAAGATGTCTTTGTTGCTAAACCCATGTTTCTCAGACTGTACTCAAAACAATGCTAACGTATAGTATATTCACATCAGACTTATTCATGCTTTTATTTAAAAAATAAAAGCATGATCTAAAGAACTCTTCTTGGACCTCAAAATGTAATTTTAGCTTCTTTCTGTTATGTTTAATATATTTATTTGGTACTATGTTTTAAAATTTTTATTGTTGAATATAATCTATTGTGTAAAAATATTGGTATTAGCCTTTTATATGATTACAATTCACATTAGTATTATATAAATAAATGTAATTCTAATATTGATTTTTACTAGTTTGTTTTAAGCAATGACATTTTTATCATAATGGTTTGTTCTTTTAGAAAAAAAGTCTTAGTATCTCAAAATTCAATTTTAACATTAGTGATCTTATTATTATGTATGTATAAATGCATTTACATTGTATAATTATTATTACTGTATATATGTATATGAATATATCTTTGAATATTTTTAAATTTTTATTACTAGCTGTTTTAATTAATTATATTTTCTCAAATTTATTATTTTATTGACTTTTTTAATATGTTCAGTCATTGTTTTGTGCTCATTGCTTATCACTTCAGTTCTGTGATGTTAAGAAATTATACATAACTATGCATATGCATTTAATTGATTTTAATAAATTCTTATCTTTTCCAGCAATGCTGACTGCAAATCTTAGCAGGGGGGCTACAAATTATGGCTGTCCCTATTGTCCATATACAACATTTTTTTCTACAAATCTTCAAGCTCATAAACGAACACACACTGGAGAAAAACCATTTAAATGCAGCGTATGCTCTAAATGTTTTACACAGAAAGTTGGTCTTCAAATTCATATGCGTTCTCACACAGGGGAGCGTCCCTTTTCATGTATGTACTGTAAAAAGAGTTTTAGTCAGAAGGTGCATTTAAAGAAGCATGCATGTTTATCCTTTAACCCTCTGAGTGACTAAGGTATAAAATTCTGCTTTGACCTCTTAGTTTTTACTCAGGCATATGTGCATTTTTTGTTAAATAAAATATTCATGTACATCATAAGATAATTTTCAACTTTGAAAACAAAGTATTTAAAATTGATTTTCTGTTTTCATCTTGCTTTTATCCAAATTTCTTTTTTATGTTGTTAAAATTGCCTGAATTAGATATCACACATAGACTTGGCCCAAAGGTGCATGAAAATTTCCTTTTATATTTTTATTCTTTGTTATGTATTAATTGTAATCTTTTGTATTGTGCTATTTGGTTGTATGCTCTGGCAACAGTGAAAAGAACAACAAAGTATATGGCTCTCAGCCGATGTCTCGCATCTCAGCTAATAAATGTTCTATGTTCTTAATTCTCCACTTACAAGCCTTGGAATCCTTTAATAATAATTAAAGTCTGTATCACTGTGCTTGAACAAGACAAAGTCCACAATGTCTGGTCTGGGACAGTGATCAGAAGGAGTATTCTCTCTTTCAGAAATATTAAACAACTCCTATCTCATATATGCAACTGCCTGAACTTGTTTTGGAATAAGAACTACATTTCACATTTTCTAACATTTCAATGGCACTCGGAGAAGTTCAAGGACTAATATAGGTAATGTACAACAGACATCACATGATTGCACGATCATCTGTAATCGGACGCAAGAATGAATACAGATTACAATTACTCCAATTTCTAACAAAAATTATTAGTTACTGTCAAATTTTGAAAACGCCGTAACCTTGATCTCAGTGAAATAAAATTTTCAAGAACCTCTGGAATAATGTATTTTAGTTAAAGTATTTCTGTGAAATTTGTAAAATAGCAGTTTTGTTTATAATTATGGTCAATTGTAATCATTTTAAAGTCCATTGTACAGTTTGGAGTGCATTTTGGGGGATCTTTTTTTATTTCCTTATATAAAATAATCATTTTTATTGTGAAATTTGTATTTAATGAAAAAAAAATTGAACTATGACAAAATTGATTTATATTAATTTTGCCTTTTATTACATATTGTGAAGATTTTAAAAGAAATATTTCTCTCTCTTCTTGTGACAAATATGTTTTTGTTCTTGCAAATCATTAAGTTCTATATTGCTAAAAGATTTTTTTACCTGTGATTTTTTTAATGTTGTGATTTCATGATATCTTTTGTGCCTGAAAATCTGCTAGTGCAATATAAAAATTGAAAATGCCAAAAAAAAAAAAAAAAAAAAAAAGTGAATGTATGCATTTATTTATTTATACCTACACAAAAATATCTTAGATGACTGTCTCACAAGGCAAATCATTCTTAAATTTAAAATAAACTGCTTAATAGAAGTTCTCACATCTTTTTAGCCTTTTCAGGACAGGGATTTTTTTTTTTTTTTTTTTTTTTTTTTTTTTTTTAAGTTTGCTGTCTGTCTATAATGGTGGCAAATTTCAATCTCTGCCTTTCCCCTTTCCTCTTTAACTTAAATTGCTCTTTTCAGCACAAAGTATTGAATGGTTATTTTCTACCTATAAATCAAGGGTTTGTAACTGTTGACATTGCAGTCTTACTTTTTCCAAACATAGGAAACAAGTCAGCAAAAACAATGAAGGAAGGCATTGTATTATCAACATATAACCAAGGCCATCCTTTTGAAGATCTCTTGCTAGGTTTAAGAATTAACCAGCCATCTTCAAAAGGTTAAATTTTAGTTACTTATTCTGTTGATTAACTACTAGAAATTCAATGTTGCTGATTGACTGATAGAAATTCAATGTCCTTGATTGCCTGCCTGAAATTCAGTGGCTTATCCCTTTTATTATTGTTGTCTTTTTGAACTTTGAAGACTGTCTACTCTTCAAGAATTTATTTTAATAGAATTAATAATTATTTAATCACTTTAGGTTCTTTTTTAGAAAAAACATATTGGAAAAATTTCTCATTGTGCTCCTCTGTCCTGAAATTTGCATTTGTGACTTTTTTTTATATTAAAGGTTTGTGTGTGTTCTACTTTAAACACTTTGCCATTCTTCTTGTATAGACAAATTTTTTTAAAAATCAAATTAAGCTTTTTTTTTTGGGGGGGGGGGGTAGCAAATTAATATAATTTGAATATATATTTGTTTGATATGTGTCTTATTTTTGAAAAGTAAATCAGAATAAATTTCTCAATTTTTATAATATTTTATGTAACATTTTTCCCTTTTGAAAGTAAATTGGCTTAACCTGTTACTTGTTTAGTTGTTTCTGAATTTAATTACTATGTTTGCTTTTGTGTGTGTGTGTGAATTGCAAAAATAGCATTTTATTAAGATGACCAGAAAGAAATTTTACATTCAAGAGAGGTGGGTGACCTTTGTCTATTAATTTCTTGCTTTAAATGTAGCAACTATGTATCAATTGTTTACACATGCGTGCTTTATTAATTAAATATAATTATTGCGTGCTTAAAAATTTATTAAAAAGTCATTTGTTTGAATGTCATGCATAAAACATTATTTTGTGCTCGATAAGTGCTGTGGAAAAACACTTTCATATGTGTGCATTTTTCTTTCACAGCACGATCATTTGTACATTAGTATCATATGTACATTGATTTTTGTATTTTAAAAGTATTCTTAATTTATTAAATAAACTTCTTAGGACTTTTTTTTTCCCACATAAAATACTCACATATACATTTTTGGTTATATTTTATAAATGTTATGTCTTATGTGCATGCTTACTGCCATTTATTTTGCATTATTCTTTTTCTGTATGATTATTATGTTTCATTTTTCATTATTATAAGCTATTCAAAGAGGGTTTTATGCACAACAATAATATTATTATTATTATCTATTAATAATTATTCTTATCTATTAATTTGCCGCTATTCAAATGATCATTTTCGTTAAAAGAAAAACGTTTGCATGTTATGTAATTTAGCATTATTTTTAATGACCATTGTAACTGCCTTAAACTCAATCAGTTTATCATTTTGATTGGTCTTGTTTATTTTTTTTTCTCCCCCTAGAAATAAAATGCATAAACTTAAAGAGTTCTGATCCTATGCCTTCAAAATACTGCTGTCCATTTTGTTCATATACTACAAGTTTCTCTTCTAATCTTCAAGCTCATAAACGAACGCACACTGGAGAAAAACCTTTCAAATGCAACATCTGTTCAAAGTGCTTCACACAGAAAGGAAATCTGTTGAGTCACTTTCGCTCACACACTGGGGAACGTCCATTCTCTTGCTTGCACTGCAAGAAAAGTTTCAGCAAAAAGATGTATTTGGAGAAACATGCTTGTATACCTGTTGATCTGTTGCTGCAAATGTAGTGTGTGTTTGTGTTCGTTTTCTGTATACTTTTGTCAGATTGAAATTCAACCGTGTATGTTTATTGATGGGAATTGTACAGAGTGTCTATATTTTTATTCTGTTAATGCTAAATTATACTTTTGCAATAGCAGATAGCAGATCTATAAAAGTTTTAAGAGAAGGGTATTAGAACAATGAAGCATGTTATCAAAGGTAGGTCAATCTCCCCTTTTTTTTTAACTTGCTTATTTTTAATCTTGAACTTCTGTTTAACATGTTCTCTCTCATCATTAACCTTTTACAGACCACACTGTGATCCAGGCATATTTTTAATTATTTTTTTTAATTGCATATTTTGTCTTCGAATGCATTAGTTAAAGTATATTAGTCATTTAAATGGGGGGGATTTTTTTAATACAATTTTCACTGTTTTTCCAATTGGGATCATGGGTCATTTCTGACTATAATTTACATTGGTTTAAAAAATTGAATTTTGTACTTTGGTAGTAATGTTTGGTAATGTACTTTTGGGTAGTTTAAATAATAAGTGAAACACTAAGACTTAATAAAGGATTTATTTTTAAATTTTAGTAAAGATATGAATTAAGTTTGAAGGAGGGGTGGTGGGGGAGAATGTATCAAGATAGCTCTGTAAAAAATTATGAAAATGGCTATTTTCATGATTTTTTTTCCAGTTTCCCAATAATGAATGTAATTCAACTTCTATTCCAAAAAATCAAGTCATCTTTTAACTTTATGTGCTAATTTTTTCGAGTCAATATTGATAAAATTTAATTTTTTAATAAATTTTTAATTTGATGTTCCCATTTGGGAACATTGGCCAATAAAAGGTTACAGAGCTGCAGTGGAAGAGACTGGGAAGCAACATTCTTTCACTGATGTTGCTTCCCAGAATGGTCCTCTGAATTCTCTGCTGGAGCCCATTACTACACTTCTGCTATTGATGGGTTCTGTCGGAGCATTCAAAGACTACTCTATGAAGCATCATTGGTTAAGGAGTGCCTTTTTAATGAGAGCAAACAGCCTAAACATAGGTTTAGTTGTAGTAAGTGCACTCAAGAAAGGTGCAATCTTCTCCACCCTGTATCTTCTACTGTATGTGAGATGTTTTTAAACAGCGTTCAATTAGGTAAAATATATGTACAAAGAAATTGCTGTATTAATTGAGTGTTGCCGTTTTCTAATTTTAAAATTAGCTTGAAGACTAGGGGTGTAATGGTTAGTGTATTGTCCGGCCGTGCCACAGGTCCGGGGTTCAATTCCTGACTGAACAAGGTTGACTCAACCTTTCATCCCTTGATTGGGTTGATAAAATTAAGAGCAAGCTTGCTTGTGGACTAAACCCTGAAAGCTTCTCATCAGGCTAACAACCTGGCAGGAGCACATGCTTCCACAAACCAGAGCCCTCGTTTGCAAAGACATGGATGTGCACCACAGTCCTTGACCTCACTTGGGCTATTACAATAAAGTTTAATTTAGTTAAAACTAGTTCAAAATTCTGGTGCGATAAACAACAAGTATATTTGTAAAATTTTGTATTGGCATAATAAAATGTTTGTCATTTTTCTGCCATGTTTTAGTCAGTGTTTTCATAGCAGAATAAACATATAACCCTCTCTGTTTGTCCAAATGCCATAATAACATTTTATAAAGGAAGTTATTTCTTTTATTTTTGTATCTGAATTATTAAGTTTTATTTTTCTTATTGGTGTTTACATGTTTGGTTTTTTACTTCCTTTAAGAAATGGTTTTCAGTGTTTTTAACCCCTATTTTAAAAAGATAAGTGTCCTAAGTTTTATGTGTCTGCCTGGCCTGCTAAATCTCAAAAATGTCTGGCTGAGAGCAGAATTCTCCCCCCGTCATTAACCAGCCTTGTGGTAACTTGAGGGGAAGCGCTAAGGGGTTCTTGTGATTGGCTTAACTACCTTTCAATCACCTTGGAAAGTTGTTAGAATAGTCGATAACCAAACAACTGGTTCTGCCCAGTCGACTGTATCCACCGACGATTTTGAAACCACTGGAGCAGAATTCCTTTGTCATTTCAATATAGGTTCTCCATCCCCCTAAATTAGAAATCTGGTTAGATCAGAATGGTCCTTAGCTATGTTTGATGAAAAACTGTTCAGCTGTTTGATTGTTACACCTGATGCATGCAATTTGAAGCCTCTGTCTGTGGCATGCAAGCTACTGAAAGAATGACTCAGTTTAAATGCAATTTGTTTTGCTTAAAGACTGGTTTAATTAGAGATAAAATGTCTGACTGATTTCAATGCAAGTTCTCCCACCCATTAAATTTCAAATCTGTTTTTTTCAGAATTGTTGTGATTTGAAATATGTACTATTGATGCTGTCAGATGGAGTCATGGCTGAATGGTTCTTAGTTATCTCTGATGAAAATCTGTTCAGCTGTTTGATTAATGTTAGATTAAAAACCCGATGCATGAAATTTGGAGTCCCTGTCTGTTTCATGGAAGCTTGCAAACAAATGAGCCAGTTTAAATGCAATTTGTTTTGCTTGAAGACTGGTTTAATAGAGATGATTTTAATCTATATTTGATGATATTTATTTATAATTTCATGGGGACCTTAGAAATCTTATTTTACATTTGTTTCACTTTTTGATGATTGCAAGATTACATATTAAATAAACAATGATATAGTAAATACAGGATGTCCAATAAATAACACCCTGATTTCAAAAATAAAAATCTCGAAAACTAAGATCAATAAAAGACAGTAAAGGGTATGCTTATTATGTAACTTGCAAAAATTTTATGCAGAAGTTTCAAATAGTAGCTACAATAGCTACTAATATACTTTGGCATTTACAGATTTTATTTAAGGGGAAGGGGAATTATGGATGTAATCTTATTGTTAAAAGGCGTAATTTTTATATTAAAAATTTATGGATTTTATGTTAAAAAATCTTCGACAAGGGGGGATTAACCCCCCCCCCCAAATCCTATCTTGCTCACGCCGCTCTTAACAGATGGCATTGCACATTAAAATCAAATGATGATCAATATGTATAAGCATAAATTCATTCTTTGCAAGCATTCACAGCACTACCTATTCAAAATGTCCATTCTTACAAGAGGCAGAGTTTGCATATACGAATAATGAAATTAATCATAACAGTCAAAGTAATGTCTGTGGAAAGGGATTCATATGCCATACAAATTGATGATTCAGGCTCATTCAGTTTGTTGGGATGTTTCCTGTAGACAGTTTCTTTCAATGTGCCCCCACAGGAAAGAGTCAGATCGAAAGAAAATGGAGGCTTGCCATTACAGTGCAGTGCCGGATCTAGGGGTGGGCAAGCTGGGGCCCCTGCCCCAGGCGCTGCTTGCAGAGGGGCGTCAAATTGTCTCTGAGACAAAGAAAACTTGACAAAAAATAGGATGGAGAGCACCAAAAAGGTGTATTGCCCCGGGTGCCAGTTCTGCTCGGTCTGCCACTGTTACAGCGCCATCTGCAAGTGGCTTTTGTAACTACTAGTTGGAAGCTTAAAATTTTTACAGCTTATATAATAAACACACCATTTAACACACCCTTCTATTGATCTTTGAGTTTGATATTTTTAACTTTGAAATCAGGTTATTATTTGCTGGGCCCTGTATGAAGTATGAAGAATAATACATTAGCAGATAGAGTATTTGTTACAGTTTTAAAATATAAAAAAAGTCAGTGAAAGAATTGTGTACAAGCAGTTGCTTACTGCTTAAAATAAAATAAAAATTACTTTGTATATAGAAGATGTATAAACTGTGGATTGTTCATGTTTAATATGGTTCGTAAAGTTTTTTTTTTTTTTTCCTTTTTTCACAAAAAATGTCGTGTTGGTTTTCCTTGCTGCAGTTGTAGTTCATCGGCTTCTATTTTAGTATTGATAAATAATTTTGTATATATATATTTTTTTATTTCATTGACATTTTATTTGAATTGTTTGGATATTAAAGAAAAGCTGTATGTAGTTTTTCTGAAATAAATATTTTTTAATTGTGTTATATATTTCCTCTGATATATGGTATTGTTATTATGCTCAATGCCCATTACTATATTATTTTCATTTGTCTGGGTTTTAGAATTTCCTTAGAACTCAGCAGCTTTTGTGTTTTCAATTAGTAATTTGCAGCTCGTACGCATTCTATTTGTTTGTTTGTTCAGTTTTTTTTGGAGGGGGAGGAGGACAGCAATCATAACTTTAAAACTATAAGTTTTTTTTTTGCAATTTCCTTTTAATAGAATTGAATGTTTACTAGGTGTGTTGTGGTTTTGAAAAAAGTAAGCACCGAAATATTTTCAGCTCTTTTTCCTTAATTCAAAAAATCAAATTCCCGGATTTCTGACTTCTTTTCTCTTAATTGAAAGAAAAATGTATAAATAAACCTATAAGGAAGCAGATTTTAAAGTAAATGCTTAGCTATTGTATCCTAATTCATAAAATAGGTTTATGAAATATTTATTTTTTGTAACTGTAATGCTTTTTATATTTGTAGTTTATATGCTTGAGAACTATAGCTTTTATGGAAGAAAAATTTAAAAATAGTTACCTTTCATGAAGTATGTAAGTCTTTGATTCACTTGCATTATGATTAGCCTTTTATTAAATCAATTTCTATAATATTTTAGTCTTGCTATACTTTTTTTAAAACCAGAATGCATTCATTCCTTTCTCTCCCCTCCCAACATTATAGTTTAACTGCATTCAGTTAGACTCAAACATAAATTGGCGAATTTTTTTCATACCAAGTAAGCTGAAATGATAACTGCACCCATATGCAAGTTCATTTCACATATTGCCTACCTTTTAATAGAGGGTTAAAGGTTAGCACTTTTATTTACTAATTCTTAACTGTTTCATCTTCCCAATAGTTCATAGAACCTTATATCCTATGTCCCTTCCAAATGTATCTGAAGTTTCGACCTTAGAGCATTTTAAGCAGAGTAATTTCCAGTAGGTGGGGGGGGGGATATCAGGTTATATCCCCCCATGAAGTTTTTGCAGTTGTTAACATTAAGATTTCCTTTTTCATGCAGAAATGTTGCTTATTAATACAATATTATATTTCATATCCCCTCCCCCCCCCCCCAAAAAAATGTCTATGTCACTGATTCTAAGTCTAATGCTCTATAGTGTTTTGCAGTGCCGGATTAACAATATAGCAGATGTAGCAAATGCTACGGGCCCCGCGCCTTTACCTTGAAAGTTTTCGTCTTTCCTCGTCAAGATCTAGCTTTTTTGACACTTTCCAACAAGGTAGAAAAGTGTTTAAGATTTCGGTTTGTCTGTCCGTCCTTGATATAACTCGCGTCAATAGGCATTGATTTCTACGAAATTCATATATGTTATTCTTATCTGCAGTACCATGTACCCTATTGTAATGGATCTATGTAGCATTTATAGATTTTTTTCTACAGGAGCATTCAAAATAGTCCCAATACATTGCGTTCTATAGGAAGTTATTCTTTAAAGCGTATCATCCTACTAACTACAAATGGTGATCAAATGAAAAGGTACGAAACGAGACGGTGAGTACAAATGTAGACTTTATTCAAAATATACGCCATAGGCCTGAGCACAACAATCCCACTGACGAACAAGCCACAGGATTCCTTGTTCCCAGAATTCCTGTGGCCGTGACGAGACCCAGTCTGTCACAGCGTCCTTGAGTACGTCGTCCGAGTTGAAGCGCTTCCCTTTCAGGTGGTTTCTTCAGTGGTACCAACACATGGAAATCGCAGGGCGACTGTAGGGCGGATGGTCCAACGTCTCGCACTTGAACTTGGCCAGTTCCTTGGCGAAAACGGACATTCCATTTTCTCATCGACTTGTGGGACACACAGCCTTCCCAGTATACGATCATCATCGTGCGATGAATAGTGGCCGGTTTAACACCTTCCGCTGTCAGAAATTGGATAACGCCTCATTGCCCCTAAATCGTCGAATTTTGCAATGTGAACGCCATCCTGTCCTCACACACACTGCCGCGTCAATTGGACGTAGGAGGGTGCTTTTTACAAGAGCTTCTGCTCTCTCCTGCGGGCCCCCGCATGTTCCCATCCACACAAAAGGCTCCAATCACATTCCTAGATGTCTCGCTACGTGCTCTCATAGCTGCATGGACAAATATGATAACTGTTAGGTTGTTGCGACGTTTCGTACCTTTTCATTTGATCACCCCTTGTAGTTAGCTGAACCCTGACTTCAAGATAAAACTTTTTCCTCTATGACTGCAAAAAGATTACAAAGTCAAGGACAAGAAGCCTAACAGCTTCTACATCGTTTGTACGATCCGCTTGAAATTTTTCACAACCTTGTAAAAAAAATATAGAAAACAATCTGTCAATTTTAAAAATCTGAAAATCCCCCCGTTCCCTCATTTTTTAGTGACTTTTCGCTATTTTCAGCACCATTTCGTTTCCGAGAGTCAAAAAAAGTGAATAATTTGCATGACAAAATGACCTATTTTAAGTGAAAATAACGTCATACAATTGGGGGGATTCCAATACGTTTAAAATAATTTCTCCCGATTACACAGTTTATTATTATTTTTTCCCCACAAATAAATCGTCTGCTGGATATTCGAATGTTTATGTATAACAAAACGAAAGCTTTCAACTGCGAAAAGATTCTGCGCGTTTCCAGATCAGCATGAAATTCAATTTGGGTCTGTAATAAAAATTGAATATGAACTTATTTATTTTAGGTGGATGAAAATTAAATATATTGAATGAAAGACAAATTTCCTTAAAATGTTTCTTCTCGCGCCCTTTGTAATTGCCTTCACAAAAGGCTTTGACTTCTAGTTTTAGAGATATTCTGCTTTTTGAAATGAAACAAAATTGGATGTTATTAAGGATTACAAAATGAAGCTTTGCAACGAAAATAGTGTCTGTATAGTTAAAAGTTTTTCTATACGGGAGCACTCAAAACAATTTCAAATACTGTCAATGGCAGTTTAGAGACAGGCATCTATTTTAAGCATATAATACTATCCTACAATATGATTAGCTAATAATCCGACGACGATCGTGTGCCTCCTTCAAAATTTGAGTCAAAAGCCGGCAATGTTTTCGACTTTTGCGATAAATTGCCAAATAGGGTGCGAAAAAAATGCTTTGAAAAATGAACCGAACTTGGCAATATTTTTATTATTTTACGATAAATCGAAAAAGGTATTTACATATGATCCCGGCGGTCATTAACGCCAAACTATTTTTTCCTCAGCAGAGCCTTATTATCGCATGGGCAAATCGGGACTTTGCCCAGGGCCCCCGATTTGAAAGAGCCCCCATTATCAAATGTTGTTCTGAAATATTCTTTTTTTTTAATAAAAGTTTTATGAAAAATTAAACAAATTTCATAGATGGGGGCCCCCAAATTCATCAATGCCCGGGGCCCCAGTTGGTCATAATCAGGCTCTGTTCCTCAGATTTCCTGGCAAACTGTTGGCAATCGTATTCCGAACCATCAATAATTTCATGTGTCCGGCATTTATCTTGGCGAAAAAGTTGCTCGTCTTGGCGGATCGCCTGGATAATATGTAGTACCTCGAAAAACGTCTAATGTGATTATATTAAGCTATGTCGATTTCTTTGGGAATTTTGAAAATTCGTTACTCGCACTTTAATTAACTGATTTATTGTATTGTGTTTTGTTAAGGGCTATTTGCCTAGGAGTAGGAGGGGGTCTCCGACCGGCGAAAATTTGTTAATGCATTAGTACCCAAAATGGGTTAACGTCCTTATGATTTCGGTTATTTGTCTGTTCTGATGTCCACCCATCCAGTGTTCTAACTGCTGTGGATATACATCGATTTGTGCGAAATTTATGTTTTTCCTATGTACAGTACCATGTACCATATTGAAAATGGTGTATGTATCATTTATAATTCTTTTACAGGAGAAAAAAATCCAATGTATAGCACAATCTAAAAAACAGAACTAAAAGGGGGGTTCGGGGGGGTCTCCCCCTGTATCTGTTGATACAGGAATGATTGATTCAACAGTCATTCTTGAAAACATATTTTAGAGATATTCAATTTTTGAAAGAAAACAAAGTTGGCATATATATTACTAAGGCTCTCAAAATGATGCTCTCCATTGAGAATAACGTCCGTATTATTAATAGTTCTACAGGAGCACTCAAAAGAATTCCCATACATTGCAGTCTGTGGCATTTGAGAGACACTAATACATTTCTAGCACAAGACAATGAGTATAAAATTTTTATATTCTTCAGTTAAACGCTAAAAAAAATTAAAGGTCTTTTACATGGTCTCATAAAATTGCATTTATAGTGATAATACAACATTTTTTTATCTACGAAATCTCGCCAGTTTTAACTAAAATACATAGCCGGTTTGACGCAAAAATATTTTGTATTGTAAAGTGTTTTATAACCTATGAGCTAGGCATGATTTATCTTTCTTGATTTTTTTAAGGCAACAGATGAATCTTGTAATTCTATTTTTCTTTCTTTCTTTTTTTTTTTTTTTTTTTTTGGATAAGACAATTTCTGAAGCTCTATATAGTGGAACTGTAAATCAGTTGTAGCCAACTCATTGAAAGAATATATGCATAACTCGGCTGTTCGATCCTCGTCAATGGGAGACCCCCCCTGAACCCCCCTAATTTTTTTAGTTTCATGATTGCCATATTAAAACGATATTAATGGACTATGTCATTTTATCTCTCATCTATCGTGTATTTTACCTGGTAACCCCATGTTGAAATTTTTAGGATTGTAACCTATTTATAGAAAAATGCATGTGATGCACATTCTACAGCTTAGTAAATATTGTAACAATAGAATAAAGCTGATGTGAACTAAAATATATGTAAAATATACAAGTGATGTATATTCTACAGCTTACGAAATATTGTAACAATAGATTAAAGCTGTTGTGAACTAATAGTATTTAAATAAACGGATGAAATTTTTAAATAATCATTTTATCAAATAAATGCAACCTTACGGAGCTTATAGAAATCGGTGGTTTACGTAACACATACTAACATTTTCAGCGGACATTAATTCTTACTTTTATGTCACGTTTTCGTAACGCATTTTCGTGTCTCATTTTTATGTCACATTTTAAAAGGTGGTGAGAGATAAAATAACATAGTCATTAATATATTTAATGTGTCTGTTGCATGCCTGCATATTTAGTCAACTCATTACCTAGGCAAAACTGAATGAGTATTCTAAAGTCAGCTATAAGGACACACACAAGAGTATATTCAACAATACTGTGGATCAAAAACACAGTTCTCAGAAAAAAAATTCAGGGAGCATCCAAAAGGGGGGGAAATAAAAGAAAGGCTGTATCATTATCTTTCCGTTGACTAAAAGCGAAACTCGGACAAACGGAGGAGGGGGTATCCAGATCCTTGCACCACCCACCTATGGCCTTTAGAAAATGGATTCCTTACCAATAATGCTACATTTTTGTCTTTATTTGAAGAATGAATCCAGAAATAAACAAAATATAGAAAGAAAACTAAGTGCCAAAACAAAAAAACAGGCTCAGGGTCTGATCAAGGGCGGATTAAAGGGAGGGGCGGAGGAGGCGACCGCCCCTCTCGAGAAAAATGAAATTAATGTAAACAATCCCAACTTACTTCCATAAGTTTATATATATATATGTATGTGAATCTTCCATCCAAGCTTCCACCCACAAAATTTTATTAATCCGTCAGTGGGCCGGATTATTCATTAGGCTGTAGTCCATCTGTCCCGATCATTTCAGGGACTTTTCAGTAACAAGTCGAATGAATTTTTCAATGAAGTTGTAATCAAACTTTTCAAAATGACTCAATATAACAGAAATATTTGTCGCTATTTCTGAAGATGTTCTCTGGAACGCGAGTTGACCTTCTGCATTTCCCCGAGAGCTGAGATCCATAGGATTAAGATTGTAGGAAAAACGCGCCCCATAATCAATAATAATCCCCCACGAAACAATAATTTTTATTTAAATATTGGACACAAAGTTATTTTGTTTTGCAGTAAATATGAGGATGGTATTTTAAACGGATGTTAGGCAGCCCCAAAGTTCTTTTGTTTTACAGTAAAGGTGGGTGGCTTTGGCAAAATTCGAAGGTGTACTAGTGTGTAAACCATCTTAGAAGGCTTTTGGTAGTTGGCTTACTTTGTTTTTACTTAATTATTTATTTTACATTATACAATATTTAAAAAGGCGAATTATTTTTTGAAACAATAATAATATATAGAATGTAAGTCATTTTTTTTAATAGTTGGGGAATCCACTATTACGATAAATTATCTTATTAATCTCGGAAATTAACCACGTTAAATATAAAGAATTGATTTTTGGCCGGTCGAAACCACAAGTCAAGAGCGCGAATGCCAGTACGTTCGCTCAAATAAAATAATTAGAACCGAGAGGATCTTCGCACGGTCTGGGTATCAGAGAAGCCATAACCCCAGGCAAACTGAAAACAAAAAGAATTTTCGGATACACTTGATCCACAAAGAAACTCACAAATTGTCACATTTAAGATTATTATGTCTTGCAAAAACATTTGAACGCAATACGATAATGAATGTCTTATCCGAATTTTTTATTATTTTTTATATAGATTATTCTATTTAGAAAAGATACAATACTCTTATAAAGATTTTTTTGAGCAAAATATTTTATAACGAGGATAAGTTGAAAAGTAATATATATATGCTTGTAGAACACTAACGAAATGACCTTTAGAAGTGTTCCAAGCTGTATGCGGAAGTAACAGTCCCCCAGTACAAGTATGTACAGTTTAAATGCCTTCCGTGTATGCAGTATATTTTGAATGGTGGAGGTATTATTGTGCTAGATCTATCTATCCCCAGTTCGATTTCTTATGAATTAACCCATTAAATAAATTAATAGAAGTTAGAAATATGTAACCTATTATTAGTAAAGACCGTCCAGATAATGAAATAATTTTACAAGCATGTATTTTTATAGGGGAAAAAATAGTGTTTAAAGGCACAGTTTAAAATATATATTGATTTTGAAGGTTCTAAAAATTTTACAGAAACAATTATTATTTTATGTGTGTAAACTTGTCTAGTTATATGTTTGCATATGGGAAAGGTGGGAAGTGTTAGAAATTCCAAATATATATCCATGAACATTAACATTCATTAAAAAAAAAAAAACCTGAGTTGTACAAATAAATAACTTTAAACATCGCCAGTATCATTATCTTTTAGCTCCCTCCCCTCCACACACACACACACTTTATTTTGATGGGCATTTTTCCCGCACACTAATTTACTTGGAGAAATTGATTTGTCCAGTGTTAACTCAAATTTGTTCATTTTGAATCAAGAAAATTCATAAAAGTTGTGTTTTATTTTATTATCGCACAAAACGTACAGATTAGCTCACCCAAGGTGGAGGAAGGGCTGGGATAAACCTCTCGCGAATATAACACGTGGGACCTTTTAGTTTTGTTTACATCTAATTAGCATTAGTAATACCATTAATTAGCACTAAACATAAATTGTAATATAATTAGCACTATTTATTTTCTCATTTAATTTAGCTCTACTACTTGTGATGTGAACTCCTCCTCCTAAATATATATATATATATATATATAGGTGCGTCACTGAGCAGGGGGGCCCTTGGTAACATTTGCTACGGGCCCCGCGCTGTCTTAATCCGGCACTGGTGTTTTGCCATAATAAAATTCAGTATTTTGTTTATTCAATTTCAGTTTTTGTTTTCTACTATAATATCTTGTTTTTTTTCTAAATCTTTATGCAGTTATCAAGCCTTTAAATATTTTGTTTAATAATTGAATATTTTAGTTTTATTCAGTAATTACTCTTCATTAAAATTCATTACCTGAAAAAAATGTTAAAATTAAATCTGTTAATATATATGTATGTGTGTATATATATATATATATATACACTTTTTTTCAGTGACAAGACATACAAGATCTAATATTAACCTCTGAAGTATAGTTGTTCTTACTGCTCATATGCAATGGATCATTCTAGCTGTATACAAGAGCATAAACGAACTCACACCAGAGAGGAGACATTTCTGTGTACTTTTATCCAAAATCCTTTGCATGCAAAAAAGAAATCTAATAACTCACCTGCTTTCGCAAAAAACAGCATCTCAAGAAGCATACCTACACTTACAGCAATATTTAACCATTAATGTAACTTAGGCAAAACTTTCTTCTATGCAGTCTCAATGCAGGCATGTTAGAATGTGATGTTACTGAAAATAAACATTTTTTTTTGTATTATATAAATAATGCAAATGTTGAAACATGTTTTTTTTTTTATGTGTGAATTTCTGTAGTTCGTTAATTTTGTAGATATAGGTGGAATTATAACTTTAGATAGGTGGAATTATAACTTAATTTTTTTCTCTTCTGGTAGCTAAAATAAATAAGTATTTAATACTTTAGATAAAAAAATCCTTTTATTTTTAAAATTATGAGGTCTTTAATTTTATCGATATATATATATATATACACATACACACAGCAGGGCCGTACCCAGAAAAAAAATTCGGGGGGGGGAGGGGGGGAACCAGAGGTGAAAAAGGCTAAATTTTTTGCAAAATGGCTTAGCTATTGTTTTGTTGACAAAATTTTAAATTTCGGGAGGCGGGGGGGGGGGGGGGCTGAGTTTGGCCTTGATACATAGGGTGTTTTAAAAGGTAGGAACACACTTTAATTCTTACCTGTTAGAGACTAGAAGTCAGAGCCCATTGTGGAGACAATTACAATGGGTGCTAGATAAAAATATTTGATGAAAATCTACAGTCAATATATTTTATCTTCATCCACCTAAAATAAATAACTTTATATTCAATTTTTATTATATACTCAAAAAGAATTTAATGCTCTTCTGGAAATGGGTGGAAACTTTTCGCCCTTGAAAGAGTTTGTTTTGTGTACACAACCGCTCTTAAATCAATGTTTCAAGCAGATAAAAATGATGAAAAAAAATATTAGATGTTGTCTTTAAAAACTATTTTAAAGGAATTGGAATCCCAAGTGTATGGCATCATTTTCATTTGAAAAAGCTAATTTTGTTAAGCAAATGATTCACTTTTTTTACTCTTGGAAATCAAATGGAACTGAAAAGGGCAAAAAATTGCTTAAAAATGGGGAACAGGTGGATTTTTAGATTTATACAGCAGCGCAGATTGTTTTCTATATTTTTATACATGATTAAGAAGAATTTCAACCGGATTGTACAGTGTGGATATTATTATGCTTTTTGTGCTTTCTAATCTTTTTGAACTTTTTAATCTTCGTGGAGTAATGGTGTATAAAATTTTTATTTTGAAGTGGTTGCTAAAACTGTTAGAGAGTGAGTTGGGGATCAGTGTTACTATATAGTAGGCTAAGTTGGCAATGTAATGAGAAAAATGTTCAAAATAAGATAGGGGGGTGGGGAAATTACATTAAGAAAAAATTCTTACTAGTTTTTTGAAAAGTTATACTTTTTAAATTTGTATACGACCCCTGTACAGAAAAGCTCCCAGTGAGTAAAATGTACCCCATATACTTAGGTGATGTATAAATTGTCAGCCTTTCATAATAAAACGTCTCAAGATGCCTTATAACAATCAGTGGCTGTACATGAATTTCAATGTAAACTTTTATTGAAGGAGAGAAAAAAGTTTTTTTTTCATAATTTCTGTAAAACCCCTGAAATATGATCATCCGATGTGATTTTTTACTTTTCAAGAGCCATTGAAAAGTTGTTTGAGTAATCATATATTTATCTTCCTATTTCTCATACTTTTTAAGATATAGTTTTCAAGTTTTAAAATTAAAAATACCATTTACATCCAAAATATACTTCAGCATGCCTTCCACGGCCATCATTTGTTGAAAGCAAATGATTTCGCCTTCTCCCTTCATTCCCGTTAAGCTTGGTGCCTGGTTACGTCATTCGAAATCTTATTCACACCTTCTTGAACCATGTTGTTGATGCTGCCCTCTGTCGATGATATTTCTAATTATTCTCATAGGTAAGTGTAGGTTTTATTATTGAAGTTAGCTATTGAATGCTTGTCTGAAGAAGACCGAAAGATTTTTTTGTCAAAATGATCATTAACATCTTATAAGTAACATTTCATGTGTGCTTTTTTCACAAAGTTTTTATTTATTTTATTTTGGTTATTCCTTCAAAATAGCCAAATTCAATAACAAAATCTGTTGACCATCTAATCAGGACATGGTGCTGCTGTTTGTGAATCAAAATGTTAATTTTGATCCACATTATCATTTTTTACATGCTCACTAAAGTCACTTAAATTGATATACATAAAAATCTAATGATTAATTATATTACAAACAGTATCACTGTACAGTGACCTCTCACTTATGTGCCTCTCAGTTATATGAGAATTTTGGAATGTCTGTCATGATAAATAGGAAAATAATGATATAGGTCTCTCACTTATAAGCACCACTTTGAATCGTCTCTCTCAGGTATACGTGAAAATAAACAGCTCAATTCACAAATCCTGTCATTCAGATGTACATTTCTGCATCATCTTTGAACACACAGTGTTCATACATGAATGTTAGGAATTTTGATAAAAATATATGAAGTAAACTAAGACACTAAAACTGTTTTTGGTGAGTTATGGTGAAAGATGCTGATAATGATGCAACAGATTTTTCTGTCCCTTGTTATGCTACTGCTTTAGGAGCTCTAGAAAAATTGAGACGTTATCTGTAATTCATGACATAATTTCAAATACAATAACTTAGTGAGAAGAAACTGTATTACAAACGTGGCCTAAACAAAAATAAGCTACAGTATTAAACACATTTTGATAAAGGAATATTAGTACAATTGAAGTTGAGCTCATTAGTAAAATAGAGCTCATTAGTGAACATTCTTCATGGAACTCCAAAAATATTTCATTCAAGCACTAGTGTCCATACTGTCCTTATTCATCTAAAAAATCTACCCGTGTGAAAGAACATAAACATACACATACTGAAGAAAAACCTTTTAAGTGTGGCATTTGTACAAAGAGTTTCACTGTGAAGAGTAATTGTACTGCTCATATGCGTACTCATCTAATACATCAGCAACAGATGAAACAGTTTCTTTGCACATCTTGTCAATGTGTATTTCGTACTAAAATATCCTTAAAAAGGCATAATTGTGTGTATGTAACTGAAAAATAAGAAAAATGCAACACAACATTCCATTTTGTATTATTTGTGCACAATGTTTCCAATTCAAATATCAGTGTTAAGCATATAACATTTACCATTAAAGCATGTGATTGATATCAACTAGTTTTTAGTCCAAGCTGACTCTCAATTGTGACAGTAAAACTGGATCATGCAGTAACTAAATCATAGCCCACTGTTGAAAAATTAAGATTTTCTATTACAAGAATATAGGAGGTGGAACCCTTTTCATAGGAGTTGCTAAATCCCACCCTAAAACCCAGACAGCACATAAGTTTAAATCAAGCTTGACATTGACTTGAATTTTACGTATTAATACAAGCTTGACATTTCAATCCATTAGCTTGATTATTGCGCTGATGGTGCCATCTGTCGCTGTAGGCAAGAAGGAGAATGGGACATTGAAAAGTCTAAGGGGAAGGAATGAATGGGATAATAAGCCCCTCTGAAGTGTAACACGAGGAGAGTTTTAGTTTTATTTACATCTAATTAACATTAGTAATTCCATTAACTAATTAATTAGCCCTAGTAAAGATTATAAACTCACCCGCTGCTTTAATAAATGAGCGAGCCGTTAAAAGAACACGGGCTAGTAAATAAAATAAGTGTGCGTGTTTTTCCTACAGATTGAATTTTAAATGATTATTATATAAAAGGACCTGACTGATGCTAGCCGCCTGGTAAATGGCTAGAGTCTATGCGTATTGTGTAATTTAAATTATAGGTTACCATTTTGAAGATGGTTATAGTGTTTGTAAATGTTCCAATAAAATTTGAAAATTAGCGTGGGAAAACTTTACTGCCCTAAAAATAAATTTTGATATAATTAATGCAATTTAGTTAGTTAATATACTTCACTTTATGGATGGTAGAATAAGGTGGTTTCCGGCCGCTACAAAATAATTTATCATCAGTCATAAATGTACTTGACCATAGAATTTAAAAAAAAAAAAAAGATTCTATATTTCCAAATATGGAAATTCTTCAAAATAAAATACAATTATATTACGAAATTGATTTCAAAATCAGCCGTTTGTCTCGATTTTGAAAGTTTTAAAACGTGTGCTGCTGTTAAGTTAATATTATGTTTATTTCCCTATTGGTAGAGTCTCTGAATCACACATAACATTATTTTAATTTTGATGCATCCCATGGAAAAATAAAAGAAACAATGCATCGCCCACTTATCAATCTGGCCAGAAAACGGCGTGATAAGTCACTTCAAACTTTAGTCATAGTTGCACGAGGCTTAGTGGCTGAACGGACAGTGCGCTCTCCTCCCAACCCAAAGGTCCCGGGTTCTATTCTAGCGACGAACACTTTATGGAAACAGATAAATTAAATTGAAATTTCAGCATAGAGGGGAAAATGCGTGGCAAAGTAAAATATGTGGAGCGAGTTCGCTGACCGGCAGCCCGTGTATTTAGGAAAATTTTTTTGGGAAAATTTTTTAAGTTTGAAATTAAGCTGTAAACTAGAACACTTGATTCAAGCTTGCATTAAGCTTACACGCATGAAGTTTTCAAGTTTACTGACTTGATAAATCAAGCTTGCTGCAAGTTTGCTGTGCTGTGTGGGAAATACCCAAATTTCTTATCCAATTATAACAAGAGATGCAGGAAGGCCAAATCCTTTTTTAAGCCTCTGTATTCTTATACAAATTATTTCTTTTTTTTAAATTCAGGATTTTTAGACTATTTTCATTGCTGTAAATAAGAGGGAGGAAATCATTTAATCTGAACAAAACTTACAATAAACCAAATTTCTACCTTAGAGTAACTTTTTTTTCTTTTTTTTTTTACTAGGCTCTCAAGAAAAAAGTTACCATATCAGCCTCTGTTTCACACCTATCTCCAGGTCCGGATACACCTACCGGGAACCAGGAAATTTTCTCGATGGGCCGGTCACTTTAATATATATTGTATTTATATATACACTTATGTATGATGTGTACATATGTTAGAAGAAAATGAAAGTGGGCCACCGTTGACATGAATGCCCGGGCCAGTGGGATGGGTTGTATCTGCCCTTGCCTATTTCAATTTATATTTAGATCATTCATGATTTATGGCAAATAAAATATTATTTATAAATGGAGACTTTATGTAATTTTCCATGTGACATTTTAATATTATCTAGGTTTTGGGCCAAACTGTAATTTTTTCTGACTTTTTATGATAAAATAAAATTTCCTGGCTATGTAAGACTTTTTCAGTTTTCTCTTGACTAGCAGCAACTTTGTATGTGCTAAAAATCTCCAGTATCCTGAACTTATTGCATGATTATTATCCATACCTGCATTTCCATGAAAACACACAATAGGATTTTTGGTACTCAATTCAACTGTCAACTTTTTTTTTTTTTTCCCAACTGTGTAAAATGTATTTAAACAGTTATATGTGATGTGTTAATGTTTAACAACAAACTACTTATAAACACTGTTATGACTTTAATTAAAGTTGGTTTAAAACATTAGAATATGTGTTTTTTCTTTTTATAAAATATATTGCTAAATATGAATTTGCATTGTTAAAAAAAATATATCTTTCATAGTTTTACAGAGTAGAACCTCTACTCTCACCTTTGGGACTGGGGATATAGACAGAAAGCAAGAAAGGTCAAATTATCAGAAAATACTTAAAAATGTAGATTTACAGTTAAATGAGCAATCTTTGAATTCAAAAATGACTGTATGTATCGTTCTCTACAATAAGCACATTACAATAAGCCACACAGAATCTGTTATTATTATTTGAAAGCAGCAAAACTGTATGTATCTGCTGTACTTATGTATGTAATGTGGATGATGAGTCATAAAAGAGTCAGGACAAAATTCAACTCCACGGTCAAATCAACCGGAGTGGCAGACAAGATGGGTTCTGCTGTAATGTGTTTTTTAGAATGTTAATATTATAAGTATAATATAAATTAAATATATTTTTTTATTCTTATTATTATGTTCAAAGTGTCATTTTATAGGGTATTGTAACTTTACTGTTAGTTATATGGATAAGTATTATTATTTTCAGATTGTAAAAAAAAAAAAAAAGAACTATTCAGAAAATTACTGATTTCTTATTTAATTTTTGTTGGTTGTTCGATGATCTACACACATATATAATTGATTGAATTGTATTACTTTTTATGATTAAAAACAAATACCGTATTAGCTGGAATATAATGAAACACCAAAATATTTCATCAATATAATTAGAAAAATCCATTATCTAGATCGCAAATATAGTGCAAGTCAGGTTTTTAATAGGGAATGATCAGTCTAAAAATATCACTTTATGCTCAGGCTCATATGGTAAATACTGTACCGCAACTTTGAAAATTTTCATAAAGATAATAAGAAAAATCCTATATTTAGACCTCAGATTTATTGCCAGTCAGGTTTTTAACGGGAATTGATCAGCCAAAAAACATTGCATTATATTCGGGCCGATTTAGTAAATAAAAGTATTTACTACTACTTTTTATAAATATAATCTGGCCCGTAGCTACGGGTGGGCCTACGAGTACCATGCCCACCCTGCTAAATTCTGTGCCTACCCTGCTTCTGGGCTATACAAGCGGCCGCGACATGGTCTCTATCTGAATCGGAACATAAATTGAATACCGCTTTGGATGTTAAAAATCAGGTTTGTCTCGAAATACATTACGATAACTTCCTTAGGTCTATTTAGCCATGGAGAGTTTTTTGAATATACAGTTAGAAAGGACAATAAACTAGCTGATATTATAACCAGAATACCAAAGAATGCTACATACAAATCTCCGGGAATGCAGAACGGAATTATTTCTATATAGGCGAAAATGGTTCAGTAAGAAAATGTGAGGATAGTCCCGAGAGCAGATGCTCTATTCTTCACTATCAAAGTGGATGGAACAAAGTATATAAATGGAACTGAAAATTGTATCTGTATCTATCGTCATCCATGCAGTAAAAGAAGGAATTTCATTTGAACATTTAGCTAGCATTGCTACTACAGTTTATCTGGATGCAGATGTGGTCTGTACAACAATTCTGGATGAGCCTAATAAACTGGGACGGGATCAAAAGAACATCATCTCTCAATGCTACGATGATGCTGCCGTCATGGCTGGAGCATACGGTGGCATGCAGGCTAAACTCAAGAAAGAAATTGCTTACATTCATTGCTACAACCATAAATTGCACTGGTTATAAGTGCTATTTCAGGGGACAAGATTTATGCAGTTTCCTCGATATCTTCTCTGGACTCTATAAATTCACTAGAAAGCATCACGTTGCAAATGTGTATGAGGGGCAAGCACTGAATCGTCTATTGCCTCAATGATAGTCTGGGCATTACCGCTGTACAGTAGCGATACTAAATTACTCAGAACTTATCAAGGTTTTTCAGAAGTATGCTGACTAACATTCTAATGATATTTCAATGGAAGCAACTAGGCTGCTTTCCCAAATTAAAAGTCCTCTGTTTGTATTTCTTGGAACTCTTTAGCATTCCCTTATATACCTGTTAGATCCAGCCAATAATGCACTGCAGTCTAAAGCTATGGACCTGCTACAAGTGAGTGAAATTGTTGCCAGAGTTGTAGAAGAAATTAAAAAGCATAGAAATGTTGAACATTTTGATACCTTATATAAATCGGCTATGACAATGCTATCTTCTGACACACTGAAGAGATTTCAGCTCCAAAACGTAGATGTGTGGTTCCAATCCATTTCACAAATTTCTTCACGACTGAGTCCGTAGGAGGAAGCCTGTGTTCCCAGGAATCCAAGGAAGCGTTGAAACAATACTAAGTAAGAATGCACCATAATGCCTTTGACTAAACAATACCAGAGCTGAATATACGCTTCATCCCAGAGAAGATACAAATGTTAGAGACTATGAAAGCTCTCACGTCCATGACCAATTCGTTCGACATGCAGCACCTCGAGTGTCTGGCAAATTTATGCTATATCGATTTGGATGGCGCAACTGCTGAAATAGCAACGGCACTAACTTTCTTGCAAAAGAAAATATCAGAGTCGAAACTCTCAGCCACATTGCATGAAATGACAGAATTTATGTTCAATTATAGAGATGCATTTCCTTCTATTTATCGCCTTCTTGCTTCTGCCTTGTCAATAGGAGCATCTACAGCAACCTGCGAGGCGTCATTTAGCATTCTTTCAAAAATCTTAACTCCATTTCGATCATCCATGCTGCATGAGAGGAAAGCTAATCTAATTCTTCTTGCATTTGATCATAAACTCATGAACAGCATTCCAGTGGAGCTTGTTTTGAATCGGTTCCATGGTGCAAAGAATAGACGTCTACAGCTTTATTGAGACGTCGATTGAGTGTATTGAAGAAAAAACTATCAAAAATGCTAGGATAAAATCAATAAATAAACTTTGTTATTACTCACAGGACCTTCAAAAAAAGGTAGACGCGTTTTGAAAGCAGCAAAAGAGTGCTTTCTTCATTAGTACCTAAATGTGTACCATCCAGCGGACAGCAAAGCATGAAAATGCAAAATATATTAAAAGTTTTTTAAAAATATATTGTGTTTTTATGCTTTGCTGTTTGCTGGAGGGTGTGTATTAGGTACTGATGAAGAAAGACCCCCTTTTGTTGCTCCCGAAACGCTTATATATATTTAAAAGGTCCTGTGAGTAATTACAAAGTTTATTGTTTATTTTCAAGACACTATTCTTAATTCGCGCATTTAGTCTGCTCTGTGTTTTTTTTCTCTTTTTTTAAATGCTAGCTGTTTATTTTCCTTACAGCGTATTTCCTTAGGCTGCCTTGATAATTAAATATAAAAATTTTTGGCAAGGAAGTATTGTTTTAGCCGTTAAATAGTTTTGCTTTGTTTTGGTTTGCAGATTCAAAAGTCGTGCCCAACCTGCGTATTTTCGGGCCCACCCATTAAACTAACCCTAGCTACGGGCCTGAATATAATACTTTCTATAAATAAAAGTATATTTATTCTCATAGATAAGCGTAGGTTTTTATTATTGAAATTAACTAGTTTGGTTATTCCTTCAAAATAGCTGACTTCAATAACAAAATCTGTTGACCTTGTGACAGGACATGGTGCTGCTGTTTGTGAATCAAAATGTTAATTTTGATTCACAAACAGCAGAACAGAAGTTGCTTAAAATTTAAATGTGTAAAAATCCAATGATTAATTGTACTATAAACAACATTCCAGAATTTGTTATAGTTTTCTCTAAACTCTAAATTATAAAAATTTATTTTATTTATTTATTTATTTTCGGTCAGATGGTTTTGTTGTATGAATATTTTTCTTTTATAAAATGTATTTGAACAGTTATGTTATACATGAAAATTTAATAATAAACTCGCTGTGACATTAACTTGCTTTTAGACATTTATCCAAGTTAAATACTTTGATCAGAAATGTAGTTTAAAAATTTGAGATATGTTTTTTTTTTTTTTTTTTAATAAAATGTTTTGTTAAATATGAATTAAAATTCTCATTTGATGAAAATAAAATTATCTCATTTTGCATTTGTTACATAATGTATAGTTTAGAATGTCAATGTTATAAAAGCATAATATGAGTTAAATGTATCTCTACTGTTTGTTAAATGGATAAGTATTTTTACTTCCAAATTGTAAAAAGAAGTATAAAGGAAATACTGATTCTTTATGTAATTTTAATTGGTTATTTATATTGGTTGTTTGATGACATGCACACATTTATGTAATTGATTGAATTGTATTACTATTTCCTGATTAAAAATGAATTAATAAAAGTTTTTTTATGCAGTGTTAAATAATCTTTAGTAAATCTAGTTTTTCTTAATCTTTTATAGAGCTCATTAGTGAACATTCTTCATGGAACCCCAAAAATGTTTTGCTCAAGCACAAGTGTCCATACTGTCCTTATTCATCTAATATTTCTACCCATGTGAAAGATCATAAACGTAGACATACTGGAGAAAGACCTTTTAAGTGTGGCATTTGTACAAAGAGTTTCACTGTGAAGAGTAATTGTACTGCTCATATGCGTACTCATCTAATACATCAGCAACAGATGAAACAGTTTCTTTGCACATCTTGTCAATGTGTATTTCCTACAAAAGTGTCCTTAAAAAGGCATAATTGTGTGTATGTAACTGAAAAATAAGAAAAATGCAACACAACATTCCATTTTGTATTATTTGTGCACAATGCTTCCAATTCAAATGTATGAGTGTTAGCATATAACATTTACCATTAAAGCATTTGATAGCCAGCAATAGTTTTTAGTCACCATAACTGGTGGACTCTCTCAATTGTGACAACAAAACAGTAGAGTAACTAAAATCATTGTGGAATCAATCAAATTATCATGCAGTAACTAAATGGGAGATATGGTAGGCTTCTCCCATTCTAGAAATATGAAGATTTTCTATTACAAGAATAAGAGATGGAACCTTTTGATAGGAGGCACTAAATCCGGCCATAAAAATACCCAAAAAACCTATCCAATTATACCAAAAGATGCAGGAAGGCTCAGTACTTTTTTAAGGCTCTGTGTTCTTCATACAAATTATTTCTCCTTTTTTTTATTCACGATTTTCCATGTCACATTTCAAGGTTTTCCAGGTTTTTGACCAAACTTTGCAATTTTTTCTGACTTTTTGTGATAAAATAAAAGTTTATGGCTATTTAAGGCTTTTTGGGTTTTCTCTTGACTAGTGGCAACTTTGTATGTTCTAAAAACCTCCAGTAGCCTGAACTTATTGCATGACTACTATCCATACTTGCATTTCCATGAAAACATGTAGTAGGATTTTTGGTGCTTAATTTAAGTGTCAACTTTTTTCCCCCCAGTACTGTAAAATTAATTTAAACAGTTATATGTTATGTGTGAATGTTTAATAATAAACTATTTATAAACACTGTTATGACATTAATTAAAGTTGGGTTAAAACATTTGAATGTGTGTTTTTTTCTTTTTATAAAGTATTTTGCTAAATATGAATATACATTGTTTTAAAAAAAGTTATCTTCATAGTTTACAAAGTTTAATATCCTGCATAGTTTACAAAGTAGAACCTCTCTAATCTGTCACCTTTGGGACTGGGGGTATGGCCCGAATGCAAAAAAGGTCAAATTACCATATTGCCCCAAATATAATACAGTGTTTTTTGACTAATCATTGCCCGTATAAAACCTGACTCGCACAAAATTTGAGGCCTAAATATAGGATTTTTTCTAATTAAAGAAAAATTTCATAGGTACCTTATATTTGGGCCAATACGGTATCAGAAAGTACTTTAAAATGTGGATTTACAGTAAAATGAGCAATCTTTGAACTCAAAAATGACTGTATGTATTGTTCACTACAATAAGCTGCACAAGAGCTGTTATTATTTGAAAAGAACAAAACTTTATATATTTACTGTACATATTTATGTAATGCGGGTGATGAGTCACCGATGAGTAGGGACAAAATTCGGCTTGAGCATGATCAACCAGAGTGACAGACTAACCGAAGACAGTTGAGATGGGTTCTACTGTAATGTGTTAATTAGAATGTTAATATTATAACCATAATATCAATTAAATATCTTTTTTTTAAATTGTGTTCAGGGTGTCATTTTATAGAGGTATTGTAACTTTACTGTTGGTTATATGGATAATTATTTTTATTTACAGGGGGAAATAAAAATAATTCATCCTTGAGCCCTGATTGGGGGGGGGGGGGACTATTCAGAAAATTAGATTTTTTATTTAATTTTGGTTGGTTATTTGTATTTGCTGTTTGATAACATGTAAAATTTTATTGAATTCTATTAATTTTTTATGAAATAAATAACACATTAGCTTGAATATAGCGCAACACTGAAATTTTTCATCAAGATAATTGAAAAAATCCGTTATCTAGATTTCAAATGTAGCTCGAGTCAGGTTTATAACGTGAAATGACCAGTCTAAAAATATCAGGTTAATGCAGTAAATAAATAAAGTATTTTTAGTACAGTGGTGTTAAATTAACTGTAAGTCTGTGTAGTAAATCTAGTTTTTCTTAATATTTTCAGAGCTCACTGGTGAATACCCTATGTGGAACCTCAAAAACGTTTCACTCAAGTACAAGTGTCCATACTGCACTTATTCATCCAATATTTCAACCCATATGAAAGATCATAAACGTACACATACTGGAGAAAAACCTTTCAAGTGTGGTATTTGTACAAGGAGTTTCACCAAGAAGAGCAATTGCACTGCACATATGCGTACACATCTAGCACTTAAGCAATGGAAGAAAAAATTCTTTTGCACATTTTGTCAGTCTACATTTCCTACAAAAATGACCTTAGAAAGGCATAAATGTGTGTATATAGCTGAAAAATAAGAAAAGGCAATGCAGACTGTTTATATTTTGTATTATGTATGCACAATGCTTCAAACTGAGATATCACTGGCATGTAAAATTTTACCTTTAAAGCATTTGATTGTGATCAGATAGCTTTACTCTAAATTGTGACTGATTGAAAAATAGATGAAATGGGAATAAATAAAAAAGATTGTTATGAAGTAAAACTTGTGCAGGCTGAAAGATATAAGAATGTAGGTTTACCTTGCTGTCTCTTTCTCCTCTTGAAAATTTTGTCAGCACAATATTTTAAGATTCACACAAATTATGAAAGAATAAGGGAGCATTAACCTTATTTTACATAATTAAACAAGAAAACTCCTGATTTACTATATTACATATTGGTTCAGTTACTGCTATAATATCAGCAACAGGCTTCAATTTTATCTCAAAACAAAATGAATAGAATTGTATGCATGAAAATCAATTCTGAATTCAAAAGTTTTTTGCTGGTGGTGTTTCACTACAAAAGATTTTTGTCACACTCTTGTTGTGATCAAGAAATCACACAAGTTGGGACAAGAAATCACACTCTTGTGATTTCTTGTCCTCTGATGAGACAAGATCAGTTCTCTACTCTTCTCCAGTGAGAGTTAAACTTTGGATCTTGTGGTGCAGGCATTGGCATAACTGAGTGGGAGATATGGTGGGCTTAGCCCACTCTAGAAAAATTAGATTTTCTATTGCAAGAATAACAGATGTAGCCCTCTTGTGGGAAGGGGTTTTAAAGCCCACCTAAGATCTTCCATAAAGCCTATCCAATTACACCAATAGAACAGGAAGGCCTGCACTTTGTAAACCTCTGTATTCTTCATAGAAACTAAATTTTAAATAAGTTAAATTTTTACATTAGTTTAGTTTCTCATATGCACCCTTTCTGCAATTATTTTTCTTTTAATCTGATTGCAATTACTATTTTTCCTTTCTTTCACTTTGTGCTTCAGTTGATTAACATCGATTCAGTATCTATATTTGCATTCATGTTTCTTCTACACAAATTTTTCAATGATTATTTTCTCCAAAATTTGATGTTTTTTTCATTTAATATAATTTTTTTTGATTACATCTTTGTTTATATTAATAATGCATACAAAGAATACATATATCTATATACCCAGACAGCACATCAAACTTGCAGAAAGCTTGATTTATCAAGTCAATAAGCTTGAAAATTCCAAGCGTGTAAGCTTGAATCAAGTGTTCTAGTTTACACTTGCCCAGCTTGCATTAAGCTTGACATTTCAAGCTTAAAAAATTTTCAAAAAAAAAAAATTTCTAAATACACGGGGCGCCCGCGCGCCACATATTTTATTTTTCCGTGTATTTTCCCCCTCTATGCTGAAATTTTAAGTTATTTTAATCTGTTTCCATCGAGTGTCCGTGGCTAGAATAGAACCCGGGACCTTTCGGTTCGTAGCCGAGCGCGTTATCCATTCAGCTACCAAGCTTCGATGGAGTTGTGACTAAGGTTTGAAGTGAATTATTAAGCGGGTTTCTGGCCAGATTGATAAGTGGGCGATATGTTATTTTTTTTTTTTTTTTCCATGGGATGCATCAAAATTAAAACAATGTTATGTGTGATTTAAAGACTCTACTAATAGGGAAATAAACATAATATAAACTTAAGAGCAGCACATGTTTTAAAACTTTCGCAACACTCATGAGCAATACTGCCGGTGGCCAAAATCGAGACAAATGACTGATTTTGAAACCAATTTCGTAGTATAATTGTATTTTATTTTGAAGAATTTCCATATTTAGAAATATAGAATGGGTTTACTTACTTAACACAAATTTTGTGTTAAGTAATCTGAAATCAAAGAAACAGATAGTTAAACGTTACTTCGAAATGCTATATCACAGTTGCTAACATAACATGTATGGAATACAAACACTAGTCATTTTTGTAAATATTTCTTATAATAACAAATAATTGAAAAATTTTGCTATTTTTTAACGCTAAAAATTCTCTTTACAAATGTGGTTAGTTATTTTCCTACATATTGGTATGTTATAGAGCATTTCGAAGAATTAAAATAAGTTTAAATTAATTTATACAAATGTAAATTTGAATTATTTTCATTGTTCATACTTTATAATTAAAAAAATTATTTAACTTCTGAATTTTTTTTTTTTATCCTTTGTAATTTTATTTTAAAACTACAAAAGTGTAAGATGTAAGATTTTTGGGCCCTAAAATCTGTATGCCCTGGGCAGTTCCCCCTTTTGCCTTGCCAGTAATATGGCACTGGTAATAAAATAAAACAAATCTTTTACGAACTTTCAGCAAATTTTAGGACGCTAGACAATTAATGTCCATTCTCTTTCACAGATGGCGTCATCAACGCTCCTTTAAAAGGGGAAAATCAAGCGAGTAGCAATTGCCAAGCTTAAATCAAGCTGTATTTAAGCTTGACAATTCAATTTGACTCTTGCAAGCTTGCTGCCAGCTTAGAATGGGTTGAACTGTCAAGCTTGCATTAATGTGTCAAATTCAAAGAAATGTCAAGCTTGATTTAAGCTTATGTGCTGTCTGGGTATATGTGATGGATGTCATAACTTTTACTTGTATTCTCAAGAAAAGGGGATTTAACTTGTACTGTGTGCATGTGTGTGTGCAAAATAATGCATCTAAATAAACTCCTCTAAATTAAAATCTTTGTCTTTTATCTGCCAGAATTTGATAAATTGTATGTTTGTTCATTTAAAAACACATGGATTTGTTCTTGTATAAACTTGTGTATTCTCTTCACAACGTCATTCAAATATGAATAGGTTTTCTCCAGATGTGATGTGAATGTGCACTAGAACCCCTTAAAAAGTCCTCTGCCTAAGGCACCCATACTCATAGGCAGATCTCCTCATGTAAGCTTGCCGTAATACAAAACAAAACATTCAAATATCAATAAAAGAAAATTTCTTCAGCAACCTGAACCATTGAAGTTTTTATATTTTTTTAATTTCACCTTTTACTTTAGAAATTATTACAAGAAATAAAGACTCCAGTTGTTGAAGGTTAAAATTTGTGACAAGAAAAAAGTATTTAGTAATGTGGGTTTTCACCCCATTTTAAAATGTGTGTGCCTGTGAAGTGTTATTTGAAAACTTTTTTTAGGAAAAAAAAATTAATTGCTATCTATTGTTTGCAGTTACATAATATAGTTTTAAATGTTAAGTAAAAGTAAGATCTACCTTGTTTGCTAAAAGAGGCCAGCTCACTTCTACAAATGTGTCATTTAGAGCTACATATCTGCTTCCTGGAGTGTCCTGTCACTATTTGAATTCTCATCAGAAGTTGGGGACTTCTGAATATTTGCACTCCTCGAAAACTGCCAGCGACTGTCAACGGGACTTAGCTATTGATTTAGCATGCACATGCACCACATTTGCATAGTTGTCTTCAGTGGTATGCTGGAATCAAACCCACTGTCTTCTGCTTATCAGTCCACTGGCTTAACTACTGAGATACCATGGTCCTAGATTGTTGTTGTAATATTCTCTGGCAAACTGGGGAGCAATGCCAAATGTTCCATGCATAACACCAATTTACTAAATGGAGCATCTTCCATGTTGCTGAACTGCAGTGCTAGGAAAACTGACTTAGCTCAGGGTCTCCCAATTTTGAACCAATTCAAAATGAAAGACCAGCACCTGGAGTCACATCCCCAGAGGCATCATTATAATACTGTGGATGTTAGAGCTGACAGATTTTACATGATGCAACTACCTTTAGCATACTCAGTCCACAACAGACTGAGTCAAGAGAAGAGTTCACCTCCCCAGACACAAGCCAAGCCAGTGGTGATTCAGTGTCCATGTTCTTCTGAGAACCTAAAATGACTGGGCCACTTTGGGAGTTCTTAAATGTATGTTTTTGTTTACATGCATGATGTGATTTTCTTGAAGTGTAACTTTACTGTTGATTATCTATGTATTAGTTTATTTATGACATTTCCAGGTTTAAACTTAATGCATCTAAAAGTGCTTGATATCATGTAGAATGAACTTTAATAGTTTTTTTTTTTTTAAATCTTTTAGAGATCATTAGTGAATACTCTGCATGGAATTTCAAAAATGCTTCTTCAAAGTTCAAGTGTTCTTATTGTCCCTATACATCTAACAATTCTACTCATATGAAAGATCATGAGCGTACACATACTGGAGAAAAACCTTTTAAGTGTAACGTTTGTAAAAAGAGTTTCAACAAGAAGAGTAATTGTACAGCTCATATGCGTACTCATTCAACAACTCAGCAAACATTTTGTACTTTTTGTCAAAGTGTATTTCTTACAAAAGTATCCTTTAAAAGACATAAATGTATTTGTGTAACTTAAAAAATTATGCAATAATTTACATTTGTATTATTTGTGCACAATCAGGGTTGGCAAGATTTTGACGCTCGCCAGTTTTTACCAGGTTTCACCATGGTTTTTACCATCATGTCAAAAATCAAGATCTTTGGTAGCATTTTGTTTCAGCTAATTACAGTTTAAACTAGAAATCAAAGCCCGTTGTGGAGGCAATTATAACATTTGACGAAAATATGTCTACACTCAATATATTCAATCTTCGTCTATGTAAAATAAATAAGTTCATATTCAATTTTTATTACATTGACGTAATAAAAAAATTCAATTTTTATGATAACGTAAAATAGATAAGTTCGTGTGCAATTTTTGTTATATACACAAATTGAATTTCATGCTCTTCTGGAAACATGGGTTAACTTTTTGCATTCAAAAGATTTCATTTTGTGTACACAGCCATTCTTATATCCATGCAGATGGTTTATTTGTGAAAAAAAATTAAACAATGTAACCTGGAACAGCTAAACATTATACTATTATACCTATTTTCGCATCACAAGCACTTTTGGCCATGCACATGGCCATCATCAGGTGTCTTCCTGTTCTTTTGCTTCTCGTTCTTTAAGACTTATTAGCCACACCCACCAAATTTCATCAATGTGTGCGTGAGTCATTTCATTAACTCCAGTGATGTCATTTATTATTTCTAATGCTTTGCTCTTTAGGCCATGGCTTTATTATTGTATGCAATTTTTTTAATATTATCAAAATCAATGGTGAAGGGGATGGTTTAAGCTAAACTTGAGAGAGCAGCACTTGGCTTACCAAAATGTAAATCGTTAATATGTTCCTTTTTTCTTTCTTTAATTTTTCTTTTAGTCACACCAATATAGCTTCCAGAACTATTGTTTTCTTCAAATTTAAGGTTAATTTTGCCGGCAGTTTCTTCTCTCATGGTTTATTTTATCTTTATCATTTCTAATACTATTGAAAATGTTTTTATTTGGTTTGATGGGTTGGACTTCTTTTTTGACAGCTATATTTGTTATTTTAGTGGCTATTCCTCTGCGGTATGGGATTGCTTTAGTGAAAGTTTGTTTTGTTTTTTGTGCACTGGTTATTATATTCAGTTTTTTAATTCTTACTTTAAAGATTTTGCTTACAATTCTTTCAGAATAATTTGCTATTTTACATTGATGTTTAATGAAGCTGGTTTCTTCTTTCTAGAGGATTTCATTGGAACAGATTTTGATAGCTTATTAATGTATGAATGAATAGCTGCTGTTTTATATTTAAAGGGGGTATTGGATTTGAAATTAACAAGTTGATTATTATTTGTGGTTTTTTGAAAGATAGTGGTATTTATTTTACTTTCTTCATCTTTAATTATTTTTACATCTAGTCAATTAATTGTATTGTTATTTTCTCTTTCAAAGGTGAACTGAATGTCATTGTTGATTTCATTTAAGTAGGTTTCTAAATTTTTGTTTCCAACAACAGCAAAAACGTCATCCACATATGGGTGATTCTGTTCTAACTGTGACTTTTTTTACTAAAAATGTTAAGATTTTAAAATTAAACATTTTAAATTTTTTTATGCATATTGTTCATCTATTTTATTGTAAAAATGAAAGGAGAGAATTTTACTACAACTTCCTTTTTTTTTTTTTTGCCATAAACTTTGTTTGCGACGAGCTCTCTTTTTTCATTCTGATAACTCTTGAATAGATTTAAGTTTTCCTTCCTTTTTCCTTTTTTCATTTCTTGCTCTTTCTTTCTGACAATAATTTTCATAAGCATCTGGATCCTTCCCTATTTTTTCTCTCTTTAATTTTTCAGCAATACGTTTTTGTTCCAAACAATGTTGTTTTACTTCGGCACTAATTTTATTTTTACATTTTCCACTTTTTTTTTTTTTTTTTTTTTTTTTTTTTAATGACGATTGTTGAATTCTGCTACTTTTATTGTCACTAATATCAGGTAAATTTCTGGTACGAAGTATTGAAGCCATCTGCATTAAAAATAATTACAATTATTAATTAAAATAATTTTATTACTAATTAATTATTTTTTCACATGGTACTGACATTTTCATTAAAATAACAACTGTAATTGTTTGGTTATGAATTTGATAATATCCATTTACTGTGTAATTTAGGTTAGTATTAAGTACAAAAATTTACTGTTTTAGACATAAAAAAATCAATAGTTGATAAAGTTTATCAGTACCACAGTACTGATAAGAAAATTTATGACATACCTTTTTAAAATTGAGTTCTAAAATGACACAAACTCTTTGCACTATTTCATCTACTCAATGAAATATTACTCAGGTGACGTACTTGCAACATGGTTCGCTTGACGTTTTATAAATCTCAAGATGGCCCTCGAGTCGTACAAATTCAAATTCAAAAATTCGTTAAAATTTAAAGACAAAAGTTATTGAACCGGAATTTAGTGTTAACTTAATACATTAACAAAAAGGGTGTCAATTTTTTTAGTTTGATTATATACATTAGAATTTATGAAGTAATTAGTTTCAATCATTTATTGCAAAAAAAAAGAAATTATAGATAAATTCTAGAAATGGACTTGACAGGGTACTGACATTTAGGTGATATATTGTAAGTTTTCACTGAATGGCAAGTTATATTATATTTTTAAAAAATGATGAAATATGTTGATGGGTATCTAATTAATTTAAAATTTTCATTAATAGATTATTAATTAATGACCAGTGAGAACAAGCAATACAGGACATAAAAAATCACAGTTAAAATGGAATCCATAAATGTTCACCCATATCTCCACCAGACTTTTATGGCTTTATTTAATTTTATGTATTTTTCAATTTTCCTCATTTTCCATTCTGCTATAATACCCAAAATGGGAGATCCCATTGGGACACCTTGTAATTGAAAATTCGTAAAAATTAGCTTTATGGTACTGCTAAGGGTGTTAGCTATTGCTTCATTATTATACAATTGAGGGATAAATTGATTAATTTCTTTTAATTCAATTGAGGGATAAATTGATTAATTTCTTTTAATTCAATTGAGGGATATAAATCAATGACATCAAAACTTACCATGATTTCGTTTTCTTTTATTTTGTAATCGTGTAAAAATTTAACACTAGATATACCAAGACCAGTCATTTTGACTAGTTTGAAGATATTTTTTCCCTTTAAAAAAATCTTCGGTATATTTAGAGTTAATAAAATCATCAGTGGAAGATACAGAGCTATTGGATTTTGGCATAAGTTAAAATAAAATTGGTTTCATATAAAATTCAAATTGATAGGTAGGTCCTTTACATTTACCCACAATCGGCAGCATGGTTGGAGGGGTTTTAAGATCTTTAAATTTAGCAAAAATACAAGGAGGTACTGAGGCTAAGTCAAACATGGGTGAATTGTCATTTGGCCAAGTTCCATTTGTTATGAGGTCTTTGATTTTACTATTAATATTAGTGTTCGATATTTAATTTTTCTATTGCTTCATGCATTTTCAAAATATAATCTTCTTTATCCATAAGGAGGATTTTACCGGTTTTAACAGAACTTAACCAAGTTTTAAGAACAGGTAAAAACACATTAAAATCCGTATGTAGCACTATCGGTGGCAGCCACCACCTTCTTCAGCATAGGTCTTGGTTCCAAATGGCCAGCTCGCTTCCTCAGCAGGGCGTTCCACCCAGGATCGATCTGCGCATGCGTCATATCATTCACAGCACCATCTGTGGTTATAATCTGTAGGGCTTCCATATTTAGGGCATAATGACTGTTTTTGTAATTGGCGAGTTTTTGGCTATTGTTAAAGTTGATTTCTATGGGGTGTTCCTGGGCTATTTTTGCGAGGGCAGTAGTGGTTTTATTGAATTTAATGTCAGTTTAATGTTCCTTTTTTCGGTCTTTGATTTTTCGTTTTGTCATGCCAATATAGCAGCCCTGTTTATTGGTACTATTGTCTGTAAAGCTTAGTTTATAAATACCGGTGGTTTCATCAGGATTTATATTATCTTTATCACTGCTAATGCGTTTGAAAATATTTTGATTGGGTTTTATTGGGATTTTGATATTTTTCTTTGCAGCTTCATTTGTGATTTTTAGGGCGGCTCCCCTGCAGTAGGGAATGGCATTGGTAAATTTTAGTTTCAGATTTTGATAGTTATTAATTTGTTCCAGTTTTTTGATTCTCTTTTTAAAAAGGCTTTTATATATTGATTTTGGGTACCCTGCATTTTTACATTGAGTTTTGATAAACTGCAGTTCTTCATTGAGTTTTGATAAACTGGAGTTCTTCATCTCATTATCTCAAAGATCCTCAAAGAAATCAACTCAATAGACAATAACATACAATTCACCATAGAAATAGAGGAAAATGCCACCATTAACTACCTAGATGTCAAAATCAATAGAGATATGATGAATAATATTAATACTACAGTTTTTAGAAAAGCCACCAATAATAACGAAATAGTAAATTTTAATTCAAAAACTCCATACAAATTTAAAATAGCCGCCATACGCTCCTATGTCAATCGCGCAATTACAGTTTGCTCAAACAAACACTCCTCAATGAAGAACTCCAGTTTATCAAAACTCAATGTAAAAACGCAGGGTACCCAAATTCAATATATAAAAGCCTTTTTAAAAAGAGAATCAAAAAACTGGGACAAATTAATAACTATCAAAATCCGAAACTAAAATTTACCAATGCCATTCCCTACTGCAGGGGAGCCGCCCTAAAAATCACAAATGAAGCTGCAAAGAAAAATATCAAAATCCCAATAAAACCCAATCAAAATATTTTCAAACACATTCGCAGTGATAAAGATAATATAAATCCTGATGAAACCGCCGGTATTTATAAACTAAGCTTTACAGACAATAGTACCAATAAACAGGGCTGCTATATTGGCATGACAAAACGAAAAATCAAAGACCGAAAAAAGGAACATCAAACTGACATTAAATTCAATAAAACCACTACTGCCCTCGCAAAAATAGCCCAGGAACACCCCATAGAAATCAACTTTAACAATAGCCAAAAACTCGCCAATTACAAAAACAGTCATTATGCCCTAAATATGGAAGCCCTACAGATTATAACCACAGATGGCGCTGTGAATGATATGACGCATGCGCAGATCGATCCTGGGTGGAACGCCCTGCTGAGGAAGAGAGCTGGCCATTTGGAACCAAGACTTATGCTAAAGAAGGTGGTGGCTGCCACCGATAGTGCTACATACGGATTTTAATGTGTTTTTACCTGTTTTTAAATGTTTTTAACTATCCGTCACTTTACTTTTAAATTGCTTAACCAAGTTATTTTATTATTTTCTTTTAGAGCTTTCAGACATTTTCTATCTGCCAAGTCCCTCAATTGTGTTTTTTTTTTTTTTAGTTTCTAGTTTCTTTTTTGTTTCTTTTTGGGCTGTTGTTCTTAATTCTATTTTTTCAGTGCCTGGGAGATTTTTGATGGCTGTTTCAATGCTTACTATTGTGTCATTAATGTATATTTTTTCGTTCAAAATAAATTTAGGTCCTAAGTTTAAAATATTTTCTTGGTGGCTGTTAAGGGCCAAAGAAGATAGATTTAGGAATTGTTTTTCTTTATTACTGGCAGTCATCTTATTGTAATTTCTCCCCCTCATCTAAAATTTTAGTTTCTTTCAATGTGTTTCTTGATAGTAGTTGTGCTCATATTTACTAAACTTTTTAATTTTGTGTGTGTGTTATGTTATATTCATTTTCATTACAAAGATCTTTTAAATGAACCAACTGAACTTTGTCTACCAACTTCAACTTTGTACGAGGGTTGCTATTTATATTTCTGGCCTAACAATGAAACCACAAATATTTATGATCGAAATTGGTTTTATTGTTTTTCCAAAATATTCTCCATGAAGATCAATGCACTTTTGTATGCGTTCGAACCAATTGTCGAAGCACTTTTTCCACTCCGATTGAGGTAACTGCAAAACATGCGTTTTGAATACATCAACCGTTTCTAAGGGTGTCGGAAATCGTTGTCCACGTAATTTATTTTTGATGTACAGGAATAAAAAAAGTCATTGTACCAAATCAGGGCTGCACGGTGAATGACCCATTAATTCGATGTTTTGGCATTTCAGAAAATCCTTTGTTTGAGCCGATGTGTTAGAGCTCATATTGTCATGATGAAGAATTATGCGTCTCTTCTTCTGCTTTTTTCGAATTTCTCCGGCGACTTCTGGCAAACAAATAGTCGTGTACCATTCAGAATTGACTGTCCTGCGTTGCTCTAACGCCAGTGTCGCCACGTGACCGGTAATGCCGAAGAAACAAGCAACCATTTGTTTCTATGTGCTTCTTGCTCGAACAATTTTTGTTGGATTTTGCTTGTCTTGGAAGACCCATACAGTCGATTGCTGTTTTGCTTCCGGCTCATATGCATAGATCCATGATTCGTCACCTGTGTGGATGTTATAAACAGCCTTTGATGTACCTAGGTTGTATTTTGTCAGCATTTCCTTGCACCAATCGATACGAGCCTTCTTTTGAGCATTTTTCAGATTATGCGGGATCCAACGCGAGCAAATCTTTTTTCTCGCAAATCTTTAAATCAATCTCACTATATGTCACATGACGATCTTGCCTAATCAGTTCTCGCATAGCATCGATATTTTATGGTAGAACAACCGATTTTGGTCGACCTACACGGAATTCATCTTGGATCGAACACCGACCACGATTAAATTCATTATACCAGCTTTTTACAGTGCTGTAGGATGGTGCTTCGTCGCTGTATAAAGATTTAAGTTCATCGAAGCATTCTTGTTTTGACAATCCACGTCGAAAGTTATGAAAAATAATTGCACAAAATGTTCTCGAGTCAACTCCATTTTTTTTAACGAGATGGATTTTTAAATTTCCTGTAAATAAAACAAATCAATCTGAAATGGCAAATCGTTCGGAAGAATTTATGTTTACACATATCAAATTTTCGATTTACATCGTCTGCGATCGCCTATCCACGCTTTCTGTAGCCAAGGCCAGAAATATAAATAGCAACCTACGTATAATTCAATTTTATTTGAACTTATACCGAAATCCAATAGCTCTCTATCTTCAACTGATGATTTTATTAAATTTTTACGCGATTACAAAATAAAAGAAAACAAAATCATGGTAAGTTTTGGTGTCATTAATTTATATTCCTCAATCGAATTAAAAGAGAATAAAGAAATTAATCAGTCTATCTCTCAATTGTATAATAATGTAGCAATAGCTAACACCCTTAACAGTACCATAAAACCTAATTCTTACAAACATATATTTTCAATTTAACGGTAATTTTGATAAACAAAAACAAGGTTTCCCAATGTGATTTTCCATTTCGGGTATTATAGCAGAATGGAAATGAGGCAAATTGAAGTATACATGAAATTAAATAAAACGATAAAAGTCTGGTGGAGATATGTGGATGATATTTTTACTGTTCTTGAAAATAAAAATTTAGAAAACCTACCTAAGAGATAAATGAAATCAACAATAACATCCAATTCATCTTTGAAAGAGAAAATAACAGTGCAATTAATTACCTAGATGTAAAAATAATTAGAGACAAAGAAAATAAAATGCATAACACTATCTATCGAAAAACCAGAAACAATAATCAACTTGTTGATTTCAAATCCAATACCCCCTTTAAATATAAAACAGCAGCTATTTGTTCATACATTAATAGAGCTATCAAAATCTGTTCCAGTGAAACCCTCTTAAAAGAAGAAATCAACTTTATTAAACATCAATGTAAAATAGCAAATTATTCTGAAAGAATTGTAAACAAAATCTTTAAAGTAAAAATTAAAAAAACTGAATATAATAACCAGTGCACAAAAAACAAAACAAACTTTCACTAAAGCAATCCCATACTGCAGAGGAATAGCCCCTAAAATAGCAAATATAGCTGCCAAAAAAGGAGTCCGCATTCCCATCAAGCCAAATAAAAACATTTTCAATAGTATTAGAACTGATAACAATGAAATAAACCAAGAAGAAATTACCAGCATCTACAAAATTAATCTTATGTTTGAAGAAAACAATAGTTCTGGTAGCTATATTGGTGTGACTAAAAGGAAAATGAAAGAAAGTAAAAAGGAACACATTATATATATAACAATTTATGTTTTGGTAAACCAAGTACTGCCCAAGATTAGCTCAAACCACCCTCCTCACCATTGATTTTGATAATATTTGAAAAATTGCAAATTACAATAATAAAAGCTTACTGCCTAAAGAGAGAAGCAATAGAAATAATGAATGACTTCACTGCAGTTAATGACACAACTCGCACACACATTGACGAAAGTTAGTGGGTGCGGCTAAAAAGCATTAAAGAACGAGTAGCAAAGACACATTCAGACACCTGATGATGGCCATGTGCATGGACAAAAAGGCTTGATGCAAAATAGGTAATTGATGTGAAAACAGGTATAATAGTATATAATGTCTAATTAAGTCGTATTTTCAATTCAACTTTATATGCTGGAAAAACTATTTTAAACGAATTGGAATTCCAATTGTATGAGATCATTTTTACATGAAACAGGTAATTTTTTCACACAAATGATTCACTTTTTTGACTCTCAGAAATAAAATGGTGCTGAAGAGACCAAAAAATCACTTAAAAATGAGGAAACGGGTAGATTTTCAGATTTTTAGAGTAGTGCAGATTGTTTACTATATTTTTATACATGATCATAGGTGCACCCATGGAGGGGGCTATGGGGACTGAAGCCCCCCCCCCCTAAAGGTAGGAAGTTAGAAGTGAAAAGCTTTAAAAAATGAAAATTGTCGCTAATGGATTATTTTTTCTTTCTTTTTTTAATTGTCTTAGAGTTATTTCTAACAAAAAAAGACATTTATTTAAAAAGTTTTTAAATAAATGCTTACAGTTAGTTTATGAATCACTGTTAATCTCGGTTACAATGTCACTGAAAAAAGCAGATAATTATTTATTATTCCATAACGAGTTACATTGCTTATGGGCTTGTGTTCTATGGGACAGTCAAGTGGTACCGAATATGTAGACGTTATAAGAGAGTTGTAACTAATCGAGGTCACTATAACAGAGTTCAGCAGTATTTGTATGTCGCCCAACTCACACACACTTTGTATGTCACATTTGTATGTCGCCCAACTAAAACCCTGGGTGCGCCACTGTACATGATTATGTGAAAATTTTCAAGCGGATCGTATAAGCGGTGTATATATTATTGCTTTTTTTGTTCTTAACCTTGTTATCTTTTTTGGGTAATGGAGGTAAAAGTTTTATATCTTGGATGTGTTGCCCATGATTGTTAGAGTCAGGAATCAGTGTAACTTATATAGTTACACTGACTTATGTGTAGGATAAAGCATGCCTCCTAAACCATTAAGCTTAATTATCTAGCCTTAGTATTCTTTTTTAAAATCTTTGCTGTTGGAATGAAACAAACTTGAGAAACTTTCTATAATATCCTTAAAAGCAGTTATCCTGATTCCTAACTGTTGAGGTAATTGCATAAAAATCTAACTGTAACTGTTTTCAGTAAAAGTTTCTTATTATGTGCATGGCAACAGAGGTACCGTATTCTATTAACTTTTTTTCTTCTTGCCTGTCGTGTTAGTCCTGTTGCAATGTCTTTATGTTAAAATAAACGTCTTCCCTTTAATCGGCTTCTGAATTTTACTTATTTTTTACAGCAGTGCGTGGTTCTGAATATTGAAAGCACCAGTGAAGAGAATTTTGAAAATTTGAAGTTTTTTATTTGAGCCATTCAATGGCAAGAATTTTTTAATTTCGAGTTTTCAAGTTAAAGCTATGTTTGCAGCTAAAAATTTAGATAAATATCTTGACAACAAATGCAAGCAGGATGATCCTGGAGAAGTGGAAGAAGGCTTACTCTTTGCTAATGACTTTGCTGGATGATCATATTATAGCAACGATGGCCAGCTCAACTTCGGCATTTCAGTTGCAGAAAGGATTAAAGTAGAAATATGCAAAGACAACTACGGTGAGTCAAATTCTGGCAAGCAAGAAATTATCAATGATGAAAAAGAGGAAAGACTGCAGTATGCAGCAGCATATCGATGAACTGTTGAGAGTCGTAAATGATTTAAGAACATCAGGTGCTGATGTAAATGAGATGGATATAGTTATACATTTGTTGATGTCTTTTCCACCAGAATATGACTTTATCAAATCTAAGTAGAAAATCAACTAGATGAAACTTTGACTTTGGATTTTGTCATCCAAAGACTGGTCAAAGCAAAAGCATTGAAATTAGGTGGAGAAAACATGAATTCCAAGAGTGTGCCAGTAATTTGGGAAAATACTGTGGTTAGTGCTGCAAAAAGGAATATTGTATGTTACTCTTGTAAGCAAAAAGGCCATGTCGCCAAGAATTGTAAGAAGAAAGTTGTAATTTGCTTTGAGTAGTTGTAATTTGCTTGTAGTTGTAATTTGCTTGTACGGCTGTGGACGTACTGGCCATTTCAAAAGAGAATGTAGAACAAAACCCAAGGAAGCTATGAAAGTGGAATTTGCTGCTGTAACTTTTGTGATGGGTAATACTCATGATAACCCTTTTCTTTTGGACTCTGGAGCTACATCTCACATGTGCAGTAAAAATGAATGGTTTGATAAATCGAAACCCTTATCTAGAACTGTTACTTGTGCATCTAAGAAAGAAAAGTTAAAAATTGATAGCATAGGAACTGTGACTGGAACTTTGCAGGATAGAAAAATTACTCTTACGGATGTATTATATGTGCCTGATTTAAATGGAGAACTTACATCAGTGAAAAATATTCAGAATGCACTGTTATTTTTAAGGGTGGCAAAGCATTTGTAGATAAATGTAATGAGCGTTTCGCAATTGGTGAGCTTAATAACAAAGGTCATTTTGTGAATGAATTCTTCCCTGTCAAAGCTCAATAGTGGAACATGATGCAAAACTGTGGCACCGGCGAATGGGACATTCATCAAATAAAGTATTAGAAGAAATGGGTCCACCAGTATTGAAAGATTTTCGTGAAGAATGCACTATAGCAAAGCATTCCAATAAGCCAATTGGAGAAGGACCTAGGCATCGAGAAAATGTACAATGAAGATGATATGTTCAGGCATTTGTGGTCCCATGGATCCTCAAATGAGCTGGTGAAAAGTATTTTGCAACTCTCATTGATGATTTTTCAAGATTTTGTGAAGTACATTTGCTGAAACATAAGAATGAAATAGTTGAAGTTTTTAATGGATTTATTAAGCAAAATCCAATGCTGTGCCAATGCTAAAGAATATGTAACAGGCGAACTAGTTCATTGTTCGTAAGATGTGGTGTCTGCATTCTGAAACCCAACTCCATGTCCATGGAATTAGCCGACACTTAACTTTAAACAGCAAATGCAATCGAAAACACTAGTAAATGCGTGCTGTGTTTCTAAGCTAACCCAGATGAGCCTGCAATGTGAGGTAGAATGTAACCTAAATGTAAAACAGTATGTATATAAAAGATATATGTTTAGTGTTATGAGTGCCTCTTCATTTCGCTCCTTCATGCCCAGACGCACGCCACCTCGTACATAAGAAAGCTGACATGCTGATAGATCCTGCACCTCTGTACATAGCTCCTTTAAATGGAGTTTCTCAGAGAGCGAACAAATGTCTATTGGAGAAGGCTAGAGCCTGGGCAATCGCCTGATGGTCCGGTGCTCTAAACCCACAATTTTGCAATGCAACATTTGCAAGGTGGGGGACTATGTATGTTGTATGCTGAATAATGGCCTCGGTATCTAAACTAGAAAAAGATTAAAATTTCAATGAGCTTTATAAAACAATTTGAAACACACATTGGGACAAGCAGGGTACACTTCAAAAGCAAAAAAACTAGCACTGGCACGTAATGGAAGCTCAGGACCGGCACGGCGATCTCCACTTCCTTAGAATAGAGAATTTAAAAAGACTGATGTATCTAAAAATTGTAAACATTACTGTCTATACACCTTTATATACACTTAGGTCATAACTGACCCATAATGTCTTAAAAGCAACTGTCAGAATAAGAAAATGTGTTTAAAAAAAAAAAATTAGCACACCCATATTTCTGTGAAAAAATGAAATATATAGATGGTAACTCTAAATTTACAATTTTTTTCGTGTTTGTGTTTGACACATTATATGCTGTATTTTAATTTATTTGAAACATAATGTATTATTAGTGATGTTAGTAAAACGAAACAAAAGAATGTTCAAAGCTTTCTTTTGCATATAGAGAAAATTTTTAATTACCATTTCTAGACAGCCCCACCCATGGCCGAACGCATAGCGCTCTCAATTAGGAGGTGGAAGTTGCCTGATTCAAGCCCAAGACATGTCCATCGACGCAACCGTTTGGAGTTTTCCGTGGTTTTATTCGAAACTTAGAGTAAATATGCATTAAGACCACTTAGAAAGACTGCCAATTAGGGCACCCCCATCGGTCAATACCCCCTAGTGTAGATAAGTGGCCGTAACCGCACAAAAATAAATCTAGATTACTTATGGCCCGTTGAAAAAGAAAAAACAGAATTTGCATTGGGTGTTAAAAATACTTCAAAGCATTATTTTCAAATTAGCTGAGTCAAGTATTTCTTCGTTTCCTGCAGAGTCTGGGGGAAAAAAAGCGTAATTACAAAACACGAATTTTTCACTTGCTGTCTTGTATGCTAGAACAGAAAATTAGTTAAGTGATTTCAGTTTTGCCTATAATTGAGTAAATTATTGGAGAGGCTCGTGCCCCATCCATGAGCCCGTATAACTGTACACCTGTAATCTGAGTATGCCAGACAAGTTCCTTAACTAAAACGCCAATGACCTCCATTAAGTGAGTGGGCACGAGGACTAACTGATCAATCTTTCTTTTAATTTTTACCTAATTTTCTTTAACTATTAACGATTATTTTAAATCATAAAGAATCTTATCCAATTCATTTAAAAATGGATTATACATATGGATTTACATCTAGTAAGACCGGATAAAGTTAAAATAAGCTTATCAAATTTGAAACAGAAATGCTAAAACTTTTTATTTGGCTAAAATTTTAAATTCCACTAAATTCTGTAATTTCTGCATAATCTAATTTCTGGTACTTTATCATAGCAATAAACCAGTTTTTTAAAACTGGTATTTGTTGAAAGTCTATTTCGAATTTTTGATTGTACATTTGTACAAAAGTTAAGGTTAAAAAAAATATTTCAATAGCAGCATTGCTTGCTGGACGAAGAGGAGGTGTACAAGTAATGAGCAAAAATCATTTGAAATTTCACAAACTTTCGACACACTTTTCATCATTTATCAGCCTTGACAGTTCTGACTACTTGTTCTGTGAAATAGAGTTGGGAAATGGGTCTTCTTTTAATTCAGAGTTAATACCTCATGTTATAAACTCAGTATTAGTTTCTCTTAACCACACTTCCTTTCTTTCTTATAATTTAAATATTCACATCTGTACTTCGGGTATAGTAAATATACTACAAGGTGACATGGCAGAATGGCTTGTTCAAATTTCTACTTTTTAGGATAATGAGGTTTTAAGTTTTTAGATATTCACACCATTACATGGCATGCGTCTGCTATGATAGCTGAATGATTTTGTATAGTGTTCAAGGCAATTGATACTGTTTGATAACGTCTTTTACTAGTCTTTGAAAATTGAAATCCTGAATACCATTCCCAATGTTTGTATCCATTTCTTCATAGTGTTCATTAGCCATTTGTAAATGCTATTTTATTATTGTTTACTTTTTTACTAGCAATTATGGTTTGTTTTTAATTCTGAGTTGGCTACTTTGAATGGAAGTTGGTTAGGTGATCAGTTGCTGCAGAAAGAATTTGAAATGCCAAAACCTGAAGTTGCTAATGAGTTTGTGGGAATATGCCTGGGATACTCAGAAGACTGTCTCAGTTTGATTCAAGAAGCATATAGTAAAAAGCTCTTAAACAAATTTAATATAACTGATTGTAAACAGTGTGATACATCACTTGTGCCAAAGTCTTTGAACAAGGTGAAAATTTTCACAACACTTATCGAGAACCGGTTGTGCTCTGCTCTATTTGTCTATGTCAACATGGCCAGATATACTTTTTTCAGTGAACTGTTTAAGTCAACTTCAAAACCATCCAACTGTAGCTGCTTGGACAGGTTTGAAAAGAGTACTGCGTTACTTAAAAGGGACTTCTAATCTTAAATTAATGTTTCAGAAATGTAGTAGTGACAATATTGAAATCTCTCTTTTTGTAGATGCAGATTGGGGGCTGATGCATGAGATCGAAAATCTGTTTCTGGATATATTGTCATGCTGAATAATTGTCCAGTTACTTGGTGTGTGAATAAGCAAACTGCTGCTGCTTTGTCTTCAACAGAGGAAGAAATCTTGGCCTTAGCAAAAGCAGTACAAGATTTAATCTTACTATGCAATGTAACTAGAGAAATTCTAGTGGGTAAAAATCTAATCGTTAATATCTATGAGGTCAATCAATCAGCTGTAAAAGCTGTGTTAAGTGAAAATCATTGTTCTGGGTTAAAGCATTTAGATATCAAACTAAAATATATTCATGAAGCTACTGAAAAATATAAGATAAATCTTTAATATGTACCCAGATGAAGATCAGTTGCTCAACTTCTTTGCCAAGAGTTTGTCCAAACAAAGATTGTGGAAATTAAAACAGATGTGCTACCTTATATGCGATTAAAGGAAGGTGTTGAGGTAATTGCATGAAAATCTAACTAACTGTTTTCAGTAAAAGTTTCTTTTTGTGTGTATGGTAGCGGAGGTACCATATTCTATTAACTCTTTTTCTTCTTGCCTGTCGTGTTAGTCCTGTTGTAATTTCTTTATGTTAAAATAAATGTTTTCTCTTTAATCAGCCTTTGAATTTTTTATAATTTTTTACACTAACATTTTGCATACATTTGTGATTTGTAATAATGTGAATTTTAAATCAAAAGTTTAAATCGGATAAAATAGTAGTGGTTCTGCATTTAGTTTATATTATGGATAGTTAAAAATTATGTATAAATATTTCGAGTTTATACAGGCACCCTGATCTATCCTTAAAAATATATAGATGATGAAAAGATAGTAATATCAAGACAAAATCTGTATGGTGCTTAACTTTTTTTAAAAACATCTTTTAATTGCATCGCAAATCAAGACTTAAAAGTACCCACCCTACTAATAAGTAATAATAATAATTTACAAACTTTAAATAGTAAAGAAAATTGGTACTTACATATTATCCAGCGGTCATCCCGCCAAATTATTTTTTTGCTGGCAAACTGTTGTCAATTGTATTCCAAACCATCAATAATTTCATGTGTCCGGCATTTATCTTGGTGAAAAATCACTCGTCTTTGTGGACCGCCAGGATAATATGTAAGTACCAGAAAATTTTATATGGAAATTTATTATTTGTTATACCATTAAAAAAAAGTAAGTTTTTGATGTTTTTTACCTCTGTCATGCCAAAAGACGTTGTTTTGACATTAAAAACTCAGCCCTGTGCACACTGTTTCAAATTCAGTTCTCTTTTAAATATATAACTTTTTACTAATATGGAGTTTGATTGCCATTGGTCAGCTCTATATAACTTTCTCAGCAAGGACGTATTTAGGGGGGGGGTGTCCAAGGGGTCCGGACCCCCCCCTAAATTTTTAGACTTCCCCCCCCCCAAATTGTTTTTCTGGATACGTGCCTGTCTCTCAGTTATTCCAATAAAGCTCAGTGGATCCTGCATTGCAAGAAGCCCCAGTACTTTAAGACTCTGTATTATTCCAACAAACTGTACATTCATGAAATAAATCTGGATTTTTATGTAATTATTGTATAATTTTGTGATAAATAATTCAGTTACACATGCACCATGATAAATATATTTTCTATGATGTTGTTTAATATTTGACGTAGAGATAATGCAATGAAATAAAAATATAAGTAGATTATTGAAGAAAAAGAAAAAAATTTTTTGAGGCAGTTTTAATGTAAGATTGGGAAAAATATCTTTTGAAATTACAATAAGCATAGTATAGAGCCGGCAAGAAAAGTTGGCATTTCAATTTGGCTGTAATACTGTTGACAGTAAAATAGTGCACCCAGTGGCGCAGCGAGGGCATCATGATTGGGAGGGGAGAACTATGAAATATGCCAACTCAAAATTTGGAAAATTTCCAATTGCCTGTTTCAAATCACATTTTCCATCATTTCTTTTCACTATAACCCTTTCAGCATCTTGATAAAGGACAAAATTAAAGTTACTTCCACTGTGCAACAAGCTCAAGCAGTGGCATATCTAAAGGGGGAGTAATGTTTAAGATTTCCTTTTTAGACTCCAATTACTTCCCTGCGATAGCACACAAAGGATTTTTCCTTGGAGGGGGTCCAGCACATAAAGATGACATCAGAGCCTAACGGGGACAAGATAGTGCACAGCATGCAGGCAGTCAAATTTAAGGGCATCGAAAAATTTAAAGTATAAGGTTTGTAAAAAAATAGGGGGGGCGGTCCGTTTTAATTTGCATGTGAACAGCCAACAGTCAAGGATAAGTACTGACAACCACCTGAAAAAAATGTGGAACACAAATTTTTATCATGACACCTTTTATAGATTCTTTCGCGATTCAATATAATTGCATGTTTTCCAGTTATGTTTTATTTTTTCATCTTTAACAGTTAAGATAAATAAATAAAAACATAATTGAAAAACATGCAATTATATTTGATAAAGTCATATAACTTATCAAACTGTCAAAAATAACATGCTGATTTAATGAGCCTAAAGTTAACTCTTTTTGTCAGGGGTCCAGACTTCTTGAATCCATCCCTTGCGTGCGCCTCTGCTTCCCTGCATTGGTTTTTTAATCAAATCGGAAGCCAATGGGAGTGGGCAAAGTATCTAGTAGGAGATATTTAAAACTACGAAAGAGAGCAGATAAAGCAATTTTAAGATAAAAAATGAAAACAAGAAAGATGATGGCCTTCATCATTCCACAGAAAAATTCTGCGTTATCTTCATGACTGTAACTAGAGATTATGGGCATGCTTCGTTGATGATTAACTAAACCTTTATATATTTTATGGTAGATTACACATTAAATGATTTCTTAATAATATTGCTACTAATTATTATATCTGAAGCTATTTAACTTCATATACGGCATAACATGAAACATGGAGCAATATGGTATAATTTAGCTAAAAGTAAATTATTCAATGTACTTTATTTCTTTTTTATACTTGGATACTAAAAAATTGAGGCATAGCTTGATTACCCCTGTAATAGTTAATGGTTAATGCATTACTGTCTGCTTGCTTTCTGTTGTGAACGCAAATAAATGTACACATGAATAGTAATATTGATCGATCAAATGATTGCATATTTATGCAGATTTTGCTTTCAAATTTTTACAAAAGCCTTTGCACCTGAAGAACAATAACTCGAATTGTATACATTAATCAAAACAATGTAGCCATGAATGAACTTGTGAATGTTTCTAATTTTAATTGCTATAAGAAGTTGCTTTTTTTACACCATACACATCATCAGCATCATAATAAATACACCACAATAGGAAATAGGACAGTAATTTGCTGCCTAATCATATCTTTTGTTATCTAGATAGTATGCACGGCCCCGTTTTTCTCCTGTAGTATTTTTTTTTTTTTTTTTTTTCATGTGGAGGAGTCACTAGACTGACAGGAAACAGCAAATGAAAAATCTTGTAAACAAACTTTTCTACATTCATTAATAGTCAAATATGTTGTGCATTGGGAAAGTAAAAGCCAAATGCAGTGTAACCCCTATATTTCAAAATCCTTGATATCTGGGATAAACGAGTTTTCCCTTACAAACTGGCTTCCTTTTATTTTACCTCATAATCTCGAAAACTCGAGTTTTTTCGGTGTCCGTTTGACTTCGAGATATCGAGTTTATACTATACTTGAAAGGAAGAGAGAGAGGGTCGGAGCGATACATAATTGTGAAAAACACATATTGTGTTGTCATCTTGCACCCATAGGATACCACAAACCTTGAGTATGTCCTTTCAGTCCTGCCAAGTCTGAATTCTCTGACCACCCTCCTACGGTTTATTATGCTATTCTTTTTATGATCCTAGAAAAAATCCTGCTTGTCTCGATCAGAAAGAGAAGAAAATAATAGAGTAGAAAAATATATAAAAACATAAGATTCTGAAGTTTGAGTTCGCCAACTGAAACATAGTTTTACCAAGTGAAGAATGGGATTTTGCCAACTGGGATATATTTTTGGAAGGGGATACTCAACCCCCTGTTCCTTCCCTTAGTGACACCTCTGAGTGCACCAAGAAACTTATGTATTTTCATGGAAATGCATAATGATCATGCTATTAGTTCCGAATGCTGTAAGGTTTTTTTTTGGTGTATGCAGGGTTGCCAACAGTTAAGGAAAACCTGCAATAGTAAGGAAGTTTTATTGTAACAGAAAAAGTCAGGGAAAATTGCAAATTTTGGCCATAAACCTGGAAAATGCTGAAGGTTAACATTGAAAATTATCTGAAGACTGCATTTATAAATTAATTTTATGTTTTGCATATGTCTGGAAAAAATAAAATAAAAATGACTTGACATAGGTGCACAAAAGGGGCAGAACCTTTCTATCACACCTTGGATTTAGGTTTGATTCATGACTTGGTGTTAGCTCAACCGGCCCTTCTTAGGTGGTAATATATTATTCAAATCTATCATGGAATGACCAGTATCTTTAGACTGTTATAATGGCAAATGCCTGGACGGCAAGTACCTGCTCATTATTAAAAAAAAAAAAAAAAAAAAAAAAAAAAAAAAGTGGCAGATACATTAGTTTTGAGGGGTGGGGGAGGTCTAGTTTATATGTTTGTTTTTTTCTTTCAATAAAAAAAGGAAAAGTTTATTCAACCTTAATAGAATGTACAGTAAAAGAAAATGTTACCCTAAAGCACTATTTTATTTTTTAAACCAAGCCTTCTATTAAAAAAAATCTGTATCCATCACATTAGTTTTGCACACCTATATCAAATAATATTTAATGCCTCTTTTTTAATGCACTGAAAATGTCCCAGCATTCCAAAGTAATAGTATGAACATTATCCACGCCCACATTTCCATGAAAACATGCTAAAGGTTTGTTTGGAACGCTATCTATCTGTCAACATAATTACTGCCCAATTGAAATTCAACATTTTTTTCTGCTATTATGTTGCTGTGCACAAATTTTGTAAACTTTTAGGGAACTCAATTTTTGCAGGCCTTGCTTCTAGGGTGTTTAAAATAACCATACTACCAAAATTTACTTTACTTAATTTGAAGACTATCTTTTTTGATTTGATTTTGTACATTATCCTTAATAAATAAGCTTTTTACTGCCTGATATCTTGTTTTAGCTCTTGCATTTATATAAAACAATATCAACACCATTAATACTGTTACTAAATGTAGTATGCTTGTAGCACAAAATGTGCAGTATTTATTGTAATTTTTAACTATTTTCAGTTATTTTTATGTTTGTTGTTTATGTTTTGGAAAATTATTAATTTTTCAAATGTGATTTAGAGCAAAAATTTTCAATGTCTCCTTTCTTAAAACTTTAAATAAAAAATCTGGGGAGTAAAACAAGTTTTGTGTGCTTAAAATAATTTTAAGAAAAGCCCTTCTTTTAGTAATTGCTTTCATATACCTTTTGCATTCATCTTTCTTAAAATTTATAAAATTGAGTGTCTTACTAGTTCAAAAATCTGATACAAAGTATTTGTGTATAGTTTGCCTATTAATTTGATTATATGCTAATTATTTTTCAGTTCTTCCACTTTGTGTTAGCATACTTCAATTGATTAGCATTTGTGCAATGTCTGTATTTACATGTTTTTTCTAAATATGTGGTTTCTTAAAAACAATTTATTTAGTCTTTTTATATTTTGATGTTATTTTCACATGATGTCATTCCTTTTCATTAGATCTTGGCTTATAATATGCATACTAAGAATATGAATTTTTGTTAATTTCATTCATAACTTTTCCTTGTATTCTTAAGCAAAAGTGTTTAAACTTGTATTGCAAAATAATGCTTCTTAATTAAATCAATTCCAGTCTTTGTCTTGTATCTGCTGAAAACCATTATAATTATTAGAAAATATTGGAATTTTCTTTTATATAAACTTGTGTATTGGCTTCACAACTTCATTTAAACATGAATAAAAGCAAATTTCTTCTCTAACCTTAACCATTGAAATCTTTATTTATTGTCTCACCTTTTTACTTTCATAAACTTGTATATTATTTTCACAACTTCATTCAAACATGAATAAAAGCAAATTTCTTCTCTAACTTTAACAATTGAAATCTTTATTTATTACCTCACCTTTTTACTTTCATTGAAGTTCTTACTGGAAACTAAAAAGAAACAAAATGCCATGGGGAAGCTATTTAAAGCTTAAAATTTATGATTTTATTTAAGAAAAAAAATGTTTGGTGCATATGTGGGTAATCCCCACCCCCACTTTAAAATGTATGAGCATATGAAAAATGCTGTTTTAATTTTTCCTTTTTTTTTTCATGAATAATAAGATCAATTGCAATTTATTGGTTATGATTGCAAAATGTAGTTTTAGATGTTAAAAAACTATGATATCTATGTTTTTGTTATATGCATGGTGTGATTTTATTGGAACATTACTTAACTGTTGTTTATTTATGTCTTAATTTATTTATATAATTCTTAGATTTGAACTTTGTTTGAATATGTTTCAAATCATGTTGTATTAACTTTATTTTATTTTTTACTTTTTCTATCTTTTGGAGCTCATTAGTAAATACTCTGCATGGAATTTAAAAAATCTTCTTTCAAAGTGTCCTTATTATTCTTATACCATTCATATCTCTATCTATATTCATATCTCTAACCATTCTACCCATATAAAAAATCATGAACTTACACATATTGGAGAAAAGCATTTTACGTGTAACATTTGTACCAGAATTTTCAACAAGAAAAGTAATTATACTGCTCATATGTGTACTCATACAACATTTCAGCAACCCATGCTGGAAAATTTTCTGCACATTCTGTGAGTGTGTGTTTTCTACAAAAGTATCCTTAAAAAAGCATAAATATGCTTAAAAATAAGAAAAATGCAACACGGAACAGTTACATTTTCTATTATGTTCAATTTGATCAATATTAGGCATACTATTAAGGAGTTCGATTGCCAGGAAGACCCAGTACTTTTTCAGTATGCTGTAATATTCAGATAAACTTTACATTTTCGTAATACATTAGATATTTAAATATGATTAATTGTAATTTTAAAAATCTTATATTAATCATTGAAATATATGTCGATAGATAGATAATCTCACATTTCTGTTTTCAGTGAAATTTTCATTTTTGCTTTCATTGATTTATTGGAACTGTGAAGTCTAAAAATGGCAAGAAGAAAACTATTTATAGTTTAAAAAAAAATTTGTATTTTATTAGTCATGATTGTGCATAGTGTATTTTAAATGTTTTAACCTTTTCAGACATGATTAAATAATTCCTCTTTGAATTAAATATTTTTCTTTTGATAATGAAGATTAAATTTGTAATTAAAAAATAAGATAAAAATTCCAATTTTTAAATTTTATCAGAAAATTAGGTTTTTTTATGTGTAAAAATCAGGATATTCATCCTGTGCAATAGTATATGTAATTTTTGTGTCCTCAACTGTGGAGGCAGAGTCTAAAATGGTTTAAAAAAAATTATACGATCTACGTTTTTGTTTTATGCGTGGTATGATTTTCTGACAGCATAACTATTGTTTACTTATATGGTTTTCCATTGAAACTTTTTCAATCTTGAAAACATATATGTTGAGTGATTGCTAATTTTAAAAAAAAAGAAAAAATCTTTTAGAGCTCATTAATGAAAACTCTACTTGGAATCTTAAAAATGCTTCTTCAAAGTTCAAGTGTCTTTATTGTACTTATATATCCAACAAGTCTGATCATATGAAGGATCATGGACATACACACATACAGGAGAAAAACCTTTTAAACATAGCATTTGTACAAAGAATTTCAACAAGAGCAATTGTAAAGTTCACATTCAAACTCATGAAATATTCCAGCAAACTGCTTGCATGTATTGTCAAAACATATTCCCCACAAAACTGTCCTTGTATAGTCATAAATGTACAGCATTTGTGTAGTATTAGTATCCATAAATCAAGCAAAAAAGAAAGGGGATATATATAAAAGAAGATGCCACACAAAACATTTACATTAAATTTTTGAAGTTCAAAATTTGGATATCAAGATTAAATGCTTAAAAGTATGTCATCAAAGAGTTTAATTGATTGCATTGAGCAATATCAGCACAGTTCATTTGTATTCTGTTATTTGAGAACTGACTTTGTTGTATAAAATGTCATATATTTATCACAATTTTAATAACCTCCAATCTTCTCATTATAAGATTTCCCAACTTGTTACTTAATTTATGAAAATGTGCATTTTTTTTTCAAAAAAAGGGGGACTTTAATATATATTCTTTCATGTCCCAAGCTTTAAATGAAAGTTACCTTTTTAAAACATTCCCCCCCCCTTTTTTTTACATTAAAAATGCAGCAAGAGTCATTTTGGTCCTCTAATTGATAGAATATTGTAATTATAATTCTTGTGTTAAACATTTTAAACAGTCTTTATTGCCAATACTTGATTTTGCAGAACTTTTTGAAAAGCATTTATTTTTTTCATCTACATTCATTAAAACTTATTTTAATATCTTGTTTAAAATGAAAGCTAGTTCAAAATTTGTAATCTCTTAGCACAATTAATCAGTTCATGCTTATCATTCTCGCTCCCTTTTTTTAGTTCACTTTAATTTACTAATGTTTGTGTATATTTTTATGCTCACGTTTGAATTTGTGCACTTTTTAAAAAGATCTATTCAGTATAGTTTTGTCTTTTGATATATGTTCCATAGGAGGTCATTTTTTTTATTTAACATTTGCGTCCTAGCATTTGTTAACTATACATGTATACAACTTTTTTATGTATATGTATTTTATTCTTTTCACTGCATTTTTGAATAAAATTAATAAAACTTTCATTATAACACTATCAAACAATACATTGATTTTTAATGCTTAATCTTTTTCCCTCCTTCTTTTACACAATGGATATATTTGTTCATTTTCCATCATCTGTCAATGCGTTATATTACCAACTCTTGAGTAATTTTTACTTAGTTATTCAAATGTAAATAAAAGAACATTTTATAATTCGGTAATCATTTAAACTTTTACCAATATCATTTTTTTTCTTTCACTAGATTTCTTATTTTATAGCTAATAAAAAATGTTTTTGAATGGCCACATAATAAATCTCAAAATATTGGATTTTTGCTTATTTTTTTTACCATTTTTTAAAAGGCAATTTTTTACGACAAATCTAACCTGACAATAATGTTTATTTCTACAGCAGTATGTTACTGTTACTCTCAGTTTTTTTCTTTTTTATGTTTAGCACAGAACTAAGACATTTTTCATCTATTATGTGCTAAAATAATCACTATAAGGACCTATGCAATAAAATTATTGCATATTTGCATTACTTAAATGTAATAATTAAAATATCAAGAAACAGAGAGAGAGAGAGAGAAGCCTCATGCTCTGCCTTCTCATCTTTTCAAGCAGTTGGGGTGGCATGAGATTACCTCCGCGCACACAATACCCGGCAATTGAAGACCGGTCGAATGGGTACCTTTTGGTCGAGCCAGATTGCACCTCATTCTACCACCCATAAGTCCCTGGGTTCAAACCCAGCTCTCACCCCGCACTCCTCCCCTATATTGGTGACCCGATAAACGAACATGCATTCTCCTTATCGCCTACAGCGACAGATGCCGCCAGCACCGCCCTCTTCCATCTCTCGCTCAGCTCTTCCAAAGTCCACAATGAGCGGCAGCAACCTCACTAAGTCCGCAACGAGTGGCAGCAACCTCACAAAAGTCCACAACGAGTGGCAGCATTCCCTAACGCTTGGAACATCGTTCGTCAGCCTCCGACTGACTCTCTAGGGGGGGGGAGTAGTGTGGTGGCACGAGATCACCTCCGCACACACAACACCCAGCAATTGAAGGCCAGTCGAATGGGTACCTTTTGGCCGAGCCGGATTGCGCCTCATTCTACCACCCATAAGTCTCTGGGTTCAAACCCAGCTCTCGTCCCACACTCTCCCCTTCACAGTCATGGGCTTTACTCACTGTAATATTCAGCTGCGTAGACGATTTTAAGCAATCCCAGTCCAATTCAATATGAATTTAAGATTATTCAATTAGTCAAACTTATGATAAGTCAAAGTTATTTGTCTGCCCCAGGAATTCAACATCGCAAAAATCACCGTAGTAGGAAGGTCTTTGATTGCATTAGAACATTTCAGAAGACTGTCTTAGCAATCCATTCTTGAATGATGTACTTGGTGCTGAATGTTCGTTTATCATGCGGCGACTGCACGCAGGGCTTTTGCACGCAGCCTTACCTCGAAAGAATGGAATAATGAAGGACTAGCTCCATGGCACAACAACTCAACTCCGCTGAGCCACCGAGTGCCGGGAGAATGTGAAGTGAACTAGAGACATTCCACCCCTGTACCTGTCGCGTGCAGCACGCAGCATTTTTTCTCCTTCAGCTGCCCACATGCAGCATGAACTCTACTATTCTTTGTACCTGTCCCGCATTTTATTGTAAAGTTTTAGTATTGTAAAGTTAATTGTTAAGTGTTTAATAAATGTTTTGAAGGGTAGCACATGTGTAATAGCTACTGCTTAGACAACCCAATTTACAGACGTCAGTTTCCCCTTAATCATGACCTTACCAGAAGTGTCTTAATGATGCCCATGAATAGAAAAAGAAACTATCCAACGACCACATCAAAAGATATCACCAAACATAAATCTTCCCAAAACTGGCTTCAGTTTGGTAAAAATAATTTTTGGTGTTACTGAATGAGAGTCAATAAAACAATCAAACTGGTCATTTATATGTGGCAAAATATTGTTTTTGTCCTAAATTTGTGACAATGTTAATAAGTTTTTTTTTTTTTTTTTTTTTTTTTTTTTTTTAAGGACACAATTAAGATTTTACTGCTTACTAAATGAAATTTTTAAACTCAGCTATAGAAAAATTTATTCTTTCAGGTTTATTTTAACTATTTAGAAGTTGATTTTCAGTTTGAATAAATAAATACAGTCAACTGCGGTTATAGTGAACCTCTGTAGACTGGCAAATTTTGTTCACTAAAACCAATGTTTCCCCATGTTGAACAATATAACTTAATACAAAACTAGAAAATAGATTTTATACAAATACCAAATGTTTATTAAATAAATCAAACATAATTGATTGCATTAATGATTATAGAAATATTAAGCAAGCATAGTTAATCCCATTTATGGAAATAATGTATGTACATTCCATTCACTTGGCAAAAGATGCCATCGCTTTTAACTTGTGATATTGTATTATGAATAGAAAATAAAATCGTCCAAGGTCAAGAGTGAAATTTCCGCTTTTCTTTCACTTTCAAAAGTACCCTACTTTTGTTTGTGAATATTTTTAAAGATTAGAATGCATTTCAGCAGTAAAAAAAAAATATGCCCCCTTCCTTATTAACTATGTTAGCCTAAATACTGGCGATTGACACATATTTCGGAACAGATGCTTGATATAATCTCTTTCTCTCTAGTTGAACACAAAAGAGATACTCTTTGTAGGAATCGAACAACATTACCTCTGTCATCAAGAATATTTTAAACTCACTATAACCGAAGTCATGATTCACTAAAACCGAAAAATGCTGTGAACATTTCTAACATATATGAACTGGGACTAATGAAATGTGTTCACTATATCTGGAGTTGACTGTATGTATAAACCATATACAGGGTGTCGACAGATCAGGGAAATCATGGAAAAATCAGGGTACTTTATCGATCTGGAAAAATCATGGAAATATCAGGGAATTTTGTAAAAATATTTAAAAAACAGGGAACTTTCGTTTTTGCCTAGTGAACTAGATCATTTTTAGTTGTCAGTCAGCATCTGACTCGCGGCTCCGTTCCGGATCATACGATACTCAACTGATGCAAACATTTTAGGAATCTGAAAACCAGAATATAGATTATATGAGAACATAGAAGTATGAATGAAGGTTTTCAAAAAACAAGGTGCACATGATACAGTTTTCGGATTTCTCACAAACTAGTCTTTATATTCAGATGACTAGATGTCGTCTTTTTTTTTTATATATATATAGATAGGGCTCATTTTGAAGCCTTTTTACATATTTTTTTTTAATTTGAAATGATGCAATGATTAAATAAAATAAGTTATTAGGTGGCCATTTTATTTTGATCAGTCATCCTTACGCTTAAAATTGAACACTATCTTTAAAAAACGAGGAAACTTTCTGCTATATTGTCTTTTAGTGTTCAGCTAAACTTTATGTTTGGATTTATGAATTTGAATTAAATTTTATTAATATTAAGTATTTTTGTGGTTTTCTCATATTTATTTCCCTAAATGAAGCATTCACCTGTTGGTGCATGATACACAATGGTGATTTACATGAAAGATTATGGTATGTATATAATTAGTTCTGGAAATTTGATAAAGATAGTCAGGGAAATCAGGAAAAAATCAGGGAACTTTTTTTCTCAATTTCTGTAGCCACCCTGATATAGGAGTATAGTAATTTTAAAATGTGAGTTTATTTACTTTTTGAACAAATTTACAAACTGATTTGAAACATAGGATTTCCTCCCCCCCCCACACACACATATTTTATCTTCCATCATATAGATTAAATATCAAGCAAACAGGTGGGGAGGGAAATTTTAAGTCATTAATAAGCATTCTTTCTTTTGAACATTTTAGAACACGAGCAACTTAAAATTTATTTAATTAAAAATTATGAAGCTAACAAATTGGCTATTGTAAAATATCGCTGGGGTGCTAACCACATTACGATTACTCTGAATGTCAAATACAGTTTTTCATTCTTCTTGTACCATTCATTCTACTAATGTATCATTATTATTATTCTATGCATATTAAGTTTATTTTCATGTGCATTATTTTTATTGAAATCACTATATGTACCTTAATTTTTATAAATGATTTGCATTGATACTTTTATACTTAAGAATTATTTATGAAACAGATTACAGTTTGTTAAGCTGAATATTACTTTTTTTGACTTTATTTTAACTTTTCATTTATTTATTTTCTATTTTTTTCTAGAAATGGTCCATTCAAGTCGAAGTCTTAAGGAGTACAATTGTGCATATTGCACATTTTCAACCTTCCATTCCACCAGCTTTAAACACCATCAGAGATTACACAGTGGAGAAAAACCTTATCAGTGCAGTGTCTGTTCAAAGTCTTTTGCACAGTTATCTAACCTTCGAACTCACTATCGCTCTCACACTGGTGAACGACCATTCTTCTGCAAAAAATGCCACAAGAGTTTTACTCGCAATTTTAATTTGAAGAAACATAAATGTGCTGCTGTATTGCAGTAAACAAAGAAATGATATTTTGACTATAATATAGAACTTAACTCTTTTGGGTATAGAAAACTCTTTAGAGTCAATTAAATGAATAAGGTCAAAGCCATCAAGTTTTTTTTCTGTTTAAAATGTTTTATTTCTTTTATTTTGATTTAATTTCTACATTTTTTGTGTTATGCTTTCAGTGACATATTTTAATTTTCTAAAACTGTTATCAAATCAATTCAAAATAATTTTTACCACAGCTATTTTCAATCAGTTAATGAATAACACTTTAGCACCAATAGATGGTATATCACACGTACAGATGTAATAACCCGTTACATCACTTTTGTCTGACATTTTGCATGTTCACATAATTTAAAAAAAAAATTAAATTCCAAAATTGAATTTAAAAATTACATATATGTATTTATACTCATACACGATTTTGTACTTACAATTTACAATTTTATTTTTCTTTTAATATTTTGAATCAGTTTAGCAGCAAATATTCTGATTTTAGCTTACAAATAATTGATTCGTGTTTTCTCAAAACATATATCTAATTGATAGGAACAGTGTAATACACTGTTTTTAATTATGCTTTATACAGAACAGAAAATATTCTCAGAAATAAAGGCAGGAAATGTTGAGAAGTACATATTATGTAATTAACATCTAAATAACCATAAATATTCAGAAGCTCAAGAATGTGTTAATATGTATGCATAATTTTAAAACAAAATAAAATAGTTATTTTATTATAAAATATCTATTATAAGAAGCAAAAATTGTAATTTTGAAAATCACACAAAAGCACTTTTGTGAAAAAAGAAATAAAAAATGCTATGTATGTTTAAATATTTATGTAATATGGGCATTTGTATTTTCAGCTTATTTTTTATATTTTATTTAAAAAACTAGCCATTATAATTATAATTTTGAAAAATGTGCAAATGCACTTTTGGGGAAAAAAATGCTTATGTACAAGAACTATACAAAATTACCAATCAGTTATACCTGAGGAAACTGTTTGATTTGTTCTTTTCATTATTAAAAACTATGGACAAGCACAAACATACGGGCATATGCCCCCAACCACCCCAACTTTGTTTAAAAGATCATTCATTTTAAAACTTTTTTTCAAAACCTGAAAAATGTTTGTTATTTTTACTCTCACACCTCTCATGAAATTGAAAAGTGTATGTGCCCCCCCACAATATTTTTCCAGTCATTCTGCACACATGGTTCGGTCAAAAGGTATGTTCTACCTTTATGTATGAATATCTATGAATGAAACACTGTAAGAAAGGTATAGTCAACACTAACTGTTATGGTTGAATCATGTACCTTTTGATATAACGAAAGGTATGAGAGTGGAAGTAGCAAACCTTCTTCAGGTTTTGAAAAAAGTTTTATATTGAATGATTTTTTTAAAACTAAGTTAAGGGTTATCTTGCTACAGAGTAAGCAGATTTAAGACCCCTAAACCAGAGAGGCTTTAATTCAATCAACACTTCTGTCCAAAAAACATGTGTTAATCCTTATAAGATAGAATTTGACTTAGTGACTATAAAAATAATAAATTAATATTCCTGTGTAAACAAAAGTACTTCTGTCATAAAATTAAATCATTGCAATACGTATAATTTTAGTTCAAAATATCCCTTGCTCTCTCCTTCTCCCTTTGAATTAAGAAAGAATTTGATTAAAGTAAATGATTTTTTTAGTATTTGTATACCATGTACTGACAGACCACAATAAATGAACATGTTTCAAAATATGAAAAAATAGATAAATTTATTGAGATCGACACTGTGATGCAGAAGGTTCAACTATTGTTTGACTTTAACCCTTTTGTGCCGACTATCACATATACGCGCCAGCAAGAAACACACTCATCTCTCGGCCAACAAGCTAGCATGCCAAAGTGTTTTCTCATTCACCCTCAGCCGTCACACATTTGTGCCACTGTCCTGGAATATTTTAAAAACTATAACTTTTAGCACAAGATGGCATTTGTTGTATTGTTTTTGGGGGATAATGTTTTTTACAAATCAAAAGCAGTAATTTTTTTTAATTGTTTTAACCACTAATTATTTATTTTCTTAATACTTGTAATTAACTGGGAAGTTTAATTAAATACCTTTTGTCAGGAGATATAATGGTCTGGATGACTCTTCTTCTATAACTCAATAGCTAATCTTTTAAATTACTACTAATCATCCTTTTTTTGTTGGGATCCCTTTTTTTTTAAATAATTACCTTTTCTTTAAATTAATTCTGCCTTTGTTTGCCCGGTCTCCGGAGGTGTAATTTTAATTATCAGGTAAATTCTGTCGATTTTCTGCTGACTATTAAGTTTCCCTCTCTCTTCAATAGCATAACTCATTTCTTGCAATATCTCTTGTTCAGGTCCGGTTTTTAATTTGTTTTACTCTCTTCTAATTTTAATTTTTATTCCAAATTTTACCCAGGGTTGTCTCGGACGATTAGCTATCTCCCGCTAAAATTTTAGAAAATTTAATAACGTTTTTAAGGCCCTTATGATCAATTAAGTTTTTTTTTCCCCATTTTCAAGATGGCCGTTCTTGCCTGCGTTTCTTCTCGGCCAAGTGGTTTCTTTCCCGCGTGCTGTAGTTGCTGGCCGCCATTTTCTTTTTCTCGCTTCCTTCCCCCGTCGATCGAATGTTCTCGAAGTTTCCCGGCTGAGATGGCGCGCTCTGATTGGTCCCCGCGGCCGGCGTCTCTTGGAGGCTCCTCAAGCTGGCAGCGAAAAGCGTCATTCTGAGAGCTGACGCGGTGCTGTAAGGAGGGTGATTCCCGGACTCTCTTCTCGCTCTTTTTGTCCAAGTTCGACGTTCGTCGCCCCATTAAGCAACTTATAGGATGTGATCCCCCAAAATCGGAGGCCAGAGGGCCAGGACTAATGATGATCACCATGTAATTTTCTTTTTCCCCTTTTTGTTTTTTCGGCCAACATGCCGATGCGACACAAGCTGCCACCATTGGATGTGAATTGGGCGTAAGGCCCCCACCCCCCTGTGTTTTGTCACAAGCGGCGATGAAAATCTACCGGAATTGACGTCTCGCACTACGTTCACCATTTTGCCCTGCCCGGGAGACGCTTGTGTTGACTGGAACGCGAAGTCCCCGACACCTGCAGGAGTTCCCTGACCAGAGGAGAGACCAAGATGCCGCCTCCGGATGCCATCAGTGACCGTCCGTTGGTTCCCTGAAACGCCGAGACCAGACCTGCCATTGGATCCGTGGGTGAGACCTGACCATTACCTTTTTTCTATCTACCATTTCTCCACCACGAGCTGGATCAGCGACTTCATGCTTCAAGCTGTGCTAGAACTATCCCTTTTGTTTTTATAATGTTAAATGGGGGGGGATTAAATAACAAATGCTAAATTTTCTTTTTCAACTTTGTGTGCCATTCTAATGTATTGCTTCCAGTAACGATGTTTAAATCCTTTTTGTTAAAATCATAATTGTGGATGCCATGTAGATTTCTGGTTTGCCCTAAGCTAATCTCTGTAATTGTTTGAGTTGTTCTGCACATCAATGTATTTTGCTGCACCCTTTGGTGTAAAAAATTGCAAAGTTCCCTTTTTTGTTTTGTAATTTCTTTATTTTGGCAATTGTTTAATCTAACCTGTTGGATATAAGAGGTGGGGTTTCAAGTAACAGGTAGGGATTTAATGCGGGATTTTCATCACATGCCTTGTGAGGCTAGGAAAAGGTGGGGACTTGTTTGCCCAATTTTCTTTTTTTTTTTCTTTTTGATAGGATAAATATATTTTTTATATTTTTTCTTTTTGCTGCAGCAGAGCCTTTTAACTTAAGTTCTTGGATCCAATCAAACTACCTTTGTCATGACAATTTTATTTAAGCATTTCCTTTTTCTTTTTTTTTTGTTTGATTTTCAAGGGCTAATAATTGGGTAATTAAAGCATTCAAGTATTTTTTGTTCCTGTGCAATTCTACCACGCGCTGCAAAACCCCTGCGCAGTGTTTACTTACTTTTTCATTTCTTTTACTGATGTCGCGAGGCCACTAGCTGTTTACCCCTGTTATTTGTTAAATAAATTTGTGATTTGGTGATCTAATACGATGTCTCTGTGTTTATTTTACCACTTTTCTAACACACACTTCAGGCAAGGCTGAGATCATTGGGTTATTTTTCTACACTTTCGGACACAACGCATGGTAAAATCTTATTCTGATTTTGGTAACTTGCTCAATTTGAGAATCAAATTTTTTTAACTAAACTAAACCTTCACGGCAGTAGTAAGTAGAATACTACAAAATGGTACCGTGACCTCTCCTTGCCAATCTTGTGTGTGTTGAATAAGGTGAAATGGATACAGAAAACTTTCATTTTTTTTTATGTATTTTCATATCTCTTTGTAACTGGGGACTGTCTTGAGAAGCGTATTGGGTGGTAAACTTTTATTTTGGGAGTTTCAAAATTTTCTTTTTCCTAAGTCCCAGTATGGCTCAAGAAGATGGTGCCAGGGCGGCGGCATTGCCAGGTCCGGCTTTTATCGGCATGCTCCCACCACTGTCTGGTAGCAACAGCTCCAAATTTTTTCACTCCCTTTCCCTAATTCAGCCCTTGGCGGCCTGGACGGATGACCAGGCCTTGGCAGTCGCAAAATTGAAAATGGAGGGTGCTGCTCTCCAATTCTACACATCTACCTTAGAGGCAATTGAGGGTCTTACGCTGAAACAATTCAAGGACCGCTTCATGGCACACTTTGCAGAAGCGGGATCCTTGGCCCAGGACATAGAAAAATTAACGTCCTGTAAGCAAAATTTTGGAGAGACAGTGCGTGATTACGCCACTAGACTGGAAGGAATTGCCCATAAGGCCCTCAAAAATCCCATAAATTCCTCGGACACGATACCTCAGAGCTTCTCACAGGAGATGCTCCTTTCACAATTCAAAGCGGGTCTTCTTCCAAACATTAAGGCCCAGGTCGTTGTTGTAGACCCTAAAACTTTTGTCGAGGCGGTACAGGTCGCGAAACGTGTGGAAGTGGCACTCCAATGCCACCTGTCAGACATAAATGCCGTAACGGCACGTTCCCAGATGGTTGAAAGCGACTTTGAGAGGCTCCTTAAGGCCACTACGGACTCATATGCAAAAAGCCTTGAATTGCTCACCAGCCAGATGGCTGCGATGCAGGCTCAGCTGTCACAAATGCAGTCGCAGAGTTTTATCCCACAGTCTTTTCCTCCACAGCGACATTCCCAACCTGCCCGAACTCAACGTAACATAACTTGTTTTTATTGTGACCGCCCAGGACATTACGCGAGAGATTGTCGAAAAAAACAACGTGACCAGGCTGCTAGATCCCAACACAGGCCTCGTCAGGAAAATCAGACTCCTGCCAATGCTTCAGGCTCTGATCAGGGTGGGGTTAATGATGGAAATTTAAACTAAGTTTGGGGGGAGGTTGGTCTGGATCGCAACACTCCATTAATTCCCCGTTTGATCCCGCTGTGCAACCTGTAGTAAGTGTGTCGAGTTCTTTACCAATAATTTCAGTTAACTTCGCCAATTTTAAGTTTCGTGCACTCATAGATTCTGGTGCCTGTGTTAATTTAATTTCTTCTAATGTTTTTAATATACTAATTAACTTTAAGGAATTTGATAGTTCTCACCTCTCTTTAAAGGCTCTCACGGGTTTTGACATAGTCACCCCAAAATTAATTCAAACTGAGTTGCACATTTCTAACACCCCGTTTTCATGTAATTTTTTGGTTGCTCAGAGTTGTCTTTCTCCTAACTTTGATGTCATTTTGGGACTTGATTTTCTAAAGACTTACAAATTTCATATCGATTGTGACAACTGTATTTTATTTAATGATGATATTAGAGTGGTCTGGACGCATGAACATCCCCCGTTTTCTCTGAATGCTGTCGTGCCAAGTGCACATGATGATGTTGATCCCGATGTTGACTTTTCTCTTTTTGGCAAGTTGCCCGCTAAGATCATTTTACCCGCTTATTCTCAAAAGAGATTTTTTGTGACAATTCCAAACTGCGATCCCTCTTTCATTAATTCTACTGTAATAATTGAACCTAATCCTGATACAAATTTAACTTCCTTTCTTGTTGCCAATGCTATTTCCACCATTAATGATAATTGTCAGTGTTTAATTCAAGTTATTAATCTTACCCATGATTCCATTACCTTAAATAAGAATATGAAAATTGTTAATATTACCCCTATCCATTTAAATAAAGTTTCTGACGAAGTCAACTCGGTAGAACAACAAGCTGGTTCAGATGATTTTAGCCAGTGGGCTAAGGACATAGATTTATCCCATCTTGACGAATCTCAACGCAATGACATGATTGCTCTTTTGTCCAAATATAAGTCTGTTTTTTCTTTAAACTTCTCCGACTTGGGCGCCTGCCCCATCATTCAACACCGTATACACCTTACAGATAACATTCCGGTTCGTTCTAAGCCCTATCGTGTCCCTTACCACCTCAAGCCTGAAATGAAGAGGCAGATTCAAACTCTCTTGGAGGCTGGCATTATCGAACCATCGACCAGCAGTTATGCTGCGCCAGTCCTTCTGGTCAAAAAAGCGGATGGATCATTTCGCCTGGTGGCCGATCTCCGTAAGCTTAATGCCAAGACCATACCAGATAATTTCCCCCTTCCGAATTTGCAAGAGATGATTGATTTTCTTTCTGGGGCTAAATTTTTCTCTTCCTTGGATTTGACGTCAGGTTTTCATCAAATGTTTATGCATCCAGACGATGCTCATCTCACGGGTATTACTACAGAGGAGGGCCTCTTTCACTTCAAACGGATGCCATTTGGCTTGCGAAACGCGAGTGCTAGTTTCCAACGATTAATGGGAGTGGTGCTGTCCGGACTATCCAATTTCCAAATCGGGGTTTATATTGATGATGTGGTTGTGGCATCAACTACCTTTGAAGATCACCTGTCTAGGCTCGAGCTCGTTTTTCAGCGTCTAACTGATGCAAACCTAAAACTTAAACCCAAAAAGTGTGCTTTGGCAAAAAGTGAAATTACGTATTTAGGACATAGAGTAACGGAGGGTAAGGTAATGCCAGATCCTAATAACATCAAATCTATTCTCAGTGCTGCTGTTCCAAAAACCCGAAAACAAGTTCGCTCATTTTTAGGCCTGACTGGTTTTTATAGAAAGTTTATCAATAATTATTCCTTAAAAGCTCTCCCTTTAACTAATTTAACTAAAGACTCTGTAAAATTTTCCTGGGGGGATCTCGAACAAGATGCCTTTGACCAACTTAAGTCGGATTTAACGAAAGAGCCTTGCTTAAAATTACCAGATTTCAATAAGCCCTTTTCTATCTGTACTGACGCGAGCAAGTTCGCCATGGGCGCTGTGCTCACACAAGAGGATGAAGCCGGTTTTCCACACCCAGTCTGTTTTGCTTCCAAAAAATTTTCGGCCGCTGAAATAAATTATTCTGTTGTGGAGAAGGAAGCCCTTGCCGTGGTTTTTGGTATTAATCAATCACCTTATGAGTGGTCTTCTAAATTTTGAACCCATTCCAGATGAGAGGCCTAGCACCTGATTCAGCACCTCATTAGGTATCATTTGAACATGAACAACAAGCCACAAACAGATTTTATGTACACCGGCTCCCATTAGCGCACACAGTTCCACAGCAGCCCAGCCAAGAGAATTTTCACTAATTCAGTGCTGCTCCACTTACCGTGGTCTTATGAGAACAAAGCTTAGTGACTAGGATATTGTTGGACACTATTCTTATTCTTTACAGAATAAGAATAATAAGAATAATTTTCAATAAGTTTATTTTCATGCTCATGTTCTTTTTTATTAAAACCGCTGTATGTATCTTAATTTTTACTTTCCGAACATGTACCATGTAATACATGTTATAAACGACCATCGCAAGACCAGTATTGATTTGGATGTGTATAGGACTTATAGTTTTTCTACAGGGCTACGACAAAGATTTCTTTTACATTATGGCCTATGGGGAGAAATTCTTGAAAGTGCGCTAGAGTTTAAACGGTACATTCCATTGAGCTTAAATTTGGTATATATATTTGAATTATTCATCGATTAAAATTTATTTAAATGCTTGGTAATGATCTTAATCGTAAGTGTTCGGAAAGTCGAGTGGAGTCACTCCAGATTTTTATTAATGATTTGCATCTGGGCTTTTATGTTATAAGTTATTTATGAAGCAGGATATAAGTTTGTACATCTGAATTTTATTTTGATAACTTATTTTTAAAATTCTTTAATACCTTTCTTATTTTTTCTAGAAGTGGACCATTCAAGTACACGTCCTTACATTAAGAAGTACAATTGTGCATATTGCACATTTTCAACCTTCCATTCCACCAGCTTTAAATACCACCAGAGGTCACACAGTGGAGAAAAACCTTATCAGTGCAGTGTCTGTTCAAAATCTTTTGCACAGTTATCTAACCTTCGAACTCACTATCGCTGTCATACTGGTGAACGACCATTCTTTTGCAACAAATGCAACAAGGGTTTTACTCGCAATTTTAATTTGAAGAAACATAAATGTGCTGCTGTGTTGCAGTAGATAAAGGAACTAATTATGACTTGTTGATCATAATATATAACCTTTTTTTTATGTCCAGGGTTAATAAGATGAATAAACTGTCAAAACTGTATAAAGTGTTTACTGTTTAAAATGTTTTATTTCTTTCATTGTGATTTAATTTTTTATATTTTCTGTATTATGCTTTCAGTAACATTTTTTTCTAAAGATGTTGTAAAATCATTTCATAAATAATTTTTTAACACAGTTATTTTTAACCAGTTTTTGAATACCACTGATGGCACATTAGCACCTAACTGATAGTATATTATATAGTATGCCCACTCAAGTCCCTTGTGACCCTCTTAATTTTGGAACGGCTGCTGCTATTTTTATAAACGTGGTATCTAGGTGTAGTAAATTGGATATGCGCTACCGAATGAGACTGCTCACAGTGCCACCTGGTGGAAAACTGCAGAGTTAGCTTTTGTATCTGGAAAATGGTATGAGATAGCGGAAAAAAGTGAATTACAAAGAGTGTTATCGATTTAGTACGAAAAGACACCCAATTGACATGGATGTAGAAAAACAGAATGGTTAAAACGCGCATTTGTATTTTTGTAATTCCCTACTCCGCGAAGGTGAAAAATGATCAAAGAAAGGAGAAAAGAATTATTTATAACAATATACCTTTATTTAAGATATTCAAACTTCGCATCATCAGCTGCAATGCACATTTGGATCCTTGTTTGAATTTCACATTGCACGTGTTGTAGCACAGAGTGTGACACGTTGGCACAAGTGTCCGTAATGTGTAGTTTAAGGTCCTGCAATGTTTGTGGAGGGGTCGCATATACCTGTTGTTTTAGGAATCCCTACAGAAAAATGTACAGTGGAGTCAGATCAGGCAAGCGTGGAGGCCATTCTTTGAAACTGCCATATCCAATTATTTGGTTCTATTTAGTTCCCATTTATTTCCTTTAGACTAGGAATCGTAATTAATACCACTGTGCTACATTGCGGCAGCGAGTTCAGCCCGAAAGATAATATTTTCTCCTTCTGTTCATATTTTGTGACGTCACAGTGTAGGAAATCACAAAAATACAAATGCATGTTTTAACAGTTCTGTTTTTCACATCTATGTCAATAAGGTGTCTTTTTGTACTAAATTGATAATGCTCTACAACTTTGCAATTCTTTTTTTTCACCTCTATCGCGTACTGATTTCAAGATACGAAAGCTAACTCTGCAGTTTTCCACCAGGTGACACTGTGAGCATATCCAATTTACTAAGATACCATGTTTATAAAAATAGCAGCAGCCATTCCAAAATTAAGAGAGTGACTAGGGACTTTAGTGGGCATACTGTATACCATCTCTTACGTATAACATAATAAGTCATTACTGACAGATGTAATGATCTATTATGTTATTTTTTGCATTGAGTTATCTTATTGCAATAGGTGCTTATTAACTGTTTATTAATGTATTAATATAATATGTTTTTTTAATATAGTAAAAATTTATAATAAAATTTTTAAAATATATTTGAAGAACTAAAAATCATAATTGTATATTTGTGAAAAAATATATGGATGTACTTTTAAAAAAAAGTTTTCTGTATGTTTATCCATATATGTAATACTGAGATTTGTATTTTCAACTTGAAATAAATAAATCAGACAGCCTTTCTACTTTTCACCTGTGAATCTCTTTATGTATTTAAAAGTTTGAAATCTATCTGATATTGCTGGATTGAAATTGCAGATATGATGAAAATGGGAGGGTAAAATTTATTTTCCTTTTTTTATCAATGAAGTATATATGTCAATCTGCATATTATGAGATCTATTGCAGTATTTTAGTAATTGACTTTTTTACTACTTCCATACTTTACTTCTAACAGCAACAGTGTCATGCTCAGTTTGTTGTGTGTTGTCATTTTACAGTAATTAGGCACTTCCTTAACAACTCTCATTCTAACTACTGAAAAGTTATCTATGTATATTCATATTCCATTATTTTTTTCAGAAACAGCATTGTTTCAGAGACTAAAGATTCTAATTTTTTTTCTGATGACATTGAATTATTTCTATCTTTTACTTTATTGCAGTACCTTTTTGTGTTTATGTGTAAGGTTGTTTTTATTCTGCGTTGCATATCTTTGAATTTAAAGTTAATATGCAGGGTGTCCTGTGCTAATGGTGCCCATTGGCTATTTCCTAAATCGTTAGTCTGAAGCACAAAGTTCCAGTTGCAAAAATGCTTTAAATTGTATAATCTATTATGTCAAAAACAATCGAAGTCAATAGATTAATTCCTATAAAAATTACGCAATTTAAATTTTTATACAGTCCCTCAGTGCTATCAGTTATATTTAGAAAAATTTTCCGTTTACAATTTCATGCAATTTTTTTTTTTAAATGGCTTTTTATGACCAAAATTCACAGAGTTATAAAGCAGCAAACATTTTGACTTAAGTCACTTCTCCACATTTAAGAATGTCCCATTACGGTAAACCGTTAAGGACCATATAAAGAAGTTTTTTACATGGGTGCATAATTGCGTTGCAGCTGAAGGACACTACTTTGAGCAAATGTTACGCTAACCGGATTTGTAATATTATTTTAAGTTTCTAAAATACACATATTTGTATTTTTTAAATGTTTCATTTTCTAATTTAATGTTTAATAAAGTGTTTTATTCCCTTGTTTTTTTTAAAAGTTATTTAACACAAGTTTGTTTTAAAAATTCTATTGTCAGTAGTATAAGTTATATTTTTATGTTAATTTATTGGATACACATAGTTAAACATTAATCTTCTTTATTGCAATCTACATTCATATAATAGTAGTTAATGGAATTGCTTATAAGTAGAATTAATTAGAAATAAATATAAATAGAATTAATTAGAAAGAAGAAAACCAGTTTTGTAAATCATTAGTACAAGGCTTAAAACCATGTACATTAATTTTTCTCAAATTCATTCTGTATACAACCACTATTTTGCAGCTTGAAAAGTGCTCTAACTTTAAGTAGCTATAACTCTGTGAACTTTAGTCATAGAAAGACGATTTTTTTTTTCTTCTTCTTTTGTGTATGCAATTGTAAAAAGAAAATTTTTCTAAATATAACTGATAGGACCAGTGGACCCTATAAAAATTTAAATTTCATAATTTTTATAGGAATTTTTTTTACTGATATAATACTCAATTGTTTCTGATATAATAGATTATACAATTTAAAGCATTTTTGCAATTGGAACTATGTGTCACTGACTAACGGTTTAGGAAATAGCCATTGGGCACCATTAGCACTGGATGCCCTGTATATATATTTACTTATTCTACATACTGCTTTTTGTGCAATGAGATGTTTAGTTTGTATAGTTAATGTAATAAATTAGTTTGTAATTAAAGAAGAAAACCAGTTTTGTAAATCATTAGTAAATTTTTAATATGCTGAGTGATGGATTGACTGCATTAACATTTTACATTACTGACATCTCATGCACATACCAGAATGTATGCTTGTTTAAGGGTGCTGCTATATGCTTAGAAAATTGGGTTCCTATAAATTTCAGCTAAAAAAGTTACTTATTTTTAAGAATAATCTGAAATCTTAAGATTTTTTTCCCATAAAAATATTTATTTACAAGAGATAAATTAATATTGGGATGTTTACAGAAAGTAAAAATGAATTTTTCTTAGTTCTCTTAAAAAAGGGTAGATATATTTTTCTTTAAGAAAGGCACAACATATAAAACTTAGTCCCTTTGCACCTTATTCTTTTTTATAAAGTCACAGTAAAATAAAGTAAAGAGACAGTCTTTCTTCATTATAATTCAAAACAGTTTTTCTTACTCATTTTTCAAAATTGGAAAAAAATCTACTTTTTGTATCCCTTCCAAAAAAATAATGTTGTTTTAATTTAATGTTTGTGTTTGTAGATTAAGGCGACTGCACTAGGGTCCTAGGTCTATAGTGGGAATCAACTCCATCAGGGACTTTCTAATGGATCCTAGCCTGTATATATGTGAGGTTTCAGAGAAAACCACGGAAAGTGCCGAAAGGCTAGGTTGACAGGCATGACTGGGGTTTGAACTTGATGCCTCCCACCTTCCAAGATCAGAACCTTTCAGCCACCGGTGTTCCAACAGTGGCTGATTAATTTAAAAAATTTTATGGAAATAATCCATAATGCTATAATTTTTATGGTTTTTAACAGTAATTTTACAATATATCTACTATATGTCAGTATTGGACTAGCTGGTATAGCTTTTTTATAATTTAAACATAATTTTAAGCATCTAATCTGAAACCTCATTTTATAAGGTCTAAACTTTATAACTCTTCAAGATGATGAGTGTGTATGCATCTACACCTGACTAAAATAAAGCATTTCAATTTTTTATTTGAAATCTAGGTACTTAATAGACATGATGCACTTCCAGCAGCCTTATATAATGTGTAATTATATATGTTTTCTTTCTAATCTTGAGTAACATTTGTATCCCTTTTTATTTTTCTAGCTGATATTTCTGCTAATTCCAGCTGGAATTCCTCTGATAAACTGGCTAAGCATCAGTGTCCATATTGCCCCTATTCAACAAATATCATGACCAACATGCGCAATCACAAAAGACGTCATACTGGTGAAAGACCGTTCCGATGCAACCTTTGTCCAAAAACTTTTACTAGGAAAAGCACGCTTCAAGAACATCATTATCGAATCCATACTCAAAGCCAAATACCTCTATTTGGTGGGAGAGAAACCCTCCCTGGAAAATACTCTTGAATTAACACTTCTGCTCTCCTACTTATCTGCTGTAAAAGTGTAAATGATAGTTGAAATTACAACACAGTAAGACATCTTTGAAAGACTACATTCAAAGCAATTGTAATGAATGACAGAGCACCATTTTTCTTCATAGACTCAAATAATTTACCTGCCATACAGCATCACCTCTTGTACAGGGTGTGGTATAAAAGTTCCCTTACTGATGACATATGGAAATCCTTTGTATATTTATTTTGCCAAACATCTTTCATAAGATATACATTCACTATGAAGAGCACTCGTTTCACTATGAAGAGCAAAATAACATAGAGCTTTATTCTTGCACAACGTGCATCGGAAAAAAACCCCAATAAAAACTGAAGAATTGATGCAATTATAAACAGATGATAAAATTTAATGTTAAAAAAAAATAAATAACGGACGATGAGTTAAGTTAGAGCACAAAAAACTTTGGAGACAGCAGATAACAAGTAGGGTAGAAATAGCAGCATTTTCCTGTAACCAAAAATTTTGTTTCTGCTTTAAATTGTGTGCCTCTTAATTCATTCAATGTGATCATATATGCCAAGCATAATATTTATCGGCATATCCAGTTTAGAAACAAATTGATACGGAATTGGTTTTAACTTAACACATTCTTGTTAATTGAGTAGAATCACAATAATACTGTTGAAAATTATGTAGAATGTACATATTAATTTCAAAAATACAATTGACTGTTTATTCATAGATATGTAAAAAATAAAACAGTTCCATGACATTATTTAAAAACACTAAAAACTACCAATTAAAAACTGCTAAAATCAATATATTTCGGCCAACTAACATGGGCATCATCAGGAAGCTCTGTCAGCAAATGGATCTTTTTTGCCGCTGCTCTTGAGGAGGGCGTGTCAACAATTGTCAATAGACGCCTGTGTCATGCCATTGATGGTGCCATCTCTAAGTATTTCTAAGGATTCTTGAAAAAGGGCATATGTCTTGTTTCCATAATTTGCGAGTTCTTTTTATATTAGTGAAGTTGATATTAATATTAAAATTAAGTGCTAAACGGGAAAGGGCTGTACTAAGTTTAACAAACTAATATCATTAAAAATGTTTCTGTTTTCTGTCATTTATTTTATGTTTTGTCATGCCAATGTAAAAGCCAGAATCATTAGTGTCTTCATAATTTATTTTTATAAATCCCGGAGTTTCTTTTGGATCAATAATTATATATCAACAGATATTTAACGCTCTTTGAACGAGCATTAAATATCTGTTCCACTAACTACCTTCTAGAAAACAAAATTAACTTTACCTTTGAGCGCTGCTACAATGCAGGGTATCCTGATTACAAGAAAATTCTAAAAGAGCACATTAAGAAATTAAATTATATAAACAACAGACAAATGACTATTTCTAAATTTACTACCGCTATACCATACTGCAGAAGTGTCGCCAATAAAATAGTTTATGCTGCTTCGAATAAAGGTTTGAAAATCCCAATAAAACCCAATACTGACATTTTAAAAGCATACATCCTTGTAAAGATTTTATTGATCCAAGAGAAACCCTTGGGATTTACGAAATTAAATTTATTTATGAAGATATTAAAAATTTCAGCTTTTACATTGGCATGACAAAATGTAAAATAAAAGACAGAAAACAGGAACATTTTAATGATATTCATTTTGGTAAACTTAATACTGTCCTCTCCCATCTAGCACTTAATTCTAACATCAACTTCACCAATATATAAAAAAAAACCTTATATTAATATGCCCTTTTTTGAGAATCCTTAGAAATACTAACTAGAGATGGTGCCACCAATGGCATGATGCACATGTCTATTGATGCACACCCTCATCAAGAGCCGTGGCGAAGAAGATGCAGTTACCAACAGCTTCTTGATGATGGCCATGTTAATTGGCCAAAATATTCTGATTTTAACAGTTTTTAATTGGTAATTTTTAGTGTTTTTTATTTTTAAAAAAAGACTTCTTTCTTTGGACAAAATGAAAATTAAATGAATGTTAAAGTATTTTTAAGTAATAGTTTAAAATTCAAGAAACATATTTTTACTGTAAGATTTCCTTGGTCTAGTCATACATTATTGATAGAATCACAATGGTCATCTATCGACTGTATTATAGTCATTGGTAAAATATCTTACCGATGACTTTAACACACGGGCTTGGTTTAATTTGCGTGTCAAGTGTTTTGTGAATATGGCCGTTAGAGAAGTTTTAGTCACTGTCTAAACAGAGCTCTTGAGATTTCAAATGATTTCCTGTCACCAGTAAATTATATTTAGTTACTTTTTTACAAGTTGTGTATCAAGCTGACCATAAGTATTTTTACTTACTTGTTTTATCATTTATGTGCATTATAATGTTTAATAATGCAGTGTACTTGAAGTATTTTTTTGCTTTAGAATTTGAACAATATGATGTTTTTAGTGGGGAGACTTTCACTTAAAATAATATTTGTTCATTTATTATTTTATACATACAAATATTTTATGTATTTGTGTGTAAAAGTAATCTAACTTGAAATTCTGAAATGGAATAAATAAATAAAATTTGAATTTTAACAATGCATAGATGTTTCGTACAATCAACACTCTTTATAACAGCACATTATAAACCTTTTGCAGTGAAATGCAGAGGGTCATTATAATGAGCATTGACTTAATTTGTTTGTAAATAAATTGAATTTATGTACCGATATATAATTTACATTGTAATTTTTTTGTTGTTGTTGTTATTTCAGAGTCATTTCTATATAAAATGTGATACATAAATACATACAGTCAAACCTCGTTATAAGGTCACCCCTGGAGACCGTAGAAAAATGACCTTATAAGCAGGGTGACAATATTTGCAATACAGGTAAACAGCCATCTATTTTAACTCAGATACATGTTTTTGCAAGTGATATTACATATAAATATATATTAGGAAAAGCAGAATTATTTATTGTTATTGGATTAATATGTTTTATTTAATTGTTGAAACATAATTCAGCATTTAAAATATTTATTTATGTAGGATTGCTTTTCCTTCGGTTTATATGTCCTTACCACCCATATGTCCTTACCCTTTTTCAACATCAGTAACAGTTTTTAAATGTTTCTCTGAGGCCTCAGATTTCGTAAAAAAAAACCTAACATTGCTCAATGAAAATGCAGTGAGAAAGCACATAAAACAAACTTGGAACTTATTCCAGAGATGGGTGTGCCACATGCTCTGCATCTTACATTTTTTTTCTTTCAAAACAGTGAATAGAGCAAGGTCCAATCCTCTTTTCAAAGAAATGAGTGGCTTATTAAGTAGTAAACATGGGGAGGGAGTTAAGCCCTTTTGGAATCTTGCAAACTTTCCCTTTCTTTATTAACACAATGAAGAAAGGCTTGATCGTTCATCTCTTACAGAAAGATAGCTTTGTCAAATTTCAGAAATACCTCCCACAGTGACCATATAAGCGGGTATAGCTAGGATGGCATGACCATATGCAGAGTGGCCTTATAAGCGGGTGACCATATAACGAGGTTTGACCGTACTACAGTGCCGGCAATGAAAAAGATGACATTTGTTTAGCAATAATAATGTTGACAGTTAAATTATGTACAGATTTGCCACTCAACTTTTCTAGAACTACTTGTTTGTTATCCCATAATATTTTCATCAAAAAATAAATTGTCAATTTTCCATATCAACTTTTTGTTAGAATGTGCATTATAATTTACAACAGCCAAATCAGTCCAGATAATCATTAACCCCATTGCCTGTCACCTCCAAGCATCAGTATACCCACCCACATTTCTGTCGTGATAATATGCATTTTTCACTCCCCCCCTACACACACACACATGCACAATATCAGACTGTCAACATTAATAAAATAAATAAAAACTTTGTGAAAAAAACACACATAAAAAGTTACTTATAAGAAATTACGATCGTTTCGACCAAAAACTTCTTTTGGTCTTTGTCAGACAAGCCCTTTGACTCACAGAGCTGAGAAAGTTTTTATTTATTTTATCATTTAACACCAGTATTTTGAGTGTTTTTTTCATGTCAACATTAATGCTGGCATTGTACATAAATTTGATACATGTATAAAATGTAATACATTTTTTACATTAAATGTTTTTCATTTGCTATTTAGTTTTGCCACAAACAAGATACGGAGTGGGTATTCAAGAAAAAGCCATGCTTCATTGCTGCCCAGTTTGTCCATATGCAACAAAAATTTCAAGCAATCTTCAGACTCACAAGCGAATTCATACTGGTGAGAAGCCATTCAAATGTGGGCTGTGTTCCAAGTCATTTTCACAGAAAATCCATCTTAAACGTCATATAAGTGTACATTCGAAGAAACCTACCTATGTGTGTAAAATGTGCAATGAAGGCTTCTTTGCAAAAATTGATTTTACTCTCCACTCATGCTTGTGCTTTAAAGCAAACGATTCTGCTGTAAAATATGACACATAGTTCAGATCGAAAATGTGCCTGCAAGATTTCAGGAGACATTTATCAACAGTATAGGTGCAGTAATGAAAGTAAAATCCAAAAGAAAGCTGTCTTCAATCTCTAATTGAAACAAGAGCGGCATTGTTTCATTTATGTATTAAAATAAAATGCTAATTATAAAATTCAGTATTGACACTGGCTTTAATTTTATATTAGAATTAAACAAATAAAATATAAAAAATACATATCTCTTCATGGATGTTTAATCTGTATAAATAAAACAATGTGGTCCGTTAGTTTGTCTGTCTGTCTGCGAATCGCGTAGCTCCGAAACCGGTGATCGTAGACCTACCAAATTTTGTACGGAAATTCTCCAAGATGGGTCTCGACACACCTCGAAGCGATTTTTTCGAAATTCGAATTAGAAAATGTTTTATTTTATGTTTTGTCCGATTTTTAGCGATTTTTCTTGCGTAATACATAATAACGCCGGTAATTGCACTCGCAAGAAAACGATATTTACATCATTGTATAGAGGAGAAAAATTTTCTTTTAAAAACTGTTTGTTTGGACTGTGTACCATAATTTGCAGATTTTTGGGAATTTTTCAAATAAAATTAAATTTGATGCTGACTTTCATAAAATATTTTTAAAACTGCTGCATCTTGAATTCTATTATTCATAACTTTTTTATATTTCGGCAAAGACGGAGCACACAATTCACCTACTTTTAAAAGAAGAACGGAGGAAAAATATAAATTAGGAGAATTTTTATGAATTTTTAAGTAAAGAAAGATTTTCATTTCAGTAGCAGCTGCTTACATTTCGGTTTGATATCTTGCGGTTTGGTTGTCCTGGATACAGTAACAATGATTAAAATTGACAGTTGAAAAAAATAAATAAAAACGGGTCCCGCGAGCAGACGATTTCTTTGCTTGGCTCGATTTCCTTTTATAAATACTGGATTTATTTGTGAGAAGAAAATTAAACGGCATAATCTAGAAAAACAATTTTAAAGCCCTTATAAATAGCGCAGTCTTATTTCTTATCTCTTTTCTTTTTGTAAAGGGTTCCAAGAGAGGGTGACGTATTTTTAAAATAAAAAAATGTCCATTTCATGTAGTGTCTGAGGTATTTAACGCTAAAACGTGAACCTAAAAGACAGCATGTCTGTGGAAATAAGACATTTTGAAAGTGAGAAGTTCACTGCAAACGGTCCATTTTCACTTTTTTGATACCGAATGACGCTGACATAGTTTTTTTTTTTTTGTGTGTGTGTGTGTGTGTGTGTCATTATATTGCAATGATCTCAGGTTATTACATATATGATGCAAATTTTAAGTCAAGAGTGAAATAATTTTGCTTTTTCTAGATTCCATATCACTGGAATTATTCGAATTACACATGTGAGGAAATTTTTCGTTTCCTACCGTGCGAAGAACGGGCACGCAGCTAGTGAATTATAAAGCAGCTAAAATGGCATTATATAATACTAACAAAAAATTTCTCATTTTAAACCATTGCTCTCAAAGTAATAAGTGCATTTAATTAAATCTTTATCATTATTATTTACAAAAGTCCAATGGCAAAGAAAACCCCTATTTTAGATTGAAAAGTTTTAGCGTTAATTTTGATTTAATAAGTCCAATTTAAAAAATTAGTTTTGAAAATATCAGCTAAATGCTTAATATATATATCACCTTAAAGAGACAATGTATTCTATTCTACTATTTTCTATCCTGATGCATTTAATTTCAAAATTTAATACAGCAGTAAAATTCAGAATTGGTCTATTTCTTCAAACTAGGTAGACAATAAATCTTCTGTGTTTGTTAGAACTAAAGATGTTATTAGTATTCATTTACTTTCCTTACAACACATTCCTAACCCCAGTAGCAATAACCCATCGGTCGATGAGAGGCGGGTGAGTTTAATACGAGGAGAAGGAGCAATGGCCGATCACGGCTTTTCATCCAAAAAAGGGGGAAATTTCATCGGCAACTGGTACAAAATGTCCGCTTGGGGGGCCATAAAGCCGATCATCGTTTCCCAATGAAATAATGAAAAGAAACCAGTAAACTGTTTAAAATATATTTGATAATAAAAAATAAACGACTGGCAGCAAACTTTTCAAAACATGTCCGTTCTGTTTATTGTTTTCGTTTTTTTGGATGCTAGCTTTCCGTTTTTCTGAAAAAAAAAAAAAAAAAAACTTCTTCCTTCACCGGGCCCAAACCCTGAGCGTACGGAGTCATAGACTAGCATGCTACCACAAGGCCATCCAGACTTATCATGCATCACCCAAAGATTGAAGTAGCGGTTATTTTAGTCTCAGATTGGGACTTGGGGTGAAATTTTGACAAAGTGAGGTTCAGCTATTATTAATAATAGTCAAATTATTTGATTGGTAAGAAATTAATTTCACTTTTGACCAATGTATGTAAGTAGCAACAACATTGAAAATTAATAATTAAAAAACAATATTGCAAATTGTATAGGAATTTTTGTGTGATTTTAACTTTTATATTTCTTGGATAACTTTTAAAAAATTAACTGATTTCTCTTCTTGCTATTTACATTAAAGAGTTTGCAAAAGAGTTGCTCATTTTAATGAAGTTTCCGTTATTCTTATAATGCAGCTGACGCTCAAATATTTTCTTTTCTTTTTTTTTTTTAATTATTTAAATATTACAAACGATTTTATATAATAAACACTTACACTTTTTTTTTGTTAATATTTCTTCTCAAATTTAAATTTTGGGGGAGGGGGCAAGGGGGTATACCACCCCCCTGCCCCATCCCAACCCCAATATAAGAAATTTGAAGTAAATTATGTGATTAATTCAAGAACTGTTCAAAACTTCTCTTAGATTATGCAAAGGCACATCTAAATTACGCAAATATTTATAGGAATTTAGGTAAAGTGTAAACCACTGAGACACCTGCAAGGCCCGATGACTATAGAGATGCAGTTTTGGATAAGATATTGTTTGTCGTTTTCCCATCGGCGAAATTGCTCATCTAGATCACTTATATCCATGAATAAAAATTCATCTATTGCAGAAAAACAAAAGTGCACTTGCCGATGACTGAATTCAATGAGTTAACGATGAGTCGATGAACGACCAAGCAGAAAACAAGTAGTCATTGCTACTGGGGAAGTGATGGATATTTTTTATCATTCATTATAAAACAACTCAACAAATGCACGGGTTGTAACTTGGTTTTAAAACTCTAAGGTATTTTATAAATGATATGATGTTAATTTGTATTTTTGAATATCAAGGAATGGATATGTATGCAGGGCCGGACTGGGCCATCAGGCGATCTCCGATGCTCTAGAAGGCCTAAATACAACAGCGACCGGCAACGTTGCAAAGCAACATGTGGAAGGGTAGGAGGATAGCTATACTGTATTCTGAATAATACTTCCCATATCTAAACTATCTTTATAATGATTAAAATTGCAGTGAGCTTTATGGAATATTTTAAAAATACACATTGAGACTAGAGCCTGAAAATTGAATCCAGGCCCAGACCGAGCTCGACAATAGGAGCTACAATTCTTTTCAACCGAACACATGCTGATGACACAAGCTGCCAGTGAGCAATGTGTCCTCTCACACGCAAGAAAAATTGCGGCATTCTGATTGCTGCTTGCCGGTAAAAAAGCTACGAAAATTGCAAATTGCTGGATGTGCTGGGTAGTGTCTGCTCCATTTATATTTAGTTTTATACGATGCTTTGAAAAAAATAAACTGAGATTTAAACCAATGAGTCTAATCAATAATCGGATAGCGCTCTGAACTGGGAGACGGAAAGTGTATGGTTCAAAACTAGGTTGAAACCGCCGATCTAACCATTCAGAGTTTTCTGTGGTTTCCTCCGAAGTTTAGCGTAAATATGGGAAAGGACCCCTTAGAAAGATCCCCATGGTGGGCACCTTACCCATCAGCTTAGATCCCACCAGGGGCGGATCCAGAGTTCCATGTCGGAGGGGGCAACAGTGAAACACTATGTTGAAAATTTCTTTTTTATTAATCTTCCTGATATGAGTGCTATAGTACTTTAGTTATAGGTCATGGCAAATAATCTATATGTGTAATAAAACTGTAGTGTTTGTTTAGTTTTTTCTGAGGGGGATGGGGGGGAGGTTCGACGTATTTACTTAACTCTGAAGGGTATATGTAATTATTACGAATTTTGTTGCTCTGTTTTACCATTTGTTGTCCACAATTTCAAAAACTTTAGTTACAATTAAACTTATAATACAACTTAACAATTAAGTTAGTACAAAAGTAATTACGAATAAAGTGATGAATGTCAGGATTTCAATTGATTGAGACCAGAAGAATAACAATAGGCAAATGAATCACCTATGTCCCACATTCCATTTTTTTTTTTTTCTGCTAAAAATCAATTTCAATGATTCACTGCTCTAAATAGTATGCAAAACTGTGTATGGAACTGAAATATATAAATTAAACTTACATAGTTAGAGATAATTACAAACAAAACATATTTAATTTTGATCTATTACTCAGAAAAGAACAACTGAAATTAAATTTGTGCGATTGTACCACAATTAATTGATTTGTATCTCAAAATTACTGTACTTCTTTCAAACTGCATGTTTTTGAAAAAATTAATAAGTTATTCACAAAACCGATACATGAAAATTAGCTACACTCGAGGCTATCAAGTGAACGTCTTTAAAATTCATGCATTTAAGGGTTAAAATCTTTTCATTCAGCTTATCCAAATTTTAGTACGATCCATTGATATTTTTAGTAGTGATAAAGATTTGCCAAAAGATTTGTTCTTCAGCTAAAAAAAAAAAAAACGAGTTTTTTCTGGCAGGTCTATTTGAAAAGACCCACAATTTTGTAAAGTTATTTTTATTTCAAAATTTACTCTACAATTGTAACTTTTACTACAGACAGAAAAATGATTATAATAATGATTAAGATTATAATAATTACTGTCAATACCAGACCAAAGTCTGAATTTTCATGATATTAGGCTTTAGGTACAATTTCGCACTTTTAGATCATTTCATCAAGAATTTTTAGCATAAATGTAATATATTTAAAGCATTTTTTAAAAATAATTTTAAGTAATTTGTTTGTGTATATATGCATTTATATACAGGGTGTCCCAAAAAGGTAGTAACAAGCATAAATTCTTTATCTATTAGAGATCAGTGGGAGTCGGTAGTGGGTAAAATGAAAATATGTTTAAAACAGAGGAGGAAGAAATATAGCGGAAGCATTCGTCTCGTTAATTTTCAAAAAGTTAAAGTTTTTAAATTTGTCTACGTTCCCCGTATGAAAATTTCCCTATTAGTAAAATGTTCCCCATATAATAATGAGGAGATAAACGAAATTCCAGCTTTTCATCGTAAAACGCCTCAGAAATATATATTTAAACAAAAGTGGTCAGGGACTACATAAATTTTATTGTAAATGTTTATTACTAGTTATTTTTAAAAATATTTTTTCATAACTTTTGTATAATTCCAGAAACGCGATCATTTGATGTGAGGTTCCCCCCTCTCCTTTCGAGAGCCACTTAAAATTTGTTTAAATCAGAATATATTTCTCTTCATACATCTGACAGTTCTTAGGGTGTAATTCTGCAATTTTGTCATCACCTCATGAGTGCAGAGGGCACATTTTACTTATTGAGAATTTTCGCACACATTTAAAATGTATAACTTTTTAAAAATTAACGAGTGGAACGTTTTCTTAATGTAGTCTTTTTTCCTATCTTGTTTTGCACATTATTTTTTTTTCAATTGCCCTCTTATCTGTAATAGATAATAATTAAATAGAGCATAATATTGGGACACCCTGCATACTAAAAATTTAAAGTGCGTACAGATCTCATTATCAGACTTTAAAAATTGAAAATTACATAGTCTTTGTTATGGTGTTCAAAAATTTTTAGTCTATTAAAAAATTAATACAATTAATTTTTCTATTGTTCATAAAAATAAAACTTTTTTAAAAATCCAATTTTCGTGATTTTGTGATAATTTGCCAATTTATGTACATTTTGTGAAAATTTGTTAGTTTAAATCGCAATCGTTTAGGGACTGACAGAACAAAACTCACAAGAGTACATAGTCATTTACAATCAAATTATGCACTTCTCTCAGAAGTTCAGACTGACTAAATTTTATATTCAATGTAATATTATTGATGTTTTCTTATTCTGTTTAAAGTATTAAAGTAATAAAGTCAGTTTCCCTTCAGCAATGTCTGATATTCATTTAATTTATTACCTAATAAAATACATGTAATTATGATAGGGAAATTTTTTATTTTTCAAACAAATAAAAGTTCTAATCCCTTAAAAGAAGTCTAATTGTAGCTGCACTGCATTAGCATATGCGATAATCAATAATGCTAGCGATAACTATTAATCGCTGAAATTCAAATTTAATTATTTTCATGTGATCAGATTTGTGATTGATCAATTTAGTTAAAATATTTAAAACTAAATCAATATTTTAAAGTTTCTTGGAAAATAAATAAAAACCGGATTTTTTTTATTTTTGTTTTACTCTTTATTTATTTATTTATTTTTCTAACCTGTTAAAACTCTTGTTTTTGATAGTGGGCTGGGCTTTTCCCATCTTTTTTTTTTTTTACCCTAACAAAAGTTACCTGTTAGCAAAAAGTTACATAAGAAACTGCGGCAAATTTTGCTGCAAGGTTTGAAAACTTAACAAGAATTACTCATCTGAAGAATAATTTAACTGTAATTTTATGATTATTTCATTATGTGTGTTTTAAGAGTGCTAGAAATAAGTTTTTAATTACATAAGTAAGCTCGATATATATACATGCATCTATACTTTTTTTTCTGTTTGCGTAATTTACCATTTTATGAAGTACAAACTTAATTTTCTCGGGAAGGGCAATTGCCCCTACTGCCCCCTCGTTGGATCCCACGTGCAGAAAATTGGTCGTAATCCCACAACAACAACTAATCAATAATCGGACTTAATGAAGTCATATTATACATATATATGTATGGTTTTTCATTTTGCTTATAATGTAAGTATTCACCTCTGTACTTCAGGTGTGGTAAATGAACTGCAAGATGACATGGCAGCATGGCTTGTTCAAATCTCTTGTTTACTTTTGAATATAATGAGGTGTTAAACCTTCATTTTTCAGAAGTTCACATCATTAAGTTCACATGTCACAGGCTAAGTTTGAGTAATTGCAGTTTTTGTTATTCTTGATTTTGTCAGCTTTGCCACTGTCCTGGCAAAAATACCTTCTATGGTAGCTGATTTTTTTTATTGTGTCTAATGCCACTGATACTGTTTCTAACTGTTTTATAAGGTCTTTTACTTGTCTATGAAAATTAAAATCCTGAATATGATTCACTATGTTTGGATCCATTTCTTCAAAGTGTTCATTAGTTTTTTGACTTTCCGAACATATAGCATGTAAGGAAAGTATTGTAATGATGAAAAAATTCAACTTCAACATTTTGGTGTATTGACACGCTTTAAGGTCTTCTGAATTCATTTATGCTATTTTTATGAGATGTATGTGTGTGTGAGAGAGAGAGTGAGTGAACAAGATAGCTCCTAAACGGGGCATTCGATTGAGCTCAAATTGTTTATATATGTTATAAACCACCGTCGCAAGACCGGTATTGATTTTGATGTGTATGGACTAATAGTTTTTCTACAGAGCTATGACAAAGATTTCTTTTACATTATGGCCTATGGGGGAAAATTCTTCAAAGTGCGCTAGCATTTAAATGGTACATTCAATTGAGCTCAATTTGGGTATATATGTTATAAACCACCATCGTAAGACCGGTATTGATTTTAATGTGTATGGACATAATACAGGGCTATGACAAAGATTTGTTTTACACTCATGTCCATAAATTAAGGATAATTCAGAATCACACAGAAATTGATCTCTAAAATAAAAATTTCACCTGTGGAATGATCACACACATCTTGAAGAAGAATATGCAAATTACAGGAAACCACCAGATGGCGTGGATGGTAAGTCACAATGACGAGAGTGTAAGAGAGGGGTATATAAGGAATGGTGGCAAAGAAGTAAAATTGTTCACAAGCGCTGTGAAAGCCTTTCAGTGCAAAAACCGCATAGTTATGGCACAAAGGAGGCATATGGATGATGTTTTACGTGGCAGAATTATCGGACGACTGGACTGTGGACGTACCCAGCTGGAAGTATCCGAGGAACTTGGAATCGCCCAGAGTGTCATCTCCAGGCTTTGGCAACGATTCCAAGATGATGGTAATGTGAGTAGACGTTACAGCACAGGTCGCCTCCGAGTTACATCGCCGAATAAGGACCGCTATATGGCAGTTACTGCCAAAAGAAACAGACGGAGTACAGCATCAGACCTGTCTCGTCAGCTCTCTTCAGCTACCGGTACGACAGTTTCAAGGCAGACCGTGTACAGACGCTTAGGGCACATTGGTCTATATGCTTGTAGGCCTGTCAGATGTGTTCCACTTACCGCAACTCACTGTCGCCTGCGATTAACCTGGAGTAGAGAGCATGCATTGTGAACACCACAACAGTGGTCTTGTGTGATGTTTTCCGACGAGTCCAGGTTTAGTTTGGAGTCTGATTCTCGCCGGACATTCATCTGGAGAGCGCCAGGTACCCGTTACCACCAAGAGAACACCATTGAAAGACACCGTTACGGTGGTGCAGGATGGCTCGTTTGGGGAGGAATTATTCTTGGTTACAGAACTGACCTGCATGTTCAGAGTGTAACGATGACAGGCCACATCTATCGGGATGTCATTCTGGAACAACATGTACGTTTGTTTCGGGGCCCCATGGGTGCTGAATTTGTGTTTATGGATGACAACGCCCGTCCTCACCGTGCAAACATTGTAGACGAATGCCTTCAATCGGAGGATATCACCCGTATGCATTGGCCAGCATACTCACCGGACTTGAATCCAATAGAGCATGTGTGGGATATGCTTGGCCGACGAATTGCAGCCCGTCAAACCCCTCCCACCTGTCTACCGGAACTTCGGAGTGCATTGTTTGATGAGTGGTGTAATATTCCCCACGATCAGATTGATCATTTGATACTCAGCATGCCTAGGCGTTTTCAGGCCTGTATTGCATCGTCCGGGAGACATACTCCGTATTAACCATCCTACTAACCATGTTATACTGTTTTTTGTAAATAGGTTCTTTTTTGAAATTTGGTCAAGGGAGTATAACTTGCAATTTTTATTAATTATGTCAAACATATAGCATCTTTTTTGCTCTTTACTTTTTGTTTAATAAATAGACTTTACAAATAAGTCAAATTTGTTTTGCTTCTTTCTCTTTCTTTGCCTGAACTTCATTATCCTTAATTTATGGACATGAGTGTACATTATGGCATATGGGGAGAAATTCTTGCAAGTGCGCTAGCGTTTAAACAGGGTGTCGGATTGAGCTTCAATTTGGTATATATGTTTGAATTATTCATCGATTAAATTTTATTTAAATGATTGGTAATGATCTTAATCGTAAGCGTTCGGAAAGTCGAGTGGAGTTACTCCAGATTTTTTAAATGCTAGAATGATTTACTTTTAATTCTGGGTTAGTGAATCTGAATGAAAGTAGGTTAAATAGTAGACAGTTAAATTAAACGAATTTATTGTACGATTTCTTTTGGCGATTAAAGTTTTACTTTCATAATTTTTCCATCAATATTTAGCATTGAACTGTTCCAACAGAGGTAACTATTATCTGAAAAGGATCTTGTTGGTGTGTACATTTGTATTTCCAGATTGGCAACACCTTTGCTTTCTTCATTCTTCCTCACGGCATGGTCGTTGTCGGTTGTGTTTGTAATCATGTAATGTATTTTCTTTGTGTGTGCACATTGAGTGCTGATAAAACTTTTAATCAAGATAAAATGCCTAATTAATAACTAAGTTTCCCAACATGGTAGCCGCGATTCATGGTTTTGAAAATGTAATGAAGTCTGCTTGTATATAAACTAAAAAAGGCACCGGTACGATAGTTAAGAACAAAAAATGGCGAGTGCCAGAAGCAGTGACATCAGTTTACCGCTATTTGACGGTTCGGACTATTTTAATTGGAAAATAAGATGGGAAAATTGATCAACCCTACTTACAAGAAAGAAAAAAGTTCCAACTTTTTTAATACGATGGCAGATTAAATAATACATTGTATAGTTCAAATACAAGTACTATGTATCATCTTATAATTTCCTTAATTTGTATTCCTTTTTATGAATTTAAATTCTTACTCTACTAATTTATATAAATTATAATGTAAGTTAATTATAGGTACACTTATATAAACATTTGGAATTTTCTTATGCATTTAATATAAACTTCGCTTAATAAGACATTTTTAAGTAGCCTTGAGAGTGATTTACTAACAAGGTTTGACTGTAATGATCTTTTAATCCCCAAAGTTTAACTAAGTCACATTTGGCTCACTTGCTATATACGCTATCTGGCCAAAAGTATCCGGACACCCCCTAAAAAAGTAGTTCTGGTGGGTGATGCAATTGGATGCGTAATCGAAAGCTATAAAATTGTTGGTAGTGGTTTGTCTGGTTGTATGTATGCGTTTGTGAAGCAATGAGTAAGTCAAAGGAGCTAAGTGAGTTCGATCGTGGCAGTATAGTGGGATGCCATCTTTGTGGGAAATCAGTTCGTGAGATTGCGGATATTCTACAGAATCCTCAATCCACTGTGAGTGATGTAAGTGTGAAGTGGAAATGTCGAGGCAATGAAACTGCAGAAAAACGGAGTGGTAGGCCAAAAAAACTTAGTGAACGCAGCTGCAGAACTCTGTAAAGGATAGTGAAACACAATCGCAAGTCCTCGTTGGTGAAAATTTCTCAGGAGTTCCAAAGTTCATCAGGCATTAGTGTTAGCAGCAGAACTGTTCGTCGAGAGTTACACAACTTGGAATTCCACGTTCGTGCAGCCGCTCACAAGCCGAACATCACTCCACAGAATGCGAAGCATCGATTGCAATGGTGCAGAGCTCACCGTCATTGGACTGTGAACATGTGGAAAACTGTTCTTTGGAGTGATGAATCTCTCTTCACAGTCTGGCAGTCGGATGGACGCGTCTGAGTTTGGTGGATGCCCGGCAAACGTTTTTTTCGTGACTGCATTGTGCCAACTGTTAAGTTTGGTGGTGACAGTATAATGGTGTGGGGGTGTTTCTCGTGGTTTGGCTTGGGTCCGTTAGTTCCTGTGGTTGGAAACATGAACTCTTTGATGTATGTGAACATTCTGGACAATGCTGCACTCCCAACTCTATGGCAATATTTCGGGGAAGGCCCATTTCTCTTCCAGCAGGATAACTGCTACGTTCACACACCGAGACTTACACAGACGTGGTTTGACGAAATGGGTGTTCAAAAACTGGACTGGCCTTCTCAGAGCCCCGATCTAAATGCCATAGAACACCTTTGGGATGAATTAGAGCACATAATACGTAGCCAGCCAAATCGACCATCCTCACTGCAAGCACTCACTTCAGCTGTGATGGATGCCTGGAAGTCAATTCCTATGGCCACCTATCAAAAAGTGGTGGAAAGTCTTCTGAGACGTGTGCAGGCTGTCATTGATGCAAAAGGGGGACCAACATCATATTAATATGTGCCTCAGGACGCTCTAAGTCCATACCATGGGGTGTCCGGATACTTTTGGCCAGATAGTGTATTTTTGTAAATATGTATACTCATCAGGTGTCGCGCTGTCGATCGCCAACGTCGCAAATTGCGAAAGTAAAATTAGTTTGACAAAAGAAAATACATTTTGGCGAAAATATTGACAATTGCTTTTGTTGATGAGGTCCGGAAAAATCTAATTTGGCGAAACTTTAAAAAGAGCCAGCGCAACCCCTGATACTCATATATGTTTTATGAATTAAATTTTATAGAACGAATTAAAATTTTTTTTTAATGTATCGATGATTTAGATTTTAGCATGGTTTCATTGACTGGTGATTAACTAAATAACAAAACAAAAATGTTGTTTTGAAAACTCAGTATTATTTTGTTCCATTCTCATACTTATCAAGATATGTTAGGCATAGGCATATCCACGGAAGAGGATAAAGGGTCTGAAGCCTCCCCTTCTAGAGTTAAAATTAAAGTTAATTTTTTTTAATAGAGAGAATTTTCCCTGAATCATTCCGTTAAAGTTGCCTTCAAATTATTCCAAAAAAGCTTATAAAAAATGTGGGTGTTAAATAAATTTTCCCGGCTAATGCCACATACAGTTGAACTCAGATTTAGCATCATGGAAAGGAACGAGCCATTTAGGACACTATAAGTGAGTGGCGTTGTCAGTGAGTTTCTGCACTATAGGCGAGTGATTGAACGTACAGAATATCTTAGCCTTATAAGAGAGTTATCATTAGTATAGCAGAGTTCAAAGGTATTTGTCCACCCCCTCCCACTAAATTAATATTGTGTAATGTTGGGGGCCGGTGTGGTCGAATCGCCCGGGCCGTTTCTGTTGTCCGATCCGGCCCTGTATGTATGTGAGATGCTCAAGTGTGTTGTTCATGTATTATTTTATGTGTAGCTTAAATATTTTTGGCTAATTTAATAAACACGAAATTCTTCTCACACTTTCTTCACTAAGCAACTGCTAAATTTAAAAAAATCTTTTCACTCTATTCCAAAGAAATCTGATGTGGACAACACATGACTTCCTTGCACGTCTTATTGAATCAAAAATATTTTCAGCCCACTTCATCTAAACTTATTTTGTTTCAAATAGATAAAATACTGCAGTATTAGTAAGGTTTAGCGATTTCTAGCTAAATATTTCGATATCGCCAAGCTAGGGTTCAATTTGATAGATTTCCTTCTGGTACTTAATTGGGCAATATTTCATCAAAAGTTGACAAGCTAGAGATAGTTTGCGAGATTTTGAGGCTAGCCAAAGTAATAATAAACCACAGACTTTCAATGAATTGAATGTATCATACACCTTAATGTATTTAAAGTCATTTGGCTGTCCCAGTAAATGATCTACCCAGTCGATTGCAATCAAAATGGAGATGCACACTTAGATGCTACAATAGTTCTAAATACAAAATTCTATGTGTAACAGTTTTAGAGTTATGCAAAATACGAAATAATTACGGTCCATGCACAAAATCTCACTATTTGTCATCCATCATATCAAGTTTTCCTGAAATATTGCCAATTTAACGCCAAAAATAATTACACATTTTGCATGACTCTAAAACTTTTAACCATAGAATGTTAAAATTTTGTATTTAGAACTATTGTAACATGTAACTGTGCTTTTGATTGCTGTCAACTGAGTAATTTATTTACAGGGTCACCCAAAAGATTTAAAATACATTAAGGGTCTATAGATATGTTCATTTCATTATAAATCTGTGATGAATAACTATTTCAGCTGTGACTGAAATCTCGCTAACTATCTCAAGCTTGTTAGCTTTTGTCAAAATATTGCCCAATTAAGTTAAAGAAATCTTTAAAATTGAACTCAGCTTGGTGGTAAATTTTAGAATTGCAGTATTTTGTCTCTTTCAAACGAAATAAGTTTAGATGAAGTGCACCAAAAATATTTCTTATTTAATAGAGGTACAAAGAAGTCCTGTGGTGTCCATATCAGATTTATTTGTTCAATGATTTGTTATAAAAAACAAACAAAACAATCATAATAATAAGAGTTGTATATAAATTTTTACAGTTACATTCTTCCATGATTGTAAGAGAATTTTTTTCAACACCATCGTAAATTACAGTGTTACTTGAAAATATGTTTTCTTGTAATTTACACAGTAACCAGACTACATGCAAGCAAGTGATAGATATTTAAAAAAATGGATATGTCAGTCAGCCCATTTAAATTACTTTAGAAGTTATTTACAAGAAAATTGAAAAAAAAAGTATCATGTTTGATGATACCTGGCTGCATAAAATGATTTAGGTTTTTGAATCTAAGCAGGAGATAAAAACAGTATTCATCAAGAAAAATTGGTACTTGCATATTATCCCAGTGGTCAAACAACACAACACAAGTGATTTTTCACCAAGTTAAATGCTGAACACATGAAATTTTTAATGGTTTTGAATACAATTGATAGTACAGTTTGCCAGTACATTTGACGAAAAAATAGTTTGTTGGAAATGACCGCAGGGATAATACACAAGTACCAAAAAATCTAAGAATTTTCAGAATAATTTCTAATCCTAATATCAGTTCCAAGGGCATAGCCAGGATTTTCATCGAGGGGGGGGGGGAGGACATGGAGTCCAACCGGAGAATGCCGGTTTCTCATAATCAGATCCTACGACTAGCTCATTTTAGGGGGGCAGCTTGTTTGCTTTTCAAAGCATTTTTTTAAGCCTTTCTTGTCACTGCACTTAATGCAAAAACCTTTTTTTCAGTAATTATACTTCGTGATTAACGTAATAGTTTAAGTTCTGTAACTTCCCTTTAAACTTTGAAAATTATCGTACTTTACCGTAAAGCTTGAGATTAGCGGTCGCCAGATCGCCAGTGGCGACTGTGGAATTATTCCTGGCGACTGCAAAACAGTCTGTCAGTCGCCAAAATTGGCGACCAGCAAAATTTACTCAGCAAGCAACCCCCCTCCCCCCTCGTTTCCGTCCCCGTAACAAAAGTCGGCGCTGTATGTCCGAGCAAAGTAAAGCAAAGCAGTTGAAAAAACGTCTAAAATTGATGATGCGCAAAATTTACCTAGTCCCGCCCACCCTCGGCCTCGTATTAAAAGCTGAATGTCAGCGCTATATGGACAAGCAGGGGAGAAAGGGTTGCAGACGTCTATGGGAGGGGAAGAAAGGGGAGGAGCTCATCATAACTGATAACATACATGTAACATTTGGGATGGGGTAGGAACGCACCGGAACAGAATACTCAGGGTCCCTCTCTGTGACTCTGTGACGGCCGTAATAAAAGAAGAGTGAAAAGGACTTTTATTTAAAACTAAATTTGATATTTGCCTACTGATACAATATATGACTGTATGTGAAAGATGCATTAAGTATCTCATTAATAAGACATTGTACTGAAGGAACGAAGCTAATATTTTTCTAAATTAAAGTACTCCCCTTTGTATATTTTCCGTCGTTCGACTCAGTCAGGGTCCAGTCAACTTAAGAGTAATCGATTATATTTTTTAAAAATTTCATGTGATCTTTACTATGACCCTTCTAAAATTGTAGATGGGAAGCACGTGCATTTTTTTTTTTTTTTAATTATTATTATTAACTTGAAAACAATAAACAAACCCTCTGCTTTTGAAAGGTCGATGAAGAGGTTGGCATTCTTTGCATCCTGATTTACGCTACAGCAGATCGAAAACTACCACGCAAGATGCTTTATTTAAAACGAACAAAAATGTTATTTTGTACATTCGAATACGCAAATAAAAACTAATGTCATAAACATACCGTTTTCAGTTTTAAATAAATCTAATTTCAGCTGCTTTCCCATTATTACGTTTTTCCTTTTGCAAGAGTTTTGGCATCTCTACAATAGCGCGAGAGGGAGGGGGAAGAGAAACAGACAAAACACTTGATTTTGTTTTATTCTGTAATCACTGGTAAAAGCGCTCGCTCTTCAAAGCTTAAATAAACAGATCTCCATGCCTTTAGAATTCCATTAATCAGCGTTACAGCTGTCCGAGAAGAGAGAAGTGTTTCTCCCCCCCCCCCCCTCCTGTTCACACTTCAAGCTTTTTTTTTTTTTTTTCCCCAGTTCAGTTTTAATGACAGGGAGTTTCTCTGTAGATTATACGAATAGAAGGCATTTTTGGTCGGCTGAAGTGAAAACGTATCCCTCCCCCCATGGGCGCCGGCAGCAGTGTTTTTAGTTGCTTTTTTGCTCTTTCCAATATGGTAACCATACGTTGAAGTAGTCTTCCCCCCTACTTGGAAATATTCTGCCAGCGCCCATGCCCCCCCCCCCCCCCCGCAAAAATTTCTCCCTGTTTTAAGTTATTTCTTTTATATGATTCACCTTTGTAAATTGAACCTTTAGTATGTGTAACGTTCGTTAAAAAATGTTTTACATAATCAGACACTTGATTATTTGAAAGTGGAAACCTTGAAAATGGGCTGTTTGAGTAGCACATGCTTACGATTTCCCCATCTTAAAATGCATCTGATTTTCCTTAAAATTTGATTAGATGCTTAGTGGTTTTTTTTTTAAATAGGAGGTTGGGGAGCTACTACCTTAAGTAAAATAACCATTTGTTAGCTTCTTGCAAGTCCAAAATTAGTAAATTAGGAGGAAGCGTACTGTCGAAATTAATAGAAAATTGGGGCCCTTGATCCTCTTTCTTTTATTAAGTCCCAATTCCTTTTCCCCCCATAAATTCCATGAATGAAAGGAGAGATAAATTAAATAAATAGTACTTTATTATGTGTACACCATAAGTTGAGAAAATGGTCTGCAATACTATATATATTATCTTACCTCCAGTTTCTTACTTAAAAAAAAAATTTTTTTTTTTTTTTTTTTACTTAGGCTTCATGTTTCACAAGTGCTTGGTAATAGTGACAACTTTCTAATAATGTCAAAATACACTGCTGGCCATCGTAAATGCAACACCCTGAAGGAAGCATGCAAATAATATGAAATTTACAACATGCATTAGCTGAGGTGAGATATGCAAATGATTAGAATTTCAGCGCAGACGCACATCAAGCGCGCCTGTGGCGCCACCTCAAAGCGCTATTTAAGGCTTGGAGATTTCGACGGTTTCAAGTACAGCAATTGTGTTTTTCTTGCTTTTTTTTCAAAAAAACGATAAATTATGCCTCGTAGGAAACAACGATCATCTTTTGATCAAGTATCCGAGTTTGACAGAGGAAGGATAGTGGCATACCGAGATTGTGGGTTATCTTTCAGGGAAATCGGTCGTCGTATTGGACGAAACCAAACAACTGTGATGCGGATATGTGATCGTTGGGTGCAGGAGGGTACGACGGACAGACGTGATCGACCTCAGTGCACCACGTCACGTGATGACAGGCAGATTGTACGCATGGCAGTGACGGACCGCTCAGTCACATCACGAACCATATCACAGCAGATTCAGTCTGTAACGCATCATCCAGTGTCTGCGCGTACCATTCGACGTCGTTTACAGCAGAATGGTCTGTCCGCAAGACGTCCGTTGCTTTGTCTACCTCTGACGCGGAACCACAGACGTCTCCGCCGCCAATGGTGCGATGAAAGAAGGATGTGGACGACAGAATGGAATGAAATTCTCTTTACTGACGAGTCACGCTTCTGTATGCAACACCACGACGGTCGGATTCGAGTCTGGAGACACCGTGGAGAGAGGATGCTGAACAGCTGCATTATGCACCGTCACACTGGTCCTGCACCGGGTATTATGGTATGGGGCGGTATCGGATATCTCTCTCGCACTCCTCTAGTACGCATTGCCGGTACTTTAACCAGCCAGCGCTACATCTCCGAGGTGTTGGAGCCAGTTGTCCTTTCTTACCTTCAGGGCTTGCCAACAGCCATATTTCAGCAGGATAATGCACGGCCACACGTGGCACGCATTGTCCAAGGGTTCTTCGTCAATCACCAGATTGAATTGCTTCCCTGGCCGGCGCGCTCTCCGGATCTTTCGCCGATAGAAAACATGTGGTCCATGGTTGCTCAACGACTGACCCAGAGTTCATCCCCAGCTGTCACACCAGATCAACTTTGGCAACGTGTGGAAGCTGCTTGGTCTGCTGTACCCCAAGAACACATTCAAAGTCTCTTTGAATCAATGCCGAGGCGTGTGGCAGCTGTGATCTCCAACAACGGCGGCTACTCTGGGTACTGATTTTGGCAGGAACCACGCTTCATAGAATGCTGTAAATTTAATCATTTGTTACTTGGTCAACATGTTATCTACACAATAAATTTTGTTGTGATATCTCTTGTTTTTCTTGGTGTTGCAATTTGGGTGGCCAGCAGTGTATTCTATATCACTTAGCCACACAGATCTCAGTATACAAGTACTTCTGGCAAATCTAAAACCTTTTGAATCACCTTTATTAAATCTTACGCAACTCGTAACGGCGATACCGCTACTCAAATTGCGTTAATCTAACTACGCACTTTCTTTCGGCTGTTAAAACGTGCAGTGATGCTAATTTGCCGCCCTCTTACGTCACTATATGACGTTTTTCCCTCTCGGCGAATGACGGGTAACTTTTTGTTTACTCGGTCGTCCGCCAGGGGCCTTTAAATGCTGTTACATTTAGTGAAGCTTTCTCTTGCCGGTCAATGGCTTACTTGCACGGCAACTGGTCAGCCGTTTTTGTTCCAGTCTGCAATTATGTTTTTTGCTTGCTGTGACTCCAGCACAAGATGTGCTTATGTGGATTGTAAGGCATTTATGTTTCTACCATTTTTAATAAACTGTTTTTATCTGCTAAAAGGTGTCTTCATCTGTTTGTCATCATGCATTTTTTAGACTGTTTCTTTAAACAACCTGCTTCCTCTGCCAATTAAAACCTGCTAGTTTTAGATGTTCAACGTCGACGTTAAAACGTCATTTTTTATATAAGAAATTCAGTAAACGTTTAGCCCAGTCAACTTTGAACAACACAGCTGCCCCCCTGCCCCTCGCTGGCTATGCCCATGATGAGTTCCACGCAGAACAGAATCGAAATAGTTTTAGGTAAAAGAATAAGAGGTACAGCTTTAGAATGGTCCCTTTGGCGCGCTTTATTTTTGGCGACTTTTTTTGCCGTGACAAAGGATGCCAATATGGTAACCCCGCCGTCGGATGCTCCGGAGCGGTAACCCTAACCTCGGGCGAAAAGTGGATTCTTCCGTGACGTCACGGATGCGCTTGTGTTCGTCCGGCAAATCGTGACCGTTTGTTCCTTTCATGAACTTTTTGAGCCCTGTGTATTTCTTAGCGCGGGAGGTTCGTTCGAATGGTTGATCTGCCATGTGCTTTATGGTTTTATTTTAATGGCTTTATTTTACATTAAATTTTATTATTATTTAATTATTTTTGAAATTTAAAACAGCTGTTCAGGTTCATACTGACTGTTTACATACAGTTTTGTATGAATAAGCATTCTTTTGATAGTACGTTTCAGATTAATATTTGCGTTCTCGATTGTTTATTTGTTAAGGGTAGAAGCAACAAATAATTACGCTATTAATATTTTATACAGTTAAATAATTTTAGATATTTTGATTTTATTATTTCCATATTGCAATAATTTAGAGATTTTAATCAAGGTATGTGATAAGCATTGTTTGTTTTTATTTGTTATTATTACCTTTGTTTATTTGTTAATGGTAGGAGCAACAAATAATTCCGTTATTAATATAATATTTGATATTTTGATTTTATTATTTCAATATTGAAACAATTTAGCGATTTTAATTAAGGTATGAGATAAGCATTGTTCGTTATGATTTGAATTAGTTCTTTATTTTGCTTACGTAGTCTTTTGTCAGAATGCTAAAATGTATTTTAATTTTTTCTTTTTTATTTGTTATTTTTGTGAGGTATTGCCTTTAGAATATTATTTGTTTGCATTGTTTAATTTAATCTACTAAAAAGAGAAAGGGGGTTGAGGGGGGGCACAGCCCTCCCTCACACAAAAAGAAAAGTTATTAAATTTTATTAAACCGAATCTATATGTACATGTAAGCTTGTTATCTGTTTAATTTTTTTTTCATAAAAATATTTAAAAGCCATTAAAATAAATCATAGCAAAATTAACGGCGACGATCAATTATCTCGGAGCCAGCGCCATCCGATCCACCATATTGTTTACAATTGGCATCGGCAAGGCAAACTTGGGTTGGCGACAAGATTTTGTCGCCAAATCAAAAAATTGCCAAAAAGGGACCATACTAAAGCTGTTCCATAAGAATTTATTTAAGAATACGTGTAACATTAATCACGTCCATGGACACAGAACAACAACAGTATAACTTGATTGTCGAAGAAACAACAGAAAATCAAGACAACAAGTGAAATAAAAGAGTGTGTCAGTTTAATAGAAAAACACATTTATTCAAGATATTGAAGTTCCACTGCATACCTAATTTAGAATACTGCAAAAGAATAAAAAGGCTGGTAGCCAAATTTAGTGATTTTGAAGAAGTAGATTTTTTTTTTTTAAGGGCAAGAAACAATAAGTAATCGTAAATACATTAACACATCACATGGCAGTTTCAACATAAGAAACTTCCTTTTTTATTATTTTTTTTTTTAATAAACCAACCAATGGTACAAAACTAGTTCTGTAACAATGTATAGATTCATTTTTAATCAAATATGTTTTAAACAATAATTAGCAAACAATTCTTTAATATTTCTTATTGGTTTATTCTAATGAATTCTGTGATTTCTTCAACATTATTAAATTAACACGAATAAATTCGAACGAACGTGTCAATAAGAACTGAAAACTTAATCGCAACGTTTTTACATGCCGGAGACTCTGCCAAGCCAAAGCTGTCTTGTGTTGCCAAAACTTTTTTGCTAAGTTGTAAAATATTTACCCCCATATGCAGACAACTCAACTAATGAAGTGATAATGATACGATCATTTTCTAAAAAATAATGATCGTATCACTATCTCGTATGCAAACTCAAAGGAAATGATGATCATTATCTCTGACGTCAGAACATACCCCGATCATTTTCTCCAAAACAACTTTTAGAGGCGATATCGATTATATCGAATGTAGACCAATCAGAGGTCTTCTAGCAGTGGGGTTTATTAATATGACGTAATGCAGAATTTCCCCTGCTGTACCCTGTCTGCTAGCAGCTAGCGAGTTTGTTTTGATTTTAACGGTGAGCTCATGATGGCTGAAAGTGGATTTTTAAGCCTTGCTATGCAATATAATAGATCGAATAGAAATAAAAGAACTTGCAAAAGTCTTTTAAAACATTTCAATAACGATATAAATTCAATAGTCAGTTTTGTAAAGATAATTTTTATGTACAAAGGTATACAGATTAAACTCGCAAATTAAATTTGCGATTTGTATTTGCTTTCCTTAGAGTTGGAATGTTAAAGTTTTATGGTGAGTATGTTTAAAGTTTTATAGTTTCTTTTCGTCTTTATGTTAATTATACTCTTTTGAAATGCATGAACTGCAGCTCATATTCTTTCTAACACTCCTGAATAATACACAGTTATGCAGAGTGCATTGCACACACACACACAATAGCATTTTCTTTTCTTCTTTTTTTTTAAACCACACGATTTCTTGTAATGTGCTTTTAATTAAGATATCCCACATTTACTATGTTAGTGTTTAAAAATATACTACTATAACATGTTGTACTTAATTAGTACATGTAAAAGTGCTCAATTTTCATCAGTTGATAAATGGATAATTTTCATCAGTTGATATAAGGTGTTTATATTTTGTGTATATCTTACTATTGACCTAACTTTACGATTTATTTTAAGTTAGCATGTTTTACTTTGTGTGCTACATTTATTAAAGTTATTTAAAATATTATAAATTATCTTGTTTAATTAACATACTACACAAAATGTTAGATAATTTATTAAACTACCTGATTATTTATTTCTATCTATATAACAATATTCAAGCATTTTTTTAAAAACTTTATTATTTAAGTTTTTCGTGTCTTCTAGATGTGCTAATTTGTTAATTTTATCATTTAAGATATAACTTTTCCCAAGATTCTTCTTATGAACTCCTTTTCAGATTAAAAAAAATAAAATAAATCCCTAGTGTACTAGTGCATTTTTTTTATTTTTTTTTTTGCGTGTGTATGTGTGTGAACTCTTTTTTTCCCACATCTCATGACTGGTTAGATACAAATATATTATAATATATAGTTTATCTATTTATTTGCTCCTGTTCATGTTGCTTTATCAAAAATAAATTTTTAAATACTTCGAATGAAAATAATTACTAAATTACAGGATTGAGTCTGTGCTTTTATGGATTTCAGCCGTATAGTTTTAAGAGTAATATGCTAACTGATTTTTTGGGAATGACAGAAATATTCATATCTCTGCCTTCTCAAATAAATCTGTTGGATACTCTAAAAACAAATCTCTAATTGCCAGTGAAGTGTGCTACCTCACTAAGTGGAGATAACTTGCCAAAGTGTACAATGTTCGAGGTAATCACAAAAGGTAAGCAATATCTTTTAGTTTTATACAAGTTACTAGCCGCCTCCAGCAACCAGTTGGTTCGTCATCGTAATAAATGTTGTTCGAAGAGAACCAAGATTTATTAAGTAAGATGACGAATCAACGATTTCATGTTCCTCACCGTCTTCCTTGGCCCTGAAATCTCTGATTCTGAATGGAATTTAAAATTAAGATGGTTACAAATAGGAGCAGCCCTATGGTAAGTGTCGACCCCTGCTAATATAAAAATGATGTCCCCCTTTTACGTTCTACTTAGTTTTTGAGTTCTAAATGATGCCCCTTCGAAGCCAGCGCCCAGATGCGATGCTTA